>OX393558.1:39128201-39248201 GCA_947650365.1 Chamaelirium japonicum | reverse complement strand
AAAGCATGCTCCGACTAGATGGAAAATTACTTGATGGTTATGTTTAAGAAATTCCAATGGTAGCACAATACCCCATTTTGACAACTACTAAATTTCCTCTTTTGGTAATTTCAATCTAATCAAAACTAAATTGAAGGGGGCAAAATGAAGTTTATTTACTATGGGGTTGGGTTTGGGCCGTTTTACACTATGGGATCCTCAATATAGGTCATAAGGGTAATGACAACCGTCCAATAAAGTCCACAAAAATCCACAAAGTTTTAGAATTATTGCTAAAATATGATCATAATATTTGTAAGAAAAACCCCATTAATTAGATCCTATAAGGTTACAACCTCAGAGAATATAGGTTAAAGCTAAATCTTAATCACAATCGTTTATTACATTTAGCCCCAACAAAATCATCCAACTCAGCCCTGATCGCATGCAACAAATGGTTGTGCCGTGTCTTGGTCGTGTCCGGGTCATGTCACGGCCGTGTCCGGCAGTGTCTTGGACAAAAAAAAAATAGGATACTTCGGAGCCGTGTTCGGACTGTGTCCGAGCCATGTCCGTATCCGACACTGACACGGGGCCATCCAAGAAGTGTCCATGCTTTATAGGGGGAGTCAGAATATGAACCCTTCAAAGATAGGACCCAAATCTGTCTGCTCCCTTTCTCTGCTCTATCATCTGCACCCACGCCACAGCCGTTCGTGGCACCCATATCCATACCCGACCGGTTAATAACACGCCACGTACTCCCGACTCGGTATCTTTCACTATACTACTCCCTGATGTCTTCTTCAAGGTATCCCTGACCAGTTGATTTTAGCTAAAGCCTCCTTTCCACAGATGCTTTAACTAGGGTTTGTATAATAAGTAATTCAATCCGAACCGGAGCCCTAGATTCTATAATTTAACACCATCAAGCCAGGACCATTGTATACACAGTAGGGAAATCGAATGAAACCCTAGAACCATCCGACCAATTAGATTCCCTAAACTTAAATCGATCACAGACAAATTCTCGCAACCGGGTCATCGAAGAAGGGAGCATAGCAGAAAACAAGAAAAATAGATGAATAATGAGAGAGGAGCAGGGGAGGAAGGGGAGAGGGAAAGGGGTTTACCGGCAGGTTTCCGGCGGCGCCTCCGGCCACAGCACTCGTCTCAGCCGCGCGAACCGAAGAGGGGATGGAGTTAAATAGGGCTACGAAGAGAACGGGGCACGCAGCGAAAGAAGAAGTGACTTTTTTTTTTGCACGATAAAGAACCGACTTGAAAGTTGAAACTTGAAAGAACTAGTCACGTTGGACGTTAGATTCGCACGTGCAATGCACGTGTGCTAAGATTTATTTTTTTTTCTTTCACAAATTAGTTATAGGTCCTCAACTATTTTGCAATATTAGCCGCATGACACCATAATTTGCTATTTTAGCTAAGGACCCTACAAGTATACATTCGTCTCCATGAAGAGTATATATTCGTCTTCAGAAATAGTATACATTTGTTTCAGAAAGAGTATATATCCGTCTTTAGAAAGAGTATACATTCGCCGGGAGGGACTTGAGCTATATTTTGAAATTAACATGTCCTGCAACTAAAAGTCATCTCTCAAGAAGGACTTATGTCAAATTTTTCCCTTTTTTTTTTTTTTTTTTTTTTTTGGGGGGGGGGGGGGGGGGGGGGTTGGGACAAAGGCCTCTTTGTATTTTTATTTTTTTTATTAACCATTGAGCGTTTCATCCAAGGGAGGGTTAAGGCAGCCCCCTACCAGTTATTAATTTGATGCAAGCCGGGCTCGATCTCAGGTCTTGAGAACTAGCCCTCACAAGACTCATTGATAGACATAAAGGTTAACTAAGGAAGGAAAAAGTAATGGGATTCCCTCATGTGAGTCCTATTATACCCGTTCGTTAGCTATAAAAGTTTAATTGAAGAATGGAAAAGTAAATCAAATCTTGTACAAAAACAAGCTAATCAGTGGAACAGTGGTCGACAACGTATTACACTCTTCACCGAGAGGAATCTTAATCCTGATGGGGAAACCGCACCAGCTCAACCACAAAACCAACGATCTCTATCCTTGTGAGATGATACCATGATGAACAAGCAACAACAATCACAAATGCAAAATAAAACTAGTCACAGGCATAAGAGACGACGTGGGGATTTAACTAAAAATCCTTGTGGATAAAACCACTGTGAGTAAATGTTCAGAGAGGGCTTCACTATCAAAGGCAACAATTAAGACAAGAGTAAAACCCCTCTTTTTCTCCCTCCTTTTAGATCTAGACATTCCCCCTTCTAGGGCTCAACATGTAGAGACCCTAGCAAGGTTCAAGAAACTTACCTTCTTGCAAGTTTGGATCTAATATATCTGTCGAAGATCAATCCCCGAAGATTTCTCCTTCTTCGTCGTAGAAGAAAAACCCTCCTTCTCCCTTACAACTTCAGCCCTCAAAGCCCTCTCCAAAGAGTTTGCAATGTCCCTCAACAATATACAGAGCCACTCACCAAAAACTCTCTCAAAAGACCTTAAAACATCCAAAGCAAGTCTGCAGAAAAACCCGCATCGCAGGACCTGACTTCGTCCTGGCGATCAGAAATCTCACAGGGGCGAGCTTGCTATTGTGCTATGTTCGGACTTGGGAGGGAGCTGTGCTCCCCTCCCCCCTTGGTCTCCTCTATGGGGATGGAACCCCAACAATTCCTCGTCGTTTCATTCACTCTTCGTAGTTAAATTTTTCATGCTACTACGAGGCATTAACGACATGTCCCTGACAAAACTACCAAATTGCAATAAGTCCCCTTACAAGTCACGTATTGCATTAGGTCCCTCCCAAAATCATGTTGATCAAAAAAGAAAAAGAAAAAGAAAAAAAAAGGACAACAATACCCAGTCGAAGTTCATAAAATTTATATTTATTGTCATCAACTGAACAATCCGAACCCGAACGCTTTCTTGCATGAAAAACAATTTGAAACCACTCCAAACTGTCGATTTAAAATCATAAAACAATGTGAAAATTTTTTTCTATACAATTTCATCAAAAAAATAAAATTGTGTCAACCGAACAAATAATTACTCTCTTTTGCCATATTGTTACTCTTTACTTGTGCATGCTCGTGCTGATTGGCACAAAGCCGTCCCCCCCCCCCCCCCCCCAACCACCCTCCCACCTCCCCCCCCCCCCCCACCCCACCCTCACCCAACCCGGAGAGAGAGAGAGAGAGAGAGAGAGAGAGAGAGAGAGAACCTGGGTGGGGGTTTAGAGAGAGAGAGAACCTGGGTGGGGGTTTAGAGAGAGATATTTAAAAAAAATTAGATAGATAGTGAGAGAGAGGGTTGCAGGTTTGGGGTGGGGGTTTAGAGAGAGAAAGAGAGAGGGTTCAGGGTGGGGTAGGGGTTTAAAGAGAGAGAGAGTTTTTTTTTAAAAAAAACTGAGCGATAGAGAGAGAGAGACCTGGGTGGGGGTTTAGAGAGGGTGAAAGGTGTTTAAAAGAAAAAAAAATAGAGAGATAGAGAGAGAGGGTTGCAGGTTCGGGGTAGGGGTTTATAGAGAGAGAGAGAGAGAAAGGGTTCAAGGTGGAGGTGGGGGTTTAGAGAGAAAGAGAGAGTTTTAAAAAAAAAACAGAGCTGGGGTGGGGTTTAGAGAGAGATTTTTTTAAAAAAAAATGAGAGAGAGAGACAGACCTAGGTGGTGGTTTAGATAGAGAGAGAGTTGCAGGTTCGGGGTGGGGTTTTAGAGAGGGAGAGGTTTTTTAAAAAAAACAGAGCCGGGGTGGGGTTTAGAGAGAGAGTGAGGTTTTTTTTAAAAAGAAACTGAGAGATAGAGAGAGAGACCTGGGTGGGGTTTAGAGAGAGAGGGAGTTACAGGTTCGGGGTGGGATTTAGAGAGAGAGAGAGGGTTCGAGGTGGAGGTGGGGGTTTAGAGAGAGAGGGAGGTATTTTAAAAAATAATAGAGATAGAGAGAGCGAGGGAGAGGGTTTGGGGTGGGGAAAAAAATAGAAGGGTGCGGTGGTGCAATCGTTGTTGGAAGACGGGGACGTCGTTAGAGAGAGGGGGAACCGGGGGCGTTGAGAAAGAGAGAATAGGAGAGAGAGAGAGACACAGAGAGAAAGAGAGAGAGAGAGAGAGAGAGAGAGAGGAGAGAGAGAGAGAGAGAGGAACCTCTCGGTGGTGCAATGCGAGGACATCGAGGTCGGAAGAGGCAGAGATAGAGATGGACTTGAACCTGGAAACTAAATCTGAAGAACCGAGTGGGTTGAGAGAGAGAGAGAGAGCGATAGAGAGAGAGGAACCTCGCGCGCGATGGTGCTACCGGTGTAGGGGGACATTGAGGTTGGAAGAGAGATAGGGTTTGATCGGTGTAGGGGGGCGGTGAGTCGGAGAAGAGAGAGGAGAACTCGGGGTGGGGGGGATAACGTGCAACAAGGGAGATTGTGTAGGGAGAGTTTGTTAGCGTGGAACCCAGGGTTGGGGGAGATAACGTGCAGCAATATGATTTTTGGGTTTTTTTAATCCATTCGATTTGAGGGAATATGGTGATGTGTTTGATACGTACAATTAGATCGGAGGGACAACTTGTCTCTGCGTGATTTTGAGGATGGTAGAGTTGTAAATAACCTGAACTGCCCTAACATGTAATATAGATTTGCGAGATAAAATCGGCATGGTTTTCATATAGTTAAATGTATTTCTTGTCACAAAAAAACTCATATTGTGATAAGATGTGTAGAAATACTATTTAACAAATAGTTACTTTTTTTTACCGAATTGTTATTCTTCTATGTCTGAGATATAATCGACTTTATTTGACACAGGTAAATGCATATTTTTTTCACAAAAGATCACATTATTATCAAATGTATATAAATATTATTTATAATGTGATGCGATACAATCAATCAACCCTCCCTCAGTTTTTTTTAGAGGTCTAAAAAAATGCTACAAACAATCTGCAATTAATGAATGCTATCGTATTACATTGTTACTTTTTTGCTACCACATTGTAACTCTTTACCAATTGATATTATTTGCTACAAGATTGTTACTTTTTATATATAGGGGTAAAATCATCATTTGAAGTAATATTATTACCTGCACAATGTGCACATGGCATAAGGATCTCGCACTTACCAAAGTTCAACAACAGTGACTTATTATTAATTGCAAACTTTATCCATCTTTAATGTTAAACATGAAACTTTTTAAGGACCTACCACCGATTATCTTTTTCTTTTTTTATTTTTTTTTATTCTAATAAATTCAAAGGTAATTGACTCCAATGTGCATAAAGAATCTCCAGATCAAACAAAAATCAGGTGTCAAGTAACAAATAACAAATCAAATTCTTTACTCTTTGTGTGTTAAATTTTTACTCTTTTATGTAAAATTGTTACTCTTCATGAATGGCAACAACACAAGCATACTTAGGTTGGTTTGGTTTAGTCTAATAAAATAGAGATTAAACTGACTTTGAAAAATTAAATTATTCAACCAAACAAATTTTTACTATTTTCAAATGATTTTTTACTATGGTGTTCTTTATTCACACAAATATTTTTGGGGGATTTTTGGTTCATTTTATTCTAATAAAATTGAAGGGAAACTAATTCTAACGCGCATAAAAAAATCTCTATAACAAAAAAAAATCAAGTGTGAAGCAACAATTAACATTCCATCAAATTTTTACTCTTTGTAGATTAAATTTTTATTGTATGTTGGAAAATTATTAGTCTTTCCTGCGTAGTAGGAACCGAAGCATGTTGAAGGGGATTTTGATTCAATTTAGTTTAATAAACAAAAATTAAAACTAACTTTGAATACATCCAAATTCTGTCAAACAAATATATTGTTTTTTTTTTAACTGAATTGTTACTCTTCTATGTGATTTTTTTGTACATCTAGATGTAGGAGTAAAATTGACATTTAAAAAAAAACAGTTATGGGACTAATCACTTGCAAAGTTTTGGAAGGATCTCATGCTTTCCAAAGTCCAAACAGAGAGACTTAACACTAAATGCAAACTTTATTCGTCCTTAACGTTAAACTAAAACTTTTTAAGGACCTAACAATAATTTACTATTTTTTTTACAAGAAGTGCCAAGAGATTGTGAGCATCTTATACGGACTTTCCAAAAAGGGGTGACTGATGAGGCAAACCAAAATAACCGGACAACTCACTTGACACTTGGGCTATAAACGAGCTGAGACGAGCCGAGCTTTGGTGGCATAGCGGAAGCAGAGTCAAAGAGGAGCACATCTTCTTCAAATTACGACATAGAGAAAATGCAACGATCATCGCTCAAGAATTCTCTCGAATCTTATAAGAACTTTCGTAATAACAATCACTTTATTAGAATATCAAAATTTGCTTATCATTACATGCTAGTAGTAGGCCTTTATATAGGGCTCAGTCGAGTACTAAGAAGGAAAAAAAAAAAAATTAATAACATTCTTTAAGAGTCTTTGATGAATCTGGCCCAATTTATGGTATTGGTGCAATATCACATGGATACCGATTTTTCGTCATTAACATCTTTCTTCTTTGGGATTGGATGACCTTCCTTCTAAGTTATTGTAGCTGCCATCTTTAGGAGGGAGGCATGATGGCTTGCCTCTTTTGGAGAATCGTGGGCTGGATTTTGCTGCCTCTTTTGGAGAAACGTGGACTGATTGTAGCTGTCTTTTTTGGCAAGGCCTGATCTCCTACATCATGGTTCTCCTCTTAAAAAAAACTCGGCCCCGAGTTTTCTTGAACAAAGTTTGGCTCATGAAAGTCGTATAAATCTTTGACGTTGAATGTATTCAAAATTTTATAGTTCTCTGGCAGGTCTACAATATAGGCGTTATCGCTGATTATTATTAAAGATCTTGTAAGGACCCACTTTCTTTATCTTTAACTTATTGTAAGTGTCCACCGGAAATCTTCCTTTCGGAAATATATCATTACTTGATCACCTTCGTTGAAACTTTTTATTCGCCTATGATGGTCGACAATTTGCTTGTACCTGGCGTTAGATTTTTCAATATTTTCTTTTACTTCAGCATGAATGTCAGAGATTTTCTTCAACCTGTAGTCCGCCGAAATATTCATGCTCGAGAGTTTTGGAAGTGGTACAAGATCCAGAGTGTGGCTGGGAGTTCGGCCATACACGATCTCAAACGGGGTCTTATCGGTTGACCTATTGAGCATATTATTGAAGGCAAACTCAGCCTGAGCTAGCGCCAGGTTCCATTGCTTCAGTCTCTCCCGGACCAAGTACTTGAGGATGTTTTCTAAGTGCGGTTCACCACCTCTATTTGTCCATCAGTTTGCGGGTGACACATGCTGCTATACTGGAGAGTGGTGCCAAGACGCTTCTAGAGGGTTGTAACATCCGCCCCAAACCCATAAGATATTGTCCGCTTTGCCCGTGCCCGCACGAGAACTTCCCAGGGTGATCACCCATCCTAGTACTACTCTCGCCCGAGCACGCTTAACTACGGAGTTCTTACAAATTCCGTAGCGGTGCACGGTTTTAAAACGCGTCTTCTATGTTTGGGAGGGAAAATTATATAAGTAGCTCATGATCTTCTTCTCTCCAAGCGGTGTGCGACTAGCTTATGGCCTTGTACACCTCACCTCATCCATCTTGGCATCACAGCCTCAGGAGTCTTGACTCTTAGCCTATTAGATCTTGGTTGTCACAATCCACCCCCCTTAGGGCTACACGTCCTCGTGTAAGGTTAGACCGCCCATCCCGAGGAGAACCGGCTCTGATAACATTTTGTAACTGTAGACACACAAATTGTGTCTAACCCGAACTCGACTCGCATGCATCGACTCGGAGGCAAACCCGACACGAACTCGGACCCGAACCCAACTCGTATGTACTGACTCGGAGGCAAACCCGACACAACCGGACCCGACCCGTGCCAAACAAGAGGCCGGTTGGGCCCATCCTCAAGTGGGGCCCACCCGGCCCCCCTTCTAGAAACCTGAGCCAGGGGTGGCCGGCTATGCAATAAAGAAAAAGGGGGGGGGGGAAGAAAGAAAGAAAGAAAAGAAAGGAAAGAAAATAAAAGTAAAGAAAAGAAGAAAAAGGAAAGAAGTACCGCCATGCGCGGGGGGAGGTTACGTATGACGTCTATATAAGCAAGGATCTGCGCCGATCCCTCGATCCGACGAACAAGAAATGAAGCCGGGTCGCCATCGACTTTATGTGCAAGATTCAAATAAATTCAAAAAGGATTGAGCCATAACTACTCCGCCAAAAAAAGAAAGCAAATAAATATTTGTTCCCCTCTTCAATGGAAGAATAAATCTTGGGTAGTTATGGGAGAGATATTAAAGGGATTCAAATAAATCTTCCAATATCTCTCCCCTCCCCCCTTCACCTATAAATAGAGGGGGAGGGGGGAAGGCTCAAGGGGTCGAAGTCAAAGTTAGAGCTTAAGACAAGGCGAAGAAGCTTTGCAGAAGAGGAGACGCGCTCTTCATCGACCTAAGGCTTCACGAGGCACGGGCAAGCCTATCCCTTCGGGACCGGCTTAGTCCATTGAAAGCCCTCATCAGAATGAAGATCCTTGCACAAGAAGATCAAACCTTCGACTCTGTGCATGAAGAAGAAAGCTCAAAAAAGAAGAACCCTTCAACTCCGAAGATGCCAGAAGCAAAGGCTGGAGAAGAAGATCAGAGCGGCATCACCCCATTGTCTCTAACAACCCTTCGACTCCGAAGATGCCAGAAACAAAGGCCGGAAAAGAAGCTCGGAGCGGCATCACCCCGTCGTCTTCAACAACCCTTCGACTCCGAAGACGCCAGAAGCAAAGACCAGAGAAGAAACTTGGAGCGGCACTACCCCGTCAGCTCTAACAAGTCTTCGACTCTGATCAAGCCCAAAAGCCTAGATAAGAAGAACGAAGCGGCATTACCCCATCGTCTTCAACAACGCCCGCTCTATTCACGAAGAAGAAAGCTTGGAGAGGGACATCCGAAATGGTGCTACACCCGTTGTCATCAAAGTAAATCCGATGCCACAACCGTCGCACGGAGATCGGTGCTACCCCCGCCGTCTTCAAAAGAAGCCTTTGACTCCAATCACACCAAAGAAGCCCGGAGAATAGAAGAAGTCAAGCCGACATCATAACCATCGAGGAAGCCGGAAGAAGTCTTAAAGAAGTAGCCATTGCCGTTCGAGAAGAAGATCGAGTTAACGTTGAAGCAAAAGTCAACGCAAGAAGCCAAAACAAAAGCCCCGGTAAAGCCCGCGCCAATGCAACGCAAGTGCCAAAGCCAAGCAACTACGCCAGTCATGAGCAAAGCACCGCATGTTCTAGCCGATATGACTCAAAGTCCGGAAGAACTAAAGCATCGCAAGCCTCTACCCGTCTACGTTCAAGCGCAAGCGCCAAAGTAAAGCAAAAGCCAGAGTCACGCCAAAGCAAAGCCAAAGCCAAAGCCGACGCCAAATGCACGATCGACGCCGCGAACCGATGATCAAGGACGCGAGGCATAGCAAGGATCAAGGAAGACACGAAGACCGAGGAACAAAGTCGAAAACCCCTAGCCGAGAAAGTGTGAAGTACGGAAGGGACAAAAGCAACAACGGATACTCCTTAGCCTTTCAAAGAACCCTCACCCTGTAAAGACCTCTGTCCTGGGCAACCCCTTCAGAGCTCTCGCATGAATACCACATGGAGATGCGGATCAAAGGGACCCTCCAGAGGATCTTTCCCACAATCTCCTGATCAAATATTCGTCGCACCCGGCTCACCACCACCGAGTCCCCAGGTCCCGGCATCTGTAATCTCGTGTATTTTGCAATAAAGACGACCCGAATCTTTTTATGCGCATACAGATTTCTGGCACGCCCGGTGGGACCTTTCTCTCCTTTCATCTATACGTCTGAAGGAGTTGCTTCAAGTTCGCCATGGCCGGGACAAACAACGATGCGTTTGCTTTATGCCTTTCACCCATCGCCGAGTCTCCTCTACTCCAACACGGCGATCCAGCAAACCCGGAGGGTGATGTTCCCCCGATGGTATGCGTCTACACTCAACGTACTTGAACTCTTGCAGACGTCTTCACGCCAGAAACTGCTGCCGAAGATGCTCGCCAAAGTGCCGACGAGGCCTTGGTGCATAAAGAAATAAGCCTCGATCCTAGAGTCCCAGTCTAGAAATTTATGGAGGACCAGCCCCAACCCCTAGCCCAGTTGGGTTCTCCAACGGACGTTGAACCTCCTCTGTAGGGGGCAAACGTCTGTCATCAATCAAAAATGAGTCGGTGCAGCTATATCTCCGACGATGACGATGAGGATGCAGGCATGCAACATCGAGGCATTCTCTAATATCATCCTCTGTCCGCTCTTCAGCTCCAAGTCATACAAATGGGTGAGCACAAGGCACAAATTACTCGGTTGATAGAGGAGAAGGACAGTCACATCAACACCTTGCTTCAAAGGCTAAGTGCTAGGGATGCTATAGCATTTAGCCAACCTCCTGCTTCTCCAGTAGCCGCTACAGCTCTGTCTCCAACTCTCGCTCCTGCAGAAGTTGTCCCGACAGTTCTAGCGACTACTCCAGCACTCTCCTCGGTTCCCGTCCTGGCAGAAGTCACCTTTCCAGTACCAGTCTCGGTGGCTACACAACCTCCAACAACGGCAACAATAAATGCCCAGTAAATACAAGCATTGGTGGCCAACATGATGCGTTCCCATGGTGGTAGTCTTCCTCCGATCATGGCGGTATACTCGAAGCCTTACACCGTAAGGATCCAGCAACTGCGCTTCCCTACCGGGTTCCAGCCACCAAAGTTTCAGCACTTCGACGGGAAAGGAAATCCAAGGCAGTACATAGCCTACTTTATCGAAACTTGCAATAATGCCGGCACATACGGCGACGAGATGGTGAAGTAGTTCGTTCGCACCTTCAAGGGTAACGCGTTCGACTGGTATGTTGATTTCCTCAAGGATCTATCGACAGCTGGGATCAAATGGAGAGGGAGTTCCTCAACTGCTTCTACAGTACTCGGCGCATCATCAGTATGACCGAGCTTACTGCCGTCAAGCAAAGGAAGGACGAACCGGTAATCAACTACATCGATCGATGGAGGAACCTGGCGGTAAATTCACGAGACCGCTTGTCTGAAGACTCGGCTATCGAGATGTGCACCCAAGGCATGCATTGGGGCCTGCTCTACAGCCTCAAAGGGATCAAGCCTTGGTCCTTCGAAGAACTCATGACTCGGGCTCACGATATGGAGCTCAGCTTAGCAAATCGTTGGGATTCAAAGAGCAATGACTTCCTGAAGGTGGAGAAGAAGGTTAAGCCGCCGGCACCAAGAGCAAAGTAAGTCAACATTGCCGACATGGCATCAACCTCCAAGCCGCTCAAGATCAGTGGCAAGCCAGATCAAGGAAAAGGAGCCGCCATACTGCCGCCTCCGCCTCAAAGACAAAGGATGACTCTCGAGGAGCTCGAAGCAAAAGAATATCCCTTTCCGGACTCGGAAGTCTTCTCCATGTTTGACTAGTTACTGTAAGAGAAGATGATCGACCTCCCTCCTTCAAAGAGGCCTAAGCAAATGCATCATGTCGATGACCTTCTCTTCTGGAAATACTACCGAGTGGTTAGCCATCCCATCGAAAAGTGCTTCGTCTTCAAAGAAATAATCAGACGCTCGCAAAGCAAGAGAAGATAGAGATCAACTCCGGGGAGGTCGCTACAGCGAACATGACGTCCATCACCTTTGGTTCCTTTTCGCCAGTACTCGTTGCTGCACGACAAGGAATGCCCAAATTATGCGTTAATCGTCAAAGGCCGATCGCAAAGTCAGCTTCACAATTGAAGGTCTCGAAGTGACGACCGCGTGTTCCTGCACTCGCTGGGGATGAGACGCTATTGTGCATGCCGCTGGGGATGAGACGCTATTGCTCGTTAGTATCCGATGCACACTCCACCTACGTCGGTCATCCCAATGGCAAATTAATCAAAAGAAGAAGGCGACGAGCTCAATATCGAGCCATAATCAAAAGCGAAAGAGAAGTAGTCAAAGCCAATCAAATTCAAAGTATACATCCGTGTTCGAAAGACTCGGGCTAATCAAGCAAGCAAAGAAGAAGTCGGTGTTCGACCGTTTGGGAATACCAGTTAGGGACGTCGTTTCAAAACCTGCCCACCCACCCATGGTGACCATAAATCATATCTCCGTTGTCGAATTAGACAACAGTGATACTTCTATTTCGGACGACGAGTTGCAAGACGCCCCGCCGATCCTCGAAGAAGGGGGGCAATCACCGTTGATGACTTGAAAGAAATCAACTTGGGCACAGAAACGGAGCCTCGGCCTATATTCATCAGCACACTCTTGACTTCTGAAGAAGAAGCTGCATACATCAAACTGCTCCGAGAATATAGAGATATCTTTGCATGGTCTTACAAGGAGATGACGGGTCTCGATCCTAAAATCGCACGACGAGTGATACTTCTACTTCGGACGACGAGTTGCAAGAAGCCCCGCCGATCCTCGAAGAAGGGGGGCAGTCACCGTTGATGACTTGAAAGAAATCAACTTGGGCACAGAAACGGAGCCTCGGCCTACATTCATCAGCACACTCTTGACTCCTGAAGAAGAAGCTGCATATATCAAACTGCTCCGAGAATATAGAGATATCTTTGCATGGTCTTACAAGGAGATGCCGGGTCTCGATCCTAAAATCGCAGTGCACTAGCTCAGCGTCAAACACGGAGCTAGCGTCATCAAGCAAGGACAAAGATGCTACCGGCCGAAACTGGTACCCCAAATAGAGGTGAAGTAAACAAGCTAATCGAAGCTGGCTTTATTCGAGAAGTCAAGTACTCGACATGGATCTCCAGTGTCGTTCCAGTCAAAAAGAAGAATGGTCAAATCAGAATATGCGTGGACTTTAGAGACTTGAAAAATGCATGTCCGAAGGACGACTTTCTATTGCCAATCACGGAGCTAATGGTGGACGCAACGACATGCCACGAGGTGCTAACTTTCATGGACGGATCCTCAAGCTACAACCAGATCCTGGCATCCAAAGACGAAGAGCTCACAGTATTCCGCACACCAAAGGAAATCTATTGCTATAAAGTTATGCCATTCGGCTTGAAAAATACAGGAGTCACCTACCAATGAGCCATGCAAAAAATCTTCAATGATATTCTTCATCAAAACGTGGAATGCTACGTCGACGATCTGGTTGTAAAGTCTAAGAAGAAGTCAACACATCTTCGAGACCTCGAGCTGATCTTCAAATGGCTTCGAAGGTACCAGCTTCGTATGAATCCATTCAAGTGCGCATTTGGAGTCTCCTCGGGTAAATTCCTTGGCTTCATCATATGATATCGAGGTATTGAGATAAATCAATCCAAAATTAATGCTTTCATTAATATGCCCGCACCAAAGACAGTGCGAGACCTCAGAGGTCTCCAAGGGTATCTGGCGTATATCCAAAGATTCATCGCCAACCTAGCTGGGAAGTGCTGTCCGTTAAGTCGCCTCATGTAAAAAGGAGTGTCGTTCAAATGGGATGATGCTTGCCAAGAAGCTCTCCAAAACATTAAAAGCTATCTACTGAAGCCGCCAGTTCTATCAGCACCAATTCAAGGAAAGCCGCTAATCCTCTATATTAGCGTCCATGAGCAATCCTTGGGGGCACTCCTAGCTCAAGTCAACGAGCTAGGCAAGAAGACAGCATGCTACTACTTGAGTCGCACTCTCGTCGGCGCAAAACTAAACTACTCCCCAATCAAGAAGGTCTGTCTGGCGCTCATCTTCGCTACAAAGAAGCTGCGACACTACATGTTGGCTCACACCGTCAGACTCATCTCGAAATCTGACCCCCTCAAATACATCATGTCAAAGTCAGTGCTCTCCGGACGTCAAGTGAAGTGGGCGCTACTACTCCTCGAGTTTGACATCACCTTCGTGCCATAGAAGGTAGTCAAAGGAAAAGCTCTTTCAGACTTTCTTGCAAAATATCCTCTTCCGGTAGAATGGGAACTATCAGAAGATCTTCCAGACGAAGAAGTATTCTCCATCGACATTGCCCCCTCCTGGAAGATGTTCTTTGATAGCGTGGCAAGGCAAGACATAGTAGGAGTCAGGGTCATCTTCGTCACTCCAAATGACGAGATACTCCCCTTCTCGTTTCTACTATCGGAACCGTGCTCCAACAACGTGGCAGAATATCAAGCTTTACTCATCGGCCTTGAACTCGCCAACAATATGGAACTTCAAGGACTCAAAATCTTTAGCGACTCCCAGCTCGTCATCCAGCAAGTCTTAGGGGCATACGAGGTCAACAAGGAAGACCTTGCGTCACTGCATGCGGCTTTGGAACTCTTCGACAAACTCGAGGATGCTTCTATTCAGCATATCCCCAGGAACCTCAACCAGTAGGCCGATGCGCTCATGAATTTGGTGGCTACACTCCCATTTCTAGAAGAATGTCAGCTCGTCGTCCCCGTCTACAGAAGAATAATGATCACCAAGGAAGACAGTCCTGTTAGGATTCCAGTTCAAGCCAACATGGTGCATGTCCTCGAAATTGAAGAGCAAGACTGGAGGCAACCCTTAGTGGATTATCTCGTCCGTGGTGAGCTCCCTGATGATCCAAAGCGTAAAATCAATGTTCGCCGGCGGTCTCTGAAGTTCTTCCACTTTAAGAATGAGCTGTACCGTCAAAGTTACAATGGCATGCTCCTGAGGTGCCTCACAAAGGAGGAAGCAGAAGCAGCACTGGAAGAAGTATACGCTGGAATCTGTGGCTCGCACCAGTCCGGTCCGAAGCTCCACTTTCGCGTCAGGAGGATGGGCTATTACTAGCCCACCATGATTAAAGACTGCTTGGAGTTCACAAAGAGATGTCATACTTGGCATTACTTGCCAGCTACATGGTGACTACATCCGTCAACCGCCAAAGTCCTTGCACCCAACAATCACGTTATGGCCTTTCGACGGATGGGGACTCGATATCATCGGTCGCCTGCCCAAGTCATCCAAACAACATCTTTATATCCTGGAAGCAACAAACTACTTCTCCAAATGGGCTGAAGCAATACCTCTACGGGAAGTTACAAGATATTCCGTTATCAGCTTCATCCAGAACAATATCATCTTTCGATATGGAGTCCCTCGCTACATCGTAAAGGACAACGTGAAGCAATTCAAAAATACAGTCGTCAGCCAGTTCTGCGCCAAGTACGACATTAAGCAGAAATGCTCAACAATGTACAATGCTCCAACCAATGGTCTGACTGAAGCCTTCAAGAAGACTCTTTGCAAGCTTCTAGAGAAAATCGTCTCGAAGACAAATAAGGACAGGCACGAACGCATGGGTGAAGCACTATGAGCCTACCGTATGTCCTTTCGTATATAAGCAACCCTGTACTCCCTCGTCTATGGGGTAGAAATCGTTCTTCAACTCGAGCTCCAGATCCCATCGCTCAGGATAGCAATCCAAGAAGGCCTCACCAGCAACGACAACGCCCAGCTCCGCCTAGCAGAATTGGAGGCACTAGATGAAAGGCGCCTCGAAGCTTAGCAATATTTGGAGTGTTATCAGGCCAGATTGACTCACGCCTTCAACAAGAAGATTCACCCTCGATTCTTCCATAAAGGAGAACTGGTGCTGGCAGTCAAACGTCCCATCATTCTCTTACATTGAGGAGGGAAGAAGTTCGATGCCAAATGGGATGGACCGCATGCCTTCAAAGAAGTCTAGTCCAACGACGCTTACCTCCTCACAACGCCAGAAGGGCTCGTGCTGGCCCTATCAACGGCAAGTACCTCAAAAGGTACTATGCCTAAGGCATGACCTATTGCACACAAAAAAAAAGTGTGAACTACATGTGACTTGATCCCCCTCAGGGGGTACGTAGGCAGCTTGAGTAGTCACTTCAGGTTCAGTCCGACAAAAAGAAAAAAGCTAACAATAGTCCATACAACAATCTAGGAAATATGATGATATTATTCAATATTCAAGGGAAGACGGTACATGGCGTAAGTTCAAAAGAGAAACTACAATGCAAGATGACAAGACATGAAGCAGCTAGAAGAAAGTATCCAAAGCTTAAAGGCGGTGCAATAACTCCTCTCTAGTGGCCTCCACTCGCTGCAGCTCCAATGGACGTTTGGTCAAAAGCTCACGACGGATCGACAAGTCTGATTGCTGCTTCAAGAAGCTCACCCTCGAAACCCTCTCTACAGTCTTGGCTCGCTCCAAACAAGATTCTGCCTTCTGAAGCGAGACGCGCATCGATTCTACCTTCTTCTGCACCTTCGTCAAATTAGAAGTAGCCTCCGCAAGCTGGTGCTCTGACTGACACAAACTCGCCTCAGCAGCCGCTAACTCAGAAGGAGTACTCCCCTCCAATAGAGCCCATCGGGAACGATAAGTCTCACTATCAGTCACGAGCAAGTTCATATGCGTGACAAAAGAAGAACTATCCACCTTGAACTCCTCCAGGCTCGCACAAAACTCGGTGCCATCAGTAGACCACCAGTCTTGGAGGGCGCCAAAACCCACGTCCTGAAAGGACTCAAGCATCGACCTGATATACTGCCGACAACTTGTAAGAAGAAACTCTGAAACTCTGCTCCTCGGTCTTAAACTCGGACGGGGTGCCTCAGAGTACGTGGGCAAAACTTTTCCCTCTACTGCGGTCGCCACAAGAGCTGCCTTCGCTGCCGAGGTCAGCAAAATTGGGAGAACTGTCGCCACTACCGCATCAATAGTCTTCTCCACCAAGCCTGAGAGGACAGCAATCGGGGAATGCCGCCTGCCGACACTCAAAACCTCAGCCTCCTTGTGAAAAGACAAAGCCTCAATGTCGATGTCATCCAGATCGATATCGCTATTGGAAAAGTTCTCCCCGCAGAGCCCGAGAAGGTCCAGATCATCCAGAGGAACGTCTAGCCCGCACTTGCCGTGCACTTCCTGCGCGGCCCTAATAGACGAATGCCCATGAGATGCTTTCAAAGACCCCGCCTCACGCTCCACTACTACGATAGAGTTTGCCTAAAAGAAAAAGGCAACGCACTACTCAGCATAATGAAACCCCCAAAAATAAAAAAGGAAGCAAAATGAGAAGAACTTTATATGTACCTGCAAGGTCGGACAAAGCTGCCCCAGACAGAGGGATCACCTCATCTCCTAAAAGGCCGGGCTCCTCGACATCCTCGACCGGACAAGGCACCCTCGAAGTCACCCCACGGGGAATGCACAACTTTCGTCTCTTGGGCAGGGCACTCTCAATAGCTGTCTTCTGAAGAATGGATGGCTAGGGAGCATTCGCAAGGTCGGCTTCTAATACGGGAGCCGAAGAGGGAACCCGACGGGCACTGGAGAGACGATTGCAACTCTTCTCGGTCCTCTGAATCCTCAACCGGAGGCGACGATCCTCCAATCCTGCAGAAGGGTCAAAGCTAAATCCCTTGAACTCGCTACTCGCTAGGACATCAATTAGAAGACTCGTAAGTAACGGGGATACTCGCTCTTCGATTCACTTGCAGTAACCTGGAGTGGCGGCGTCCCGAGACCCCGACTTGGTCCTAGGAAAGAAGCTGTCGTCAGTCAGCCAAGCATAAAGAGAAGCTCAGAGGCGATAACTTTTCTACGGGCTGATACGCCCCTGCACCGCTGTGGCATACCAGGTATCTCCTGCCGAAATCCCTGCTGATGAGCAAAACGGTGGGGGGAGTACTGTTCCACTTCCACTATATCTCCTCGGTGCCAAACCAAGTAGCCAGGGTGGCAGCTGGCCATGTTCCAATACAAGCCATTCGAGAGCTCCTCATTGTCATGGACCGTCGATCTCTCTAAAGGCAGCACTGAGTACTTTGACGTAAACTCGAAGTCTGTGCCTCCCATCTTTCGCAAAAGAGTTCGAGCATACTCCTTTGGGCGTTCCTAGCTGATGAAGGCGTTCAAGATTCCTCCTACGCCCGGCAAGAACAGCAGGTCGGCTGGATGCCCCCGTCTGGTGAAAATCCCTTTTGGAAAGTGAAGGGCCATCCAGCCATACAAATAGTGTAGAGGACCAAAGGCATTAGACCGGCCGAGCTCCCCTTTGGCGTTGTCCGAATTGGACAAGCTCCAGTAAGTGCCGCTAAGCCCCTGATACAAGGCACACAGGATCGTCGGAGCCAAATTGAAAAGCTCCCTCCTCGCCATCTAGGAGGCTACAAGGAAAGTCCCAGGATGGATAGCCTTGCCGGTACAAGAAAGCACGAATCGACAAAGGAAAATGACTAATCCAGCAGCTCTATAAACTGCTCGCCACTCCTCACTGTCACGCTTTAGATCAAGAATCTCCCACGGGTTCTGTCTTCCCTCCATTGAATGCCTCACTCAAGCCAAAGACTTTATGGGCCTCACAAAGGATCATAGTGGAGGCCTCTTCATCTGGGCAATTTTCCACATCGGGTGAGCTGAAGAGGAGGGGGATTTGTACTCGCCTCTGAACCAGAAATCGACCTAAGAAGAACAACGAACTCGGTCCGATTGATCTCGTGCTGCAATAATGGCGTACACCTTGAACAAGAGAAGGCAAGAGCTCGGGGTAAAACTGCTATCCATCAGATCCTTCAAAGTCGGCACCTTTTCTTGGTAACAGTTCCGTACCTCAGGGCATCCAGAAACGATATAGACGTCACGGAGGAAGATCCCTATTTCTCCCGCTCCAGTAAGAAAAGTGTTGGTATCAGGGCACTAGAGTTCGTAGAGAGCTCGGTACATCCCCTCAAGATGACTGTACTCTCGGCGAGCTGGCACTAGGAACTTTGCCAACGGTTTTATCTCCGGCTCCACCCCGAAAATTTCCGAGAGCTCGCTCATCCACTCACGAAATCCACAGAGGTACTGAACGTCCCCCCGAGGCCAGGAGTTAACACCCCATCAGGTCAAGTGGGAGCAGATCTTCGAAGCCACTACCGGTGTGGGTACAAAGTCTTCAACACAGTAGTGAAAGGGCAGACTCAAGCTCGGACGAAGAAGCTTCATGGAGATCGCCTCGTCAGTGTAAACCTTCTCGCTCAGCTTCAGCATCCCGCAGTTTGCATCGGTAACTCCATCCTCTGTGATGTGCTCGTGGATAGGAACTCAGGTCATTTCTTCTCGAAGTACGGTAGCGGTAGGTTCAAGTAAGGGGGAAGCGAAGGTACTTACTCCCATCGGAGAAGTTCTCAGCTATCCACCTTGTCGAAACCAAACTTTTGAAAGCTCGGATCCTGAAAGGGCACAGGGAGAAGCAAGGCAAATCTGATAGAGGCTAGCTAGCAGGGAAAAAAAAATGAGGGGGCCAACAGCCCTCTATCTCCTATTCGAGCCCGCGCGAAGGAGGGGCCTACAATCCCTCTCAAAAGTCCGTAGCCACCTCAAAAAAAAAACACAAAGAAAGGGGGCCCCGCAGCCCCCTCTCCCATCCAAATTCGACATAAGAGGGGGGGGGGGGGCCCACAGCTCCCTCCCTTTCTCCTACCCGATCAGAGAGCCCCGACCGAGCCGGAGCCACAGCCGCACCCCGTGACCTCCTCCGACTCGATCGGGACCAGCAGCCGGCCCGCCGACCACCGCGCCGCGTATGCCGCTCAGCCCCAGCCGTCGCTGCTTGCACCCCACGCCTGCTCCGTGCCTTGCGCCCGCGCCTGCCTCGCACTGCCCTGGCGTCCACACACGCCGCAGCCTCCGCGCCCTCCTCCGACCCAATCGGGGCCAGCAGCCAGCCCGCCGACTACAGCACCGCACACGCCGCCCAGCCCCAGTCGCCGCTGCCTGCACCCCGCGCCCACTTCGTGCCTCGTGCCGGCGCCCGCCTTGCGCCGCCCTGGCCTCCGTGCGTGCCGTAGCCTCCACGCCTGCTCTGAGCCTCACGCCCGCGCCCGCCTCGCATCGCCTTGGCCTTCGTGCACGTCGCAGTCCCCGTGCCGCCCCGGCCTTCACGCCCGTCCATGCCCTGGCCTCCGCGCGTACCGTAGCATCAGCCATCGCTGCCGTTACCTCAGCAAACAGAGAAAGAAGAAGAGGAAGAAAGAAAGAAAGAAAAAAGAAAAGAAAGAAAAAGAAAGAGAAAAGAAGAAGAAGAAGGAAGAAGAGGAAGAAGGCGGAGGCAGTCGACACCTTAGCCGTGATCGTCCGTCCTCTTCGCCAAGGTCATCATCTCCCCATCGCTTCGAGCCCGCCTTCGCAACAACCTTCAGCTCGTGCACCATCGCCGCCGCTGCCGACGAAAGAGGCGACACTAGGAAGACGGAGCAAGTCGTGTGCAACCCTAAGTAGCCCCTTCCGATGGCGGTCTCCAAGCTCCAGCCCTCTGCAATAATGAAGCGGTGGATGAAAGGGGTACAAGCCCTTAAATAAGCCTCAATACCGCCTAAGAAAGGAATCAAGGACAAGTGCTGTGCATTTCCTACGTACACAAGTACTCCGCGTTTTCGCCGGCACACTCATCCTTGAGGGGGCATTTGTAGACACACAAATTATGTCTAACCCGAACCGACTCGCCTGCACCGACTTGGAGGCAAACCTGACACGAACTCGGACCCGAACCCGACTCGCATGCACCGACTCAGAGGCAAACCCGACACAACCGGACCCGACCCCCGTGCCAAACAAGAGGCCGGGTGGGCCTATCCTCAAGTAGGGCCCACCCGGCCCCCCTTCTAGAAACCTAAGCCCCTTACCTGCGGGTAAGGGGTGGCCGGCCATGCAAGAAAGAAAAAAAAAAGGGGGAAAAGAAAGAAAGAAAAGAAAAGAAAGGAAAGAAAAGAAAAGGAAAGAAAATAAGAAAAAAGAAAGAAGCACTGCCATGCGCGGGGGGAGGTTACGTATGACGTCTACATAAGTGTGGATCTGCATCGATCCCTCGATCCGACGGACAAGAAACGAAGCCGGGTCGCCATCGACTTTATGTGCAAGATTCAAATAAATTCAAAAAGGATTGAGCCATAACTACTCCGCCAGAAAAGGAAAGCAAATAAAGGTTTGTTCTCCTCTTCAATTGAAGAATAAATCTTGGGTAGTTGTGGGAGAGATATTAAAGGGATTCAAATAAATCTTCCCATATCTCTCCCCTTCCCCCTTTACCTATAAATAGAGGGGGAGGGGGGAAGGTTCAAGGGGTCGAAGTCGAAGTTGGAGCTGGAGACAAGGCGAAGAAGCTCTGTAGAAGAGGAGACACGCTCTTTATCGATCCAAGGCTTCACGAGGCACAGGCAAGCCTATCCCTTCAGGACCGGCTTAGTCCATTGAAAGCTCTCATCAAAGTGAAGACCCTTGCACAAGAAGATCAACCCTTCGACTCCATGCACGAAGAAGAAGAAAAGAAGAACCCTTCGACTCCAAAGACGCCAGAAGCAAAGGCCGGAGAAGAAGATCGGAGCGGCATCACCCCATCATCTCCAACAACCCTTCGACTCCGAAGACGCCAGAAGCAAAGGCCGGAGAAGAAGATCGGAGCGGCACTACCCCATCGGCTCTAACAAGCCTTCGACTCTAATCAAGCCCAAAAGCCCAGAGAAGAAGAACGAAGCGATATCACCCCGTCGTCTTCAACAACGCCCACTCTATTCACGAAGAAGAAAGTTTGGAGAGGGACATCCGAAGCGGCGCTACACCCATTGTCTTTAAAGCAAAGCTGCTGCCACAACCACCGTACGGAGATCGGTGCTACCCCTGCCATCTTCAAAAGAAGCCTTTGACTACGATCACACCAAAGAAGCCCGGAGAATAGAAGAAGTCAAGCCGATGTCATAACCATTGAGGAAGCCGGAAGAAGCCTTGAAGAAGTAGCCATCACCGTTCACGAAGAAGATCAAGTCAATACCGAAGCAAAAGTCAACACAAGAAGCCAAAGCAAAAGCCCCGGTAAAGCCCACGCCAAAGCAACGCAAGTACCAAAGCCAAGCAACTATGTCGGTCACGAGCAAAGCGCCGTATGTTCTAGCCGATACGATGCGAAGTCCAGAAGAACTAAAGTATTGCAATCCTCTATCTGTCTACGTTTAAGCACAAGCGCCAAAGCAAAGCAAAAGCCAGAGCCACGCCAAAGCAAAGCCAAAGCAGAAAGCCAAATCTAAGCCAAAGTCGATGCCAAAAGCACAATCGATGCCACGAACCGACGATCAAGGATGCGAGGCCTAGCAAGGATCGAGGAAGACACGAAAACCAAGGAATGAAGCCGAAAACCCCTAGCCGAGAAAGCACGAAGCACGAAAGGGACAAAAGCAACGACGGATACTCCTTAGACTCTCAAAGAACCCACACCCTGTAAAGATCTATGTCCTGGGCAACCCCTTCAGAGCTCTCGCATGAATACCACAAGGAGAAGCAGATCAAAGGGACCCTCCAGAGGATCTCTCCCACAATCTCCTGATCGAATATTCGTCGCACCCGGCTTGCCACCCCCGAGTCCCCGGGTCCCGGCATTTGTAATCTCGTGTGTTTTGCAATAAAGACGACTCAAATCTTTTTTTGCGCATACAGTAACATCCACCCCAAACACACAAGATATTGTCCGCTTTGCCCGTGCCTGCACAAGAACTTTCTAGGACAGTCACCCATTCTAGTACTACTCTCGCCCGAGGACGCTTAACTACGGAGTTTTTATGAATTCCGTAGCAGCGCACGGTTTTAAAATGCGTCTTCTATGTTTGGGAGGGGAAATTATATAAGTAACTCAGGATCTCCTTCTCTCCAAGTGATGTGGGACTAACTCATAGCCTTGTACACCTTACCTTACCTCACCTCACCTCATCCATCTTGGCATCATAGCCTCAGGAGTCTTGGCTCTTGGCCTATTGGATCTTGGTCGTCACAAGAGTCTTCTAAAAATGGATAAGGAACTTGGTGTCCCTATCAGAGGTAATCGTCTTCAGCACGCCATGTAGTCAAACGACTTCCTGGAAGAAAAGATTTACGATATTGATTGCGTCCGCTGTCTTCTTGCAAGGCACGAAAATAGCTCATCTTTAAGAAGTGGTCGACTACCACAAAGATGGACTCATTGCCTCTCTGGGCGAGGGGAAGTCCAAGGATGAAGTCCATGGAGAGATCGATCCATGGGACATCCGGGACAGGAAGTGACAAGTATAGTCCAATGTTTTGCGATTGTCCTTTAGCGGTTTGGCAAGTATAGCATCACCGTATAAAAGCGCTTCTATTTTGCTTGAGTTATGGCTAGTATTATCTATCCTCCATGAGGGAGATGGACTTGTCCCACCCTGGATAGCCTCCAAGTCCTCCGCAGTATAGATTTTGTACCAATTGCTCTCAGACGGAACTGCAGGGAATGTAAAGTTGATTATTGTTAAGGGTCCAAATTAGTATTATTGCTTTTTATTTTCATGCATATCTCATCACTCTCTTGCGTAAAACATTCATATTACACATAAAGTGCATAAATTTCTTTTCATCGTTGCATAGTACAAGTTTGTACGGACACATCGGTATATTGCTTTGCATTCATACATTATCTGGATGGAAATTACAAAGACCGATAATCAATTATTATGTTTCATTATAAGGAACTGATGGGTATCATTTTATGTCTGTTTCGCAGTAAATGTGATTCATCATCATTGCGTGTAGCTACTGTGGAGCGTGACTATACGGTGGGCATCATCACAATGCTTTGGTAGTGGATTTAAGGCGCTCGCCAATGATCGACACGCAGAGGAACTAGCACAAAGAAGATGCAAATTATCGGAGTCCACAAAAGAGACTCTTGGCAAAACCTATACGCATACAACTCGGAAGTGAAGCATTAAGATAACAAGGCACATCCGAACTTGGAGGACACCCAAGCTGCCACCTTTTCTCTCTCTTCCATTCCTTTTTATCTTCATAGCGCACCCGATCTCATAGCCATCTAATAGCTCACCCGACCCACTCTTAGACCCAACCTAGCCCTCAACCTAGATTGACTAAAGCCTAACCAACTTCAACCACTATCTAAATCAATCCGAGATTCCCTTCTCCTCTCTCCCTTCTAGTTGTACCAAGTCCAAACCCATGCATGTACGTGACCCCAATTCTCATATCTCCTCCTTTTCTCTTTCTAAAAATCCCAACCATTCAAATCTACCAAACTTAGAAAACCTGATCATACCCAACCATTCCTCATACCTGATCATAGGCGTTCATTTCATTTTCTAAAACCATGAAACCCCATTATAGTCGTCCCTTACAATGAATAACACCCATGCCCCACACAAACCAAACCCATTAACTCATGCGAAGCCATGCACATCTCGAGCTTCACATGACCCTAGCTATCTCTCAAACCACATCATTCTCTCTCTCTAAAAACCCAACCGTGTATTACAACTCCGGCCATGCATGAACCCATTATTTGTCATGCAAATCCACATTAATTTCTCACTAATGACCCTCGGATTCATTCAAATCCCATGCATGCATATTTCCTTAACCGTCCAGCAAATCCTCCCACAACCGTGCATGATCAAGCATGCATATATCCCATTCATTTCATCTTAATATCTGAAATCAAATCTCAGCCATCCATTTTATCCCAACAACGCATGTACCCATCTCTCTGTCTCTCTTTAGGTTATAAAACTAAATCCCCGCTACTCAATCACATGCAGCTATACCCGTCCAGCCTGGCAGACCCCTCGCGATCCCAACTGTACCACTCGCCCCATCTTTTGTGATCTTTCTCTTTCTAAAAATCCAAAACCGAAATTCATGCATGGAATACATTCCCATAATACACCCATGTTGGAGTTTTAATCGTTCTATACTAGTAAACTTAGGACTTAATCAAATTCCTAATATTAGAAATTGATTAGCAAATGCTATTTTTGCAAACAAAGATAAATCACAAAATTCTTTTAGAAATGGTTTGCCAAGGCAGAGCGGGTTCTATGGAACCGCCATTCACCTTGCCGAACTTTTCTAAGAGAAAAATATATAATCCTAAAACTTATTTATCGCTATTTAGGTTTTGTATTAGATGCAAGTCGTTTAATAGATTTAATGAGATCAAAGAAATAGAGTTAGAAACTTTGGCCTGTGGTCGAAGCACGCTAGGCGCTGTCCCAAGAAACTTATTGCCCCCTCGTGCGGGTCTCATGACAATGGTTCTCGGAGATACGACGACCCCGGTTAGGCGACCTCCTTCTCGTCGGCACGACTTCAAGAAGGCTTTGCGAACCTCGGGAACTTTCAGGAATCCAGCAACTTGACAACGATCTTCTTGAAGCAGGAAGGCAGCACCGCACCACAGCTTTGATCCGAGAGAGGAAGTCTTCTCGGAGCAAGGGGTAACACCACCGCACGAGAGAACGGGAGAGGGAGAGGTAGAAAACAGAGAGCAATTCTGATATTCGGACTGTACTCATCCCATGGCTGCACTGGGCCTTATATAGGCCTCGGGCTGTTAATAGGAGGCTGAAATAGGGGAGACAATCGTGGGCTGCGATTAAGCCCATTAACCCCACGCACGTTACAGCTCGTAACGGCTAGTATGCAGCGACGCTTCTCGCGTAACAGCTAGCATGCAGCAAAGGCTAGTAGCCCAAAAGGAATTTCATAAATGGTGGAGGACTTAACAGCAAAAAATAAAAAATAAAAAATAAAAAACAAAAAACAAAAAACAAAAAACAAAAAACAAAAAACAAAAAACAAAAAACAAACATAGGGTAGGTGCGGACCAGCCCATTTCGGAGGTCCTATCGTGTCTGGGTCCGCGGGCACTGTGGGTGCAAATTTTGGTGAAAAGCCCCAAAGATTGCGGGACCCACCAGCCCTGCCTGGGGGATCCACAGAGACTACCGCGGGACCCACCAGCCATGCCTGGGGGGTCCATAGAGACTACCGCGGGACGCACCAGCCCTGCCTGGTGGGCCCACAGAGACTACCGCGGGACCCACCAGCCCTGCCTGTGGAGTCCCACAGAGACAACCGCGGGACCCACCAGCCCTGCCTGGGGGGTCCACAGAGACTGCCACAGGACCCACCAGCCCTGCCTGGGGGGTCCACAGAGACTACCGCGGGACCCACCAACCCTGCCTGGGGGGTCCATAGAGACTACCGCGGGACCCACCAGCCCTGCCTGGTGAGCCCACAGAGACGACTGCGGGACCCACCAGCCCTGCCTGTGGAGTCCCACAGAGACAACTACGGGACCCACCAGCCCTGCCTGTGGAGTCCCCCAGAGACGACGGCGGGACCCACCAGCCCTGCCTGGAGGATCCCCAGATACGACAGCAGAAACTGCCATTTGCCCCAGTTTTCCTCCCAAGAAATCCTATAAATAGCAGAGCTTTCAAGTATAAAGGGATCCAGATCCAGAACCAAAATCTAAAATCCTAATTTTAGAAACCAGAGCTCTGGAATTCCAGCTTTCAATCTTCCAACTTTCCTCGATCTTCTTCTTGTCTCTGAAGAGATCAGAGATACTTCAGTGACACTTGGCCTGTCGAGGTCACAACGAACAAAGAGTTAGTGAATTTGGGTTGCTTCCTATAGCACGGAGACGTAGGCTTCGGCTGAACTCCGAGACCACATCTTGTGTCAATCTTCTCTATTTGCATATCGAAAGTATTAACTCAAAGCGACCAAGGCATAGACCTTCGGAGTCGCCTTTCAATTAACAGATCTACCATTCAACTTCAATTGACTGGTGGAGTGAAGTCTTTGGATCGGCACGAAGATTTTTCCCCCACAGTTTGGCGCTGTCTGTGGGATCGAACGAGAAGCCAAGTTCACTCTACAACAAATATTCGATCGGTTGAGCAGACAACCGGTCTAGATAGTCAAACTTCCCGGCCCCTTCGGTTGAGCAAACAACCGTTAGGATAACGACAATCTTGTTGCATCCTTCGCTCTCTCTAAATGGCGAGGACGAAGCATCAGGATCATCCAGAGGGAAGTAGCACATGCTAGCCTCGACCAGAGACTCGTTCGATGAGTCAACGACTCAACTTCGGACAGCCCCTCGTTGTCCCCGAAATAGGGGTTCGTTCAGGAAGCGGGAGATCGGTCGATCGACCGATCGCCCCACCTCCTCGACAGTCGATAGGGTAGACTGCCCCTGCTCCTGCTGAAGACTCGCCATCTACCTACCAAATCTCGACGGTCGAATTTCAGTTGCTACAATTAGCTAAGCAAAATACCACCCTCACAGCTGAAAGGGACGCCCTCAAGAAGGCAGCCTCCGAGACCGGAATTGCTCTCCCTATTCCTTCATTCGGTGAAAGAGTTGATCTGCCACGACAACCGATTCACTCCAAACCACGAAGGTCAATGGGCACCACTGCCCTTGAGAGGATTCATTGTGACCCAACCCCCTCTGCTGCTCCATGGAAGCAGAGTGTCTGGGATCATATCAATGATGAGTCCTCTCAATCATCTTCGGGTCGCAACTGTGTTTGTTAGACGGACACAGTCGAAGCCCAACTTACAAGGGAGGCGCCAGATGAAAAGGGCACCCTAAAAAAGCAGAGCTTCTCCATCTCTCCCATTCCAACATGAAGCTAGATTAGATCTTCGTCACCAGCTCCATCCGGCAACTACTCAAAGGCCCGAACAAAACTTCTCGATCTTGCCTCTCGATCTGCACCAAGGTTGAGGGCATGGTCGTAGAGAGGGCTACTCTTCTGCTGGACCTCTCCACCGGAGTTTGTTTCAATCAATATTTCCAAAGAGGGGGAGAACTCCAACTCTCCCCAAATTTAATTGTCTCAAAGGAGATCCGACTCTCCATATCCTGGCCTTCAAGCAAGCTCTAACGCCATACGAAGAAGAGAAGAACATGCTCTGTCGCACCTTTGCTGGGAGCCTCGATGAACCATCTCTTGATTGGTACCACAACCTTCGGGCTGGGCCCATCACTCAGTTTGGAGTCTTGGCTAACCACTTTGTCATCACTATTAGCTCAACTTGAAGTCGGAGAAGAAGCTGGACTCCCTCTACAGGCTGAGGATGGGTGCTGACGAGAGTCTTCGTAGTTTCACACAAAGATTCCGTAACGAGCACGCTGCTCTCTCAGGACGGCATATGGATGACGAGGCTATCATGTTAGCCTTCCAGAATGCCCTCCGTTTCGATCTGCACATCTATAATGATTTCATCCATAATCCTTCCCCTTCCCTAGGTTTGATGTTTGATCGAATCCAGAGGGAGATCGAAGTTGAAGACGATCAGGTCGCCCGAAAGGGACAAGAAACAAAATGACGACCTGCCAAAAGAGAAACTCCGAAGTACGCTACCAAAACTCACAATGCAGAGGCAGTGGTTCCCCCTGCATCCAAGCGATCAAGAAATGACGGACGTAGATCCCCTCCGAAGAAGACTACATTCATGGATTGGACTCTGCCGATCGAGCAGATCCTTGATCGAATTCAACATGAAGAGTTCCTTCGAAGGCCGAATCCTCTGCAGCCTGATACCAAGGTCATAGCTGATAAAACTGTCTACTGCGATTTTTACCGCAGCCATGGCCATTCTACCGATCGATGCTATCGACTGGGATATCATCTCGAGGATTTGCTGCGAGAAGGCCATCTCCAAGAGTTCGTAAAATGCGGACAAGATCAACGCCGACCTTCTGCAAAGGGTAACGAAGCTTGCTGGATCCACCAAATCTCTACCGAGCAATCACCTAT
This sequence comes from Chamaelirium japonicum, assembly GCA_947650365.1. Lineage (NCBI taxonomy): Eukaryota > Viridiplantae > Streptophyta > Magnoliopsida > Liliales > Melanthiaceae > Chamaelirium > Chamaelirium japonicum. The sequence continues at coordinate 39,219,569 of OX393558.1, read as the reverse complement.
CAATGTGCGTGCCAACGTCTTTGGCATTCACGGAGCGTTGCACAATCAAACATTGACAGGGAAAGAAGTCGATCGGTAAGTGCGACGTATCTTCAATATTCGCTCTGCAGCGAACAAAGAAGATACCTAGATCGAGAAACCTGTCAAAGGCCTAACCTGGCCATCTATTATCTTCAATGACTCTGATCTTCAAGGAGTCCATACTCCACATCGGGATCCCCTGGTCCTAAAGCTTATCATCGATGGGAGCACCGTCAACCACATCCTCATCGACACCGAAAGCTTAATCGATATCATGTTCTCAGACTGCTTCAAGCGCTTGGGACATAAATATTCAAGTCTTGAAGTCATCCCAACGGTGATCACGGGCTTCAACGGGGAGCAGAGCATAACAATGGAGGAGTCAAGATTCACCCTCGACCTCAGCCCGGAGACTCGAGTCTCGATAAGGTTCGCCATCGTCGAAGGCACATCCAACTACAACATCATCTTTGGTCGACCATTTCTCCATCAGATCAATGCCATCTTCTCCTCCTACCATCAACTCCTCAAATTTGCAACAGGAGAGGGTATTGTCTGCATTCGAGGAGATCAACAAATTGGGCGATCCTGCGAAGCGGCCGCTGTAAAAACAGATCGCAGAATAAATCTCGCTCCCCCAAAGCGACCAAGAGATGAAGCTGGTCTTTCTTCAAGATAGCAACCAAAGGAGATCCCACTGTCCGAACCCCCGCCAATCGAGTGGGAGGCTTCACCTTCAATCGAAGAAATCACTCCAATCAACATCGGCAGTGAAGATCTCCCTCGAGAAACCTTCATTGGTACCGGTCTTAGCTACGTAGAAGCATGAGATATGGTATCCTTCCTTCAATCCAACATTGATGTCTTCACCTGGTGTTTCAAAGATATGCCTGGGATTAACCCAGATGACGCGTGTCACCGACTTGCAATCAAAGAAAGAGTAAAGCCCGTCAAGCAAAAACCACGCACAATCCGACCAGAACGACAAGTTGCAGTCCAAGAGGAGATCAGTAAGCTACTCGCAGCAGGCTTCATTCGTGAAGTAGAGTACCCTACTTGGATCTCCAATATAGTTGCTATCCCAAAAAAGAACGGGAAGGTCAGAGTATGCATCGACTTCACCAACCTCAATAAGGCTTGTCCCAAAGACCCATTCCCCATGCCAAGGATAGATACACTCGTCAATGCCACTGCTGGCCATGAGCTCCTATCCTTCATGGACGGATACTCTGGGTATAATCAAATTCCGCTACATCCGGACGATCGAGAGAAGACGTGCTTTGTGACTGACCGAGGTCTTTACTGCTACAACGTAATGCCCTTCGGTCTCAAGAATGCTAGATCAACCTATCAAAGACTAGTCACAAAGATGTTCGAAGATCAAATCGGACGCAACGTCGAAGTTTATATCGACGATCTCCTCACCAAAAGTTCCAATCGTGAAAGCCACGTCTCTGATCTGGCGGAAACATTTCAAATCCTCCGAAAATATTGCATGAAGCTCAATCCAGCTAAATGTGCCTTCGGTGTTCAATCGGGTAAGTTCCTGGGTCACCTTGTGACCAGGAGAGGCATCGAAGCCAACCCCAACCAAATTCGAGCTATCCTCGATATGCCATCACCTACCAATCGGAAGGAAGTGCAATGCCTCACTGGAAGATTAGCTGCCCTCAATCGATTCATCTCGAAATCTTCCGACAAGTACAAACCGCCCTTCGATAAATTGCGAAAGGCGGACACCTCTGGGTGGAATCCAACTTGCAAACAAGCTTTTCAAGACGTCAAAAGTTATCTCGTGCGTGCTCCCATTTTAACAGCTCCGCTCCCAAAAGAAGATCTCTGGCTTTATCTTGCCATCATCGATCAAGCAATCAGTGCGGTCTTGGTCAGCAGAAGAGAAAGTGTTAACATCCAGTCTACTACATCAATCATACACTTCTTTCGGTAGAAACTCACTACTCAAAGATTGAGAAGGTCATACTAGCCTTGCTCACCGCATCACGATGTCTTCAACCCTATTTTGTCTCCTACCTGATCATAGTCGTCTCAGAGCACCCACTCAAAGATATCCTCGACAAGGCAGGTCGAGCAGGTCGAATGACCAAATAGGTGATCGAGATGAGTGCTCTCGGGATTCAATTTGAACCTCGCACTTCAATCAAAGGGCAGACAGTTGCTGACTTCCAAGCTGACTTTCCCGTGGAAGACCCCATAACTTGGGAGGAAGACGTCGATATGCACCTCGAAGACGGAGATAAACCTCCACTCAATCTGATTCCAAAGACCAATCCAAGCCTTGAGGCTCCTGCTACCTCGCCGGCTCGATGGAAGCTCTATACTGACGGAGCTTTAAGCGCAATCGGTTCTGGAATTGGGATAGTTTTGGTATCCCCCGAACTTGATCATCTTCAAAAGGCTATTCTCCTTGGGTTCAACGCTACCAACAATGAAGCCGAGTACGAGGCACTTATCTGCGGGCTTGAGATGGCTGAATCCCTGGGGGTAGATCGACTCATCATCTACAGCGACTCTCAGCTAATCATAAGGCAGATCAATGGGGAGTACACAGTGCGAGAAGAAAGGATACAGCATTACTTGGTTCTAGTGCGACATCACCAACAATGTTTCGCTAGCACCGAGTTCATCCAAGTCCCGAGAGTAGATAATCGAGAGGCAGATGCCTTGGCTAATGCTGCCTTGATTCTTGGAGATTCACTCAGGGAAAGGTGAATACAAATTGACTATGAAGAATCATCCAAGATTACCCTCGAACAACAGATCGTCGCCACTACAGAAAAATCTGGGAGTGAAAAACAGTCAGCCTCCGATCTTACCACAACAAATGAACTCGAGGATTGGAGACGACCAATCTTTGACTTCTTCAAATATGGCAGGATGCCAGAAAATCCAATTCAAGCCAGAAGACTTCAAAGGAAGCTTCCATGCTACAGCCTCCAAGGAGCATATCTATATTTCAAATTGCACAACGGGATGTTGCTCAAATATGTTAGTCCCTTACAAGCAAAGGTAATCCTGATCAATATCCATTCCGGAGCCTGCATGAATCATTCGGGAGGAAGATCTCTTGGAGCTAAGACAAAGCTTCAAGGTTACTACTAGCCGATAATGGCAAGAGATGCTCACCAAGTGGTTCAAAGATGCGAGCCTTGTCAACGACACGCTCGAGCTATCCATCTCCCAATTAATGAGCTCCATCAGTTAACAAGTCCATGGCCCTTCCATCAATGGGGGTTGGACTTCTTGGGTCCTTTTTCACCAACATCAAGCAAGAAGAAGTATCTGCTGTTGGCCATGGATTACTTCACCAAGTGGGTTGAAGCAGTGCCACTCTTTCGAGAGCTGATGATGAAGTCATCAAGTTCATCAGACATAACATCTTCTCAAGGTTCGGCACATCACAAGTCCTAATTACTGACAATGGAGCTCAATTCGATTCCGACAAGTTCCGGGAGTTCTGCCTAAACAATAGAATTAAAATTTTGCTATTCAACACCAAGGTACCCTCAATGCAATGGTCAAGCCAAAGCCTCTAACAGAACTATCCTTGGTCTACTCAAGAAGAAGCTCGATGACAAAAAAGGATTGTGGGAGCAAATCCTACCAGAAGTCTTGTGGGGCTATCGAACTACCTCGAGAAGATCAACTGGGTTCTCACCCTTTCGCCTAACCTATGGGTCAGAAGCAGTTCTCCCAACAAAAACCATATCAAACACTCTGAAGAATAGAGCAATCGAAGAAGGGATTAACGATGAGCTTCGAGTCGACGACCTTGATCTCTCTGAAGAGTTACGAGATTGAGCAACCATTCACATTGCCAAATATCAATAGAGGATCAAACAAGCCTACGATCAGAAGGTCAGCAAGAGACAATTCCCAATTGGCAGCCTGGTCCTCAGAGAAGTATTCTACAATACTAAAGAGCACAGCAGCAGAAAACTAGCTCCCAACTGGGAAGGACCCTACATCATCGAATCGATAGGAGGCAAATGATCTTATCGACTGATTTTGCCAGAAGGAGATAGGCTACCATGAGCTTGGAATGCTAGACACCTCAAAATATTCTATCATTGATGTAAATTCCATACTGAATAAAGATTTCTTTCAAACATCCATCTCGTCTACTCAAATTCTTAAGCAGTTTTGAGTTATCTACCTTCAAATTTCCAGGTCATTTAACAAGTATGGGAACTTGAGTTGCGACTCAATCCCTTACAGGCAGATGTTAAACGGTTTCGGGGTTGTGAAACAAAACAACCTTCAAGTTACCAGGTCAATTTAACAAGTTTGGAAGCTTGTGTTGCGACGCGACCCCTTACAGGCAGATGTTAAATAACTTTCAATTACCAGATCATTTAACAAGTATGGGTGCTCGAGTTGCGACTTGATCCCTTACAGACAAATGTTAGACGGTTTCAAATTGTGATGCAACTCAATCTTCAAATACCAAGTTACTTAACATGTTTGGGTGATCGAGTTGCGACTCAACCCCTTACAGGCTAATGTTAAGTACATTCAAGCATTTCATTCAAAGCACAAACATTCAAAGAATTCAACACAAGAGACATTCGATTTCGATATCAAAAACCAAGTCTTTATTTCTCAATTTTCATGTACAAGCGAGCTATTACATATGCAAGTTACAGATACAAAAGCAAAGAGAAAAAAGATAGAAAACATCAGGGCTTTGCTGCACTAGGAGCGCGCGACTTGTCTCCCTCAGACCCACCACGAGCCTTGCTCGTCGTAGACGCTTTGGAAGATAGTGTGCCACTAGTGTGAGCCCTAAGGGCTTCGACTGCCTTCTCCGCAGTCGACCTGAAACTCTCGCCTTCAAGAAGTGCCTGCTCGAACTTCTCCTCTTTATTCGTGAGAGCTGCCTCTTTCGTAGCAAGCTCCGCTTTCAGCTCCTTGATCTTCGATAGTCGATTGAAGGCCGTAGTTTCCATCTTGAAGAACCTGTTCTTCAAGTTGAAAAACTCCTTGTCCAAGTCAACGTAGGAGGTGTTCAGATTCTTCTTCTCCAGTTGTTCCTGACGAAGAGCCTTCTTACTGGCAGACAAAGCTGCCTTCAGCTTCTCCTTCTCCTTATTCGCAGCCTCCAGTTGAGCGCTCAAGCGAGAGACTTCTGCCGAAGCCCCCCGCTTATCGGCCCTCCTGAAGAGCCTGCTAGTGAGCTTCAAGACTGCTGAGTTCTGCCAACAACCAAAAGAAAGTTAGAAACATGTCGAAAGATTACCACTGGAAAAACAAGTCATGCTGATGCACCTACCACAACTTCGAGCCTGTCGAAGGCTTCTTCCAGAGATGCATTAGGAAGGTTACACAACCTCCTTAGCACCACCGTTGGGTGGTTGATATCAACCTCACCCAAATCTCGCATCACCGGGAGAAAACCACCAGGAGTATCTGCAGACAGAGCAAGGGTCAAGATACCTTAGATATCAGAAGCAATCATCAAAAAGAAGAGAGATCAACAAGAATATACCTGCAGCGGCCCCCCGGGATGTTTCACCCTGTCCCTTACCCCGATCAGAACTTCTAGCCCTGGGGATTGACTTCTCCCTCACAGGGGATGGGACAGGGGCTGGTCGAGGAGTCCCAATCTCCTCACGACTTCCTCCATCCCTTCGTAAAGGGGAAAGAACATCGTGAGGGGGTGAGACCTCCCCTTCCTCGCGCTCATCGCCAACCCTCTCAAGAGTAGCCATTAGCGCGGTGGCTTCTGCAGCTATCTGCTCTACAGTTCGTCGGGGCGCTTGCCCCGACTGCTCGACCCCGACCCCCCCACTCGTCGAGGCCCCCTCTAGACGGGGACCCCCCGTGAGTATCTGATCGAGGGGTGTGGGGTTGCTACCAACCCCATCACTCCTCGAGTACTTGATCTTGATACGTGTGGGCCGCACCATAGTCTCGAAGTGATAGGCGGCCGGCACCTTCTCGCCGTCGCCCACCACGTCCATCACATCCTCCATACGACGGGCCTTAGCCTCGTCGATGGGGGACTTTGTAGCCTCAAGAGGAGTGGGAGGAGCTTCATCTCCATCGCCTCTTTCTTCCTCCTATCCTCCGTTGCTTGTTCCCTCCTCCCCGTCATCGTCGCCCCCCTCTTCTTCTTCTTCTTCTTCTTCTCCTCCTCCTCCTTGCTCTTCTCCTTCTTCTTCACCTCCCTCTTCTGCTTCTTTTTCTTCTTCCTTCTCAGCCTCCTTCTCCACCTCCTTCATGACTCTCTTCTTCTTGACCTGGACCCGCCTGGTCACAACTAGCCTTTCCTCGGTAGGACCCGAGCGCCGCCTCGCCCCATACACCTTCTTCTCGGCCCTGATATAGCGGACTAACTTGCCTGTCTCTGGATCTTCTTCGTAATCAGAGTAGAAGGCGTCGTTGTCTTCATACCGGGCCATCAGTCGGTGCATCAGGTTAGCATTGCCGTGCCTAACCGGGCAGTTCAAAAACTGCTTCCATGATCTGGTGCCGCAGGTAAGCTCTAAGAAGAGGTTGTCGATCGCCCCGACACGATCTGACGTCCAACCCAACTCCCCTCCAGGGGCATACTTCTCCACTTCCTTGTGCACCTGATAACGAGGAGTTTTAGGCATAAAGAAGGGAGTCCACGCTCCCCAGACGATAATTGGCCAGTCCGTGGAGAGTTTGTCGGATGGCACAGTGTCGGTGATCAGGCGGAGGGCGGAGATGCCGTGTAGGTTGAAGAACGGGCTATCCTTCCTTGACACCCACTTGTAGTGGTAGAAGAAATAGCCCAATTCTATCCGGGCCGGTTCATCCTCAGGGATGCTGGAGTAGCAGGCTCTTAGCTCCTTCTGATGATCAGACTCCACCCTGTAGAATGCGTAGATGATCCTCCATGCGTTCCCTGTCAGCTGCCCGGGGCAAAGGCTCGAAGTATTCAGCACTCGAGCAGCAAACATCGGCAAAGGCAGACGAAGGCCACAGTTCAGTTGGCCGATCGTGACAATCGTCCCCATAACTTGCTCCTTGCTGGCGACATCGGTGAAGACAACCCGCTTATCGATCCCGAAAGCGGATTTTACTCCAGCGAGGGCAGGACGGTGAGCACCTTCGGTGAAGCAGTTGAGGAGCTTCTCCCACTTGGCCCTCTTCGCCTCGACAGACTTCTTGCCAGTGCCATATTCGAACACCGGCTCCTCCTCCAATGGCCTCAGCGGCCTCAGCACAAACTCCGCCTTAGGGATATGCTCTAGCCGAGTCGGAGCAGTGACAAACCCCACTCCCAGATGCCTCTTTCCAAGCAAGCCTAGGGCACCTTTACCCTTGCCTCTGCCAATAGGCTTAGGCGAAGTCTCGACCCTTTCTTTCTCCTTCTGAGAAGCCCTCATCTTGGAAGGGACAACATTCTTCACGCTGCCTGAGGAGGGAGTGACATTCTTTGCACTGCCAGATGACGCCATTGCAACCGATCGAGAGAATGCACAGAACAGGAAGCAGGAAGCTCTGGAACGAAAGCTCTGGACTTTGAAAAATTTCGATAGCGTGGGAGGAAAATGAACTCCGGAGCGAGTTTATAAAATCTAAAGAATTGGCGGGAAAAACAAGATGCCACGTGGAGTCATCAGATCAAAAGCCGCGTTTTTGAAAAGGACACGTGACGCCTATCCGAGAAGCGCTCTTCCAGACGAAATGTTGGACTAGACGAAGCGTCAGACCAGACGAAACATCGGACTTGTCGAACCGCCGATCCAAGCAAATCGCCGGTCCAAGCGAACCGCCAGTCCAAGCCGAGCATCGAACCAGGAGCAACATCTACTCCATCGCCCTTTCGACAGGCAGACGATCGAGTGATAAGCCAGAGGATCGGGTTAAAATACAGGCTCTTTTAACCGATCGGTCTATTTTCTACTGGATCGGGTAAAAAACTCTACTTTTTGCCTGATCGCCTCGAGTCCAACCGGTTGAATTTAACCGATCGGTCAATTTTGATCGATCGGACAAATTCAACCGATCGGTCGATTTTTACTAGATCAGGCAAAAAACTCTGCTTTTTGTCCGATCGCTTCAAGTCCAACCGGTTGAATCTAACTGATCAGTCAATTTTGGCCGATCGGACAAATTCAACCGATCGGTCGATTTTCTACAAGGATCGAGCAAAAAACTCTGCTTTTTGCCCGATCGCCTCGAGTCCAACCGGTTGAATCTAACTGATCGGTCAATTTTGACCGATCGATCAAATTCAACCGATCGGTCGATTTTCTACTAGGATCGGGCAAAAAACTCTGCTTTTTGCCCGATCGCCTCGAGTCCAACCGGTTGAATCTAACCGATCGGTCAATTTTGACCGATCGGACAAATTCAACTGATCGATCTATTTTCTACTAGGATCGGGCTAAAAACTCTGCTTTTTGCCCGATCGCTTTGAGTCCTACCGGTTGAATTTAACCGATCGGACAAATTCAATCGATTGATCGATTTTCTACTAGGATCGGGAAAAAAACTTTGCTTTTTGCCCGATCGCCTCGAGTCCAACCGGTTGAATTTAATCGATTGGTCAATTTTGACCGATCGATCAATTTTTTACAGGATCGGGCAAAAAACTCTACTTTTTGCCCTATCGCCTCGAGTCCAACCGGTTGAGTTTAACCGATCGGTCAATTTTGACCGATCGGACAAATTCAACCGATCGATCGATTTTCTACTGTATCGCGCAAAAAAAACTCTGCTTTTGCCCGATCGCTTCGAGTCCAACCGGTTGAATTTAACCGATCGGTCAATTTTGACCGATCGATAAATTCAACCGATCGGTCGATTTTTACTAGATCCGACAAAAAACTCTGCTTTTTGCCCAATCGCTTCGAGTCCAACCGGTTGAATCTAACCGATCGGTCAATTTTGACCGATCGGACAAATTCAACCGATCGGTCGATTTTCTACTAGGATCAGGCAAAAAACTCTGCTTTTTGCCCAATCGCCTCGAGTCCAACTGGTTGAATCTAACCAATCGGTCAATTTTGACTGATCGATCAAATTCAATCGATCGATCGATTTTCTACTAAGATCGGGCAAAAAAGTCTGCTTTTTGCCCGATCGCCTCGAGTCCAAACGGTTGAATCTAACCGATCGGACAAATTCAACTGATCGGTCTATTTTCTACTAGGATCGGGCAAAAAACTCTGCTTTTTGCCCGACGCTTCGAGTCCTACTGGTTGAATGTAACCAATCGGTCAATTTTGACCGATCAGACAAATTCAACCGATCGGTCGATTTTCTACTAGGATCGGGCAAAAAACTCTGCTTTTTGCCCGATCACCTCAAGTCCAACCGGTTGAATCTAACCAATCGGTCAATTTTGGTCGATTGGTCGATTTTCTACTAGGATCGGGCAAAAAACTCTGTTTTTTGCCCAATCGCCTCGAGTCCAACCGGTTGAATCTAACTGATCGGTCTATTTTGATCGATCGGACAAATTCAACTGATCGGTCTATTTTCTACTAGGATCGGGCAAAAAACTCTGCTTTTTGCCCGATCGCTTCGAGTCCTACCGGTTGAATTTAACCGATCGGTCAATTTTGACCGATCGGACAAATTCAACCGATCGGTCAATTTTCTACTGGATCAGGCAAAAAACTCTGCCTTTTGCCCGATCGCTTCGAGTCCAACCGGTTGAATTTAACCGATCGGACAAATTCAACCGATCGGTCGATTTTCTACTAGATCGGGCAAGAAACTCTGCTTTTACCCGATCGCCTCGAGTCCAATCGGTTGAATTTAACCGATCGATCAATTCTGACCGATCGGACACATTCAACCGATCGGTCGATTTTCTACTAGATCGGGCAAAAAACTCTGCTTTTTGCCTGATCGCTTTGAGTCCAACCGGTTGAATTTTACCGATCGGTCAATTCTGACCGATCGGGCAAATTCAACTGATCGGTCGATTTTCTACTTGATCTGGCGAAAACTTCGTTGTTTTACCCGATCGGCCCAGACTCCACCGGTTGAATTTGACCGATCGGACAAATTTAACCTATCGGCTGAATTTGACCGATCGGTTGGATCTGACAGATCAGGCGGGTTTAGCCCACCTATCAATTTATCAAACCGTTCTCCCTTCTTCGCAGGAACCCGGATCCCGGCCTTGACAAAGAGACTGGTTTGGCACCAAAAGTCCAAGTCAGCAAGCACTGCCACTAGCTTACTTGGAGGGGGTAACTGTGGGTGTAATTTTTGGTGAAAAGCCCCAAAGATTGCGGGACCCACCAGCCTTGCTTGGGGGGTCCACAGAGACTACCGTGGGACCCACCAGCCCTGCTTGGGGGGTCCACAGTGACTACCACGGGACCCACCAGCCCTGCCTGGGGGGTCCACAAAGACTACCGCGGGACCCACCAGCCCTGCCTGGTGGGCCCACAGAGACGACTGCCTGTGGAGTCCCACAGAGACGACTGCGGGACCCACCAGCCTTGCTTGGGGGTCCACAGAGACTACCGTGGGACCCACCAGCCCTGCTGGGGGGTCCACAGAGACTACCGCGGGACCCACCAGCCCTGCTTGGTAGGCCCATAGAGATGACTGCGGGATCCACCAGCTCTGCCTGTGGAGTCCCCCAGAGACGACGGCAGGACCCACCAGCCTTGCCTGGAGGATCCCCAAATACGATAGCATAAACCGCCATTTGCCCCAGTTTTTCTCCTAGGAAATCCTATAAATAGCAGAGCCTTCAAGTGTAAAGGGATCCAGATCCAGAACCAAAAACTGAAATCCTAATTTCAGAAACCAGAGCTCTAGAATTCCAGCTTTCGATCTTCCAACTTTCCTCGATCTTCTTCTTGTCTCTGAAGAGATCAGGGTTACTTCAGTGACACTCGGCCTGTCGAGGTCACATCGAACAAAGAGTTAGTGAATTCGGGTTGCTCCCTATAGCATAAAGACGTAGGCTTCGGCTGAACTCCGAGACCACATCTTGTGTCAATCTTCTCTATTTTCATATCGAAAGTGTTAACTCAAAGCGACCAAGGCATAGACTTTCGGAGCCGCCTTTCAATCAACAGATCTACCATTCAACTTCAATTAACTGATGGAGTGAAGTCTTTGGATCGGCACGAAGATTTTTTCCCCACAGGCGCACACACACGCGCCGCCTAGCCCATGCCCAAGCTCGACCCGGCTTGGCTCGGCATGGCACGCACGCACACGCGTGTGTGAGCTAGTGGAGCCCCTCCTCTAGTGTGATGACTAGTGGGGGGAAGTGGGCAATCCCTTTTAAGTTGGTAGGGGATTTCTCCCCTTATCGATATGGGACTAAACCCCTTTAGTTTTGTGTGGTTTTCAAACACACACCCAACAATCCAACACCTAGATCTTCTCTTTATTTCTTCCCATAACAGCCATCTATATTTTTACCCCATGCACGTCCCCATTATTCTCTTGATCATGTATCTTTATCCTTCTATCTCTTTTCTCTCTCTACATCTTTCTTTAACTAACCCATTTAACCAGCTATACATCCTCCGTTCTCATGCTCTCTCTATCTATCTAAACACTAATCCCAACCGTCCATCAGAACCAACCATGCATGCCCCAACGACGGTCGCACATCCTCTATCTCTCTAACTACACTCGGATCACATGCACGATTCCCTCGCACCCAATCTCTATCTCTCCTTATTTATATGATCCCGATCTGTTCCATGTATATCTCTCTTTATTTCCCTTAATTAACATACATACCATACAAACCCATGCATGTGCATCTCAATCCAGACTTCTCTCTCTAGATATGCCCGACTCCATCCCTCTCGAGCCCAGCTATACCTCTACGATTTCCTCTCAAATCTCATTAATCTTTTTATATTTTTCTCCTTTCTCTCTCTCTCTCTCTCTCTCTCTAATTCCTCTCTCATTCCTAATTAAAACCGAAACCCATGCATGACAGCCCATCACCAACACTATGCACGATCTCCCAATCACCCTCGCGATGCCTCCTTTATTTCCTCCCGATTCTATTGCCTTCCGATCTCCTCTCTCATGCATGAACCCAATCACAGCCATCCCTCTCCTCTCTTCTATCTTTCCCTTCTCCCCCAAGCTTCTTCTCTCTATTTAAAGGTGGACCATGGTAGGCTAGGAAGAGAGAACCGACCCACCCCTCCCTCCAGGGAGGGGCATCCATTTTTCCACAGAGCTTTCATCACTTTTTGTTTGTAGAATGAGTGCGAAGAAAGTGTATAATAGGCTTTTATTTCCGAAACGATGTTATGAAGTAGTGGGTGTAATTTTTATAAAGTTCTTTTGTCATTTTTTGCTTATGTGTTCTTCTTCTCTCATAAGTTTTTACTTTATTTCATTTATCGTAATGATAACTATGGCCGGCTAGACTCCCTCCCGCTAGGAAGAGGGGTTCGATGCCATGGTAAGTAGTTAGTTCTTCTGTTACATGTTGCTCTTGATTGTACTTATCGTTAATGCCTCTTTATTAATTAAATTTAATTCTTAAGTGAGAACGAAGCTCACTCGTGTTTCTATTCAATCGAGATTCGGGTGATACTTCAACACTCAAATATTAAATCATTAAATAAGATGGCAAAGGTTATTATTATTATCTTTATCTAATTTTCATTATATGAATTTTCATAATTGAATTAGTTTTACTTCTTCACTATAAGAAGAATTTTATTCATAATATTGTGAGAATATTATATAATAAAATTAGATAAAGTAGACTTAAACTCTAAATCTTCCGCTTAGGTCGGTAAAACTTCCAATCTCAAGTTTTACTTCCAATTTTCCGCTTGGATAGAAGAGAGTAACATTGCATGAGAAGTTAACCTTGAGATTGGAAGTTTTACCGACCCAAGCGAAAGATTTAGAGTTTAAGTCTACTTTATCTAATTTTATTATATAATATTTTCATAATATTATGAATAGAATTCTTCTTATAGTGAAGAAGTAAAACTAATTCAATTGTGAAAATTCATATAATGAAAATTAGATAAAAATAATAATAATAACCTTTGCCATCTTATTTAATGATTTAATATTTGAGTGTTGAAGTATCACCCGAATCCCGATTAAATGAAAACACCGGTGAGCTTCGTTCTCACTTAAGAATTAAATTTAATTAATAAAGAGGCATGAACGATAAGTACAATCAAGAGCAACATGTAAGAGAAGAACTAACTACTTACCATGGCATCGAACCCCTCTTCCTAGCGGGAGGGCGTCTAGCCGGCCATGGTTATCATTACGATAAATGAAATAAAGTAAAAACTTATGAGAGAAGAAGAACACATAAGCAAAAAATGACAAAAGAACTGTATAAAAATTATACCCACTACTTCATAACATCATTTTAGAAATAAAAGACTACAATACACTATCTTAGTACCCACTCTACAAACAAAAAGTGATGAAAGCTATGTGGAAAAATAGATGCCCCTCCCTGGAGGGAGGGGTGGTCGGTTCTCCCTTTCTAGCCTACCATGGTCCACCTTTAAATAGAAAGAAGAAGCTTGGGGGAGAAGGAAAAGATAGAGGAGAGGGACGGCTGTGATTGGGTTCATGCATGAGAGAGGAGATTGGAAGGCAAGAGAATCGGGAGGAAATAAAGGAGGGATCGCGAGGGTGATTGGGAGATCGTGCATGGTGTTGGTGATGGGCTGTCATGCATGGGTTTCGGTTTTAATTAGGAATGAGAGAGGTATTAAAGAGAGACAGAAAAAAGGCGAAAAATATGAAGAGATTAATGATATTTGAGAGGAAATCGTAGAGGTATAGCTGGGCTCAAGAGGGATGGAGTCGGGCATATCTAGAGAGAGAAGTCTGGATTGAGATGCACATGCATGGGTTTGTATGGTATGTATGAGAATTTAATTAAGGGAAATAAAGATAGAGATATACATGGAAGAGATCGGGATCATATAAATAAGGAGAGATAGAGATTGAGTGCGAGGGAATTGTGCATGTGATCCGAGTGTAGTTAGAGAGAGAGAGGATGTGCGACCGTCGTTAGGGCATGCATGGTTGGTTCTGATGGATGGTTGGGATTAGTGTTTAGAGAGAGAAAGCATGAGAACGGAGGATGTACAGCTGGTTAAATGGGTTAGTTAAAGAAAGATGTAGAGAGAGAAAAGAGATAGAAGGATAGAGATACATGATCGAGAGAATAATGGGGAAGTGCATGGGGTAAAAATATAGATGGTTGTTATGGGAAGAAATAAAGAGAAGATCTAGGTGTTTGGTGTATTATGGGAATGTATTCCATACATGAATTTCGGTTTTGGATTTTTAGAGAGAGAAAGATCACAAAAGATGGGGCGAGTGGTACAGTTGGGATCGCGAGGGGTCTGCCAGGCTGGACGGGTACAGCTGCATATGATTGAGTGGCGGGGATTTAGTTTTAAAAACTAGAGAGAGGCAGAGAGATGGGTACATGCATTGTTGGGATAAAAATGGATGGCTGAGATTTGATATCAGATATTAAGATGAAATGAATGGGATATATGCATGCTTGATCATGCACGGTTATGGGGGGATTTGCTGGACGGTTAAGGAAATATGCATGCATGGGATTTGAACGAATCCGAGGGTCATTAGTGAGAAATTAATGTGGATTTGCATGACAAATAATGGGTTCATGCATGGCCGGAGTTGTAATACATGGTTGGGTTTTTAGAGAGAGAATGATGTGGTTTGAGAGATAGCTAGGGTCACGTAAGGCTCGAGATGTGCATGGCTTTGCATGGGTTAATGGGTTTGGTTTGTGTGTGAGCCTTGGGTGTGATTCATTGTAAGGGGCGGCTGTGATGGGGTTTCATGGTTTTAGAAAATGAAATGAACGCCTATGATCAAGTATAAGGAATGGTTGGGTAGGATCAGGTTTTCTAAGTTTAGTAGATTTGAATGGTTGGGATTTTTGAAAGAGAAAAGGAGGAGATATGAGAATTGGGGTCACGTACATGCATGGGTTTGGACTTGGTACAACTGGAAGGGAGAGAGGAGGAGGGAATCTCGGATTGATTTAGATAGTGGTTGAAGTTGGTTAGGCTTGAGTCAATCTAGGTTGAGGGCTAGGTTGGGTCTAAGAGTGGGTCGGGTGAGCTGTTAGATGACTATGAGACCGGGTGCGCTATGAAGATAAAAAGGAATGGAAGAGAGAGAAAAGGTGACCAGCTTAATTGGGTGTCCTCCTAGTTTGGATGTGCCTTGTTCTCTTGATGCTTCACTTCCGAGTTTTATGCGTGTCGGTTTTGCCAAGAGTCTCCTTTGTGAGCTCCGATAATTTACATCTTCTTTGTGCTAGTTCCTCTACGTGTCGATCATTGGCGAGCGCCTTAAATCCGCTACCAAAGCATTGTGATGATGTCCACCGTATAGTCATGCTCCATAGTAGCTACACGCAATGATGATGAATCTTATCTATATTACAAGGGACGTCAGTTTTGTGTTGACTAGACAAAACGGAACCAAAAAACTGACTAGGACAAGCTGATTGGACAAAAATGAATCGAATAGATCTAACCATTTGTTCAAAAATCAACGCACGATCTCTATTTCCCCGTCAACCAACTTCCTCCCCTTGGTTTCAAATCCCAACCCATTTAAACCACACTAAACCTCTAAAATCTCGACCCATTTAAACTGTACTAAATCTGATCGTCCATCCCGTGATTATTATTTGCATCAACGACTATAAACCCACCTACTGAAATTTTGGCCGCCCCAAAGCATCTGATCGATCTCGAGGAATCCATTTGAACAGAGACATCTGTGATTGATCGATTATATGGACAAAAATAAACCGATTAGATCTAACTATTCGTTCAAAAATCAACGCACGATCTCTATTTCCCCGTCAACCAACTTCCTCCCCTTGGTTTCAAATCCCAACCCATTTAAACCGTACTAAACCTCTAAATTTCCTACCCATTTAAACTGCACTAAACCTGACCGTTCATCCCGTGATCGTTGTTTGCATCAACGACTATAAACCCGTCTGCTGAAATTTCGGCTGCCCCAAAGCATCGGGTCGATCTCGAAGAGTCCATTCAAACAGAGACAGTTGTGATTGATCGATTATAGGGGTAGGGGGAGTTAGTCGCGCCAAAGGTGCCTGCTTCATGCCAATCGGTACGAGCGAGGAAATGGGTGTCCCTATGAATGTCGGTGTTGTTTTCGAAAGTGTTTTATTGCCAAAGGCGTTCAGGTGTTGCCGCCGAAGATGGCCCTCTGCAGTGCCGACAGGGTGTTGCCGCCGAAGACGGCCCGCTGCAGTGCCGACAGGCACGGGCATGCACTAGTTTACTACGAAACAGACATAAAATAATACCCATCAGTTCCTAATAGTGAAACATAATAATTGATTATTGGTCTTTGTAATTTCCATCCAGATAATGTATAAATGCAAAGCAATATACCGATGTGTCCGTACAAACTTGTACTATGCAACGATGAAAAACAATTTATGTACTTTATGCATAATATGAATGTTTTATGCAAGAGAGTGATGAGATATGCATGAAAAATGAAAGGCAATAATACTAATTTGGACACTCAACAATTACCTTTGAAGAGAAAGCCTTATTACATATGGAAATCTCCGGCACTCGCCTGGTTAGTAATGCATCGCTCCTAGGCGTCTCATAGGTCTAGGATACAATTCCTTGAGGTAGTTGAAGCCTAATACCTTCGCCTACATGGTGATGAGAATGGTTGCTATTCTGCTGAGAGCATCGGCCACCGTATTAAACTTTTCTGATTTATTCGTGATCACGTAGTTAAATTTTGGGATGCGAGCTACAAACCGAGCGTTTATCCGATTAGTATGCTTCGAACTATCAAGGTACCGGACGGCTTGGTGGTCGGTGTGCAAAAGGAATTCCCTCTGAATGAGGTAATGTTTTCAGTGCCGGAGTGTCTAGACCACCACATATAGTTTCAGTTCATAAGCTGACCACATCATTCTTGCCTCGCTAAGCTTCTTGCTATATAAAGCTATTGGCCTTACCTTTTGGGATAAGACTACACCAAAGCCTATCATGGAAGCATCACAGTCGACTTCAAATAGCTTTTTGAAGTTCGGCAAAACTAGTACTGGGACCATCGTGAGCTTATCTTTGATGGTGTTAAAGTTCTGCTCAACCTTGTCGGTCCACTGGAACTTTTCCTTTTTCATGCAATTCGTCAGGGGAGCGACAATTCGGTCCACTGGAACTTCCCCTTATCTTCATCGATACGGATCCCTTCATTGCTTACCACATAACCAAGAAAATAAGGCAAGTTGTTAGGAAACTAAATTTTTTGAAATTTATATAGAGCTTGGCTTCTTGAAGAGTTGAGAAGATCTATTGTAAATACTAGGTGTGTTCATCCTCCGTTTGGTTATATAGCAGAATATCATCAAAAGTAGACCACAATGAATTTGCCTGCAAATGGCTTCTGGACTTGGTTCATAAGTCTCATGAAAGTACTTGGGGTGTTGGAGAGGCCGAAGGACATAACAAGTCACTCATAGAGGCCTTCCTTTGTCTTGAAGGTTGTCTTTCATTCGTCGCCAGGTCAGATCCGGATCTGGTGATAGCTGCTTTTGCGATCGATTTTTGAAAAGGCTTTGGTATCCTCCAGCATATCATCCAGTATGGGATCGAAAACCGATACTTGATAGTGATCTTGTTGATCACCCGGCTATCAATGCACATCCTCCAGTTCCTATTTTTCTTTGGAGTCAGCAGTGCCAGTACCGCACACGGTATCCTCCAGCATATCATCCAGTATGGGATCGAAAACCGATACTTGATAGTGATCTTGTTGATCACCCGGCTATCAATACACATCCTCCAGTTCCTATTTTTCTTTGGAGTCAGCAGTGCCAGTACCGCACACAAGCTCATGCTCTCGCAAACTAGCCTTTTGTGGATGAGCTCCTCCACTTGACCTTGTAGGATGTCGTACTTCTTTAGCCTCATTTGGTAGTATCAAAGGTTTAGGAGATTTGCGCCAGGGACGAGGTCGATGTGGTGTTGGATGTCCCGCATCGGTGGTAGCTCGTCTGGGAAGTCTTCTGGTATAATTCTGCGAAACTCTTGGAGGACAGCTTCTACGGCATCGGGGGCAACGACATGCTTGACTTCTTCTCCTTTCACCACTAGTGCATAGAGGGTACCTGTATCTTTCATATCACGCTCAAAATCATTAGTAACAAAAAAGAATCGCCCCTCTACTTTGGAAGCTTTGGGATGAGCATTCTCCTTCATTGACTCGAGGATGATTTTCTGTTCATCTTTGATGAAGGCATAGATATTTTCCCGGCCATTATGCACGACATTCTGATCAAATTGTCATGTCTTGCTAAGTAGAATACGCAGGAATCCATCTCCACAATATTGCACTCGATGTCATCTTTATACGTTTTGCCGATGCATAGAGGACACGTTTACTGTCGGGTTACCTTGAGACTATCGACGTCTTTAAGCCACCTGATGTCATAGGGCATCGGGTGTACCTCCATGGGAATCTAGAACTTATCTACCATTGATCTGGAGATGATGTTCTCATTACTTCCCCCATCGATGATGATATCACATACCTTGTCATAGACGGTACATCGTGTTCGAAAGATATGGTGTCGCTGGGATTCAGAATCTTTGAGAGGTGCACACATAAGTCTATGTATAACGAGTGAAAGATGATCTCCCTCATCATCGTACGTGACTTCCTCATCATTATCAGTCTCTTCTTCGGGTACTTCTTAGCCATAACCTTTATCTGCTTTGGCAATGTTCGCCATGTGTCATTGTGGACATTGATTGGAGTAGTGCCCCACTTAATGGCATCGGTGGCACTTGTCTTCCCTTTGAACCGCGTAGGGGTTTTAGGGCGGAGCTCGCGCGGGGTTTGTGGTGCCAACCATCCTCCCTTGACTGGTGCTGGCTCGTTTATTCGCAGTAAACGACCCTTCTTTCTCAGGATTTTTTTCTCGATTGGTTGAAGAATCACTCGCTCAGGTTGGTGTGGGTGTTCGATTGAAGGAGTTGCTCCAGGGATTTGCTTTTTGTTCTAGTTGCGTCTCCACACATGTGGCTAGTTACACCATCTCGTGGGGGGTGTAAATGGGTTGCAGATGGATGGGATCCTATATTTCTAGTTGAAGTCCCCCGATGTAGCGCGGAGCGTCGGTATCCTCTAGGTTGTTGCAAGCCGTCAGACGGAAGAATTTCGTTATGTACTCGTTGACAGTGCGAGGTCTCTACCTACGTGTTTGGTATTGATGGAACAATACTTGGTCGTAGTCTGGTGGGAGAAAACGTGAGCGAAGGGGCCGCTTTATTCATGACCAAGAACGGATATGATTCTTCCCAATCCGGGCACGAGATTATTGGTATTTCTCCCACCATTCGGATGCGCCTCCTTTAAGTTTATAGGCCACTAGCTTGACCTTCTTCTCTTCCACCATATCCATATAGTCAAAGAATCGCTCGACTTCAGAGAGCCAGTCGAGAAACTCTTCGATGTTGAGGTGGCTGGTAAAGGCGAGCAAGTCTACCTTCTTGCAGAAGTCACGGTCATTGCACCGTTTCAGTAGCCTCCACAGAAGTCGTTGTAGCCTCCATAGCCACCATAAGGGCGATCATATGGGTCATCGTTTTCGCCTTGGTAGCCACCATTACCGCCATGATTGTCACCGTTGTAGTCTCCGCGACCACCATAGTTGCCTCCCCGTCCGCGGGGGAATCCACGACCTCCCGGGTAGCGACCGTCATGTCCTCCCATAAGGCGATTGTCACAGCCGTAGGGATTGTATTGTGGGGGGTGGCACCTCCTCGTCGCTTGAATGATCTTTCGTAGGGAGTCCTATGATCTTGGTGTTGTACGTCTTCATGGAGGATGCCATCCCTTCAAAGCGATTCGATGGTGGCGATTGGACCTTCCTTGCGGTAGGTTTACTGATTTTCTTGTTGCCCTGGAGAAAGTGTTGTAGCTCGTGTGTCCTTAGCGTGGATTTTCTGTATTAACATTAATAAAGATGACTTTGGTTATTGCTTTAATTAGAATACTACTATGGTATATGATAATTCTCATATAATAAAAGAACCCTAGGGAACACAGTAGGCCACTGAGGCACATGGAGGATCCATGCTTGGGAGACCCAATGGACCAGTTCTGTGTAGACCTAGAACTAGTTCACAGCTTAGGTGATGCCGGTCGCTTCACCGAGAACAAGCTGTTGGCAGGTAGAGGATGTGGTGAAGTCTCCATCATGGGAACGTGGGATTCCCATTCACCTGACCAAGCACGATGATCGTGTTGAACAGGAACCAAGACGGTGCACAGTTCAGTGATTCAGACACTAGTGCAGAAACCGTCTTACTACTATAGATAATCTGTCCTTAACCCTGAGGGACCATGCTCACTGAGCCAACCAGTTGAGTGGTGCTTTGATGTGCCAACGTGTGCGGACCTTCCATAGTCCAATACCACGGTACGTTGGGTTACCCGGCTGGCGCTTGAGTGACATGTAATCCCTACAGGTTATCCGACGTCCAGTGTTGGATGGGTGCGGTTTGATGAGTCAATTTGTCCACACAGTTAACTCAGGCCTGGTGGTTGTCAGTATGACTGACGACGTTCCGGATGCTAGGCATAGCACCGGAAGGTGTGTGGTGTTATAGATGAAAAGTCATCAAACCCTAGTTAGATGATCGATCGGGATCTGACGGTGCTCCCCACCGCCCGAGTCGTATCATGGCACCAGTAGTAGGAGGGACTAAGGATTATCGGAGTATAGTAGAGAACAGGGTTACGAGGGAGTAACATAAGTTTAGGATCACTAGAGTTCAACTCGCGTCGCACTCTGGGTGGCTACGCGGGTTAATCGGATTAGGGCTGATTAACGGAACTTTCGGTGTGTCACCGGAACAGTTAATCAGGGATCCGGTTGGAGCTAGAGATCCTGAACCCTGAAGGTTCCACCCTATCATTGCATATAGGAATTGTTCCCCGACCTAGTTGGATACGTTGGATGAGAAGTAGCACGATGGAGCGCAAGCCCGGAGCCTAAGAACCTAATTCACGTGTGTTACGGGCCGTAGGGGTATTTTGGTAAATACTGAAATATGGCTCAGAACATATTGAATATGGATCTTAGATTGAGCGGAATAATTCCAGAAGCTCACAGGCGCTGACAGAACTCGATTCCGAGTAGCGCACCTCACTCAGTCTCACTTTTAGTTTTCCGCTTTTCGTGAAGGACGTTTTCGTCCGGACTTCACGATAGACACCCGGGAGACCTAAATCCGACCCCCCCTCATCCCTATCCACCTAGGGGCCGGCCCTAGGCTCCTTGGAGCCATGGGAGACCGACCCTATAAAGGAAATAGGGAGGGGAGGGCCGGCCCTAATGGTTTTACTCTCTTCCCTTCAAAAATTCGACCCCTAGTCCTCCTCCTTTGTGGTTTCGGCCAAGGAAAAGTGAGGAAGAAGAAGGGAGAAGGAAGAGGAAGGAAGGAGAAGGAAGAAAGGAGAAATAGGAGGAGAAAATCTCGCGGCTCACCATCGTCTTCGCAACGGATTCCTCCGTCGGCTCGTAATCCCTGCACTCAGAGACGGGATTTCAAGGATTCTTCAATTCGCAAAGGACAAGGTGCTATCCGACAGTTTCCCTTGCGATTCAAGTACGGTTCTTCATCATTCCGTAATCTCCGGATCATAGATCCATAAGGTATGATGAATCTAAACACCTAAGTAGATGCATGCATGTCTTCCGTAGATTGTAGTATGCCTCTAGGGTGTCCGCACATATGCTAAGATCATAGATTTGCATGTAGATTGTTTTGTATCATGAATTGTAATAAAACATACATCGTATGATCTTTGGATCTTTCTTTTGCTTCCGCTACGACTCCGATACACGGATCCAATTCCAACAATTGGTATCAGAGCACGCTTTGGTGTATGTTTAATGCATGAATTCGTGAAAACATCATGTGAATATATGATGGCATATGTTTTCGTCGGGGTTCGGCGTAGATCATGCATATGGATTGTGCTATGTATCGTCTTTTTGCAGGTGCCACGCTGAATAGTAATATGTGATTGCATGCATCCGGGGGTCGAACCTCGGATTTTATTTTGCATTGATTATTATTGTGGATTTGTAAGGCTCTAGATGGGCGAGGGTGGGGGTTGACCATCCTCGGTTTCCTGGCCATGTTTCTAGGATTGTCTTCTTTACTTTCTAGCAAAATTATACACGAATGAGCACTTGCTCGGAGCGTGTTAGTTTTTCGGTCACAGGAAGAAGAAGATGATGCTACATCCACGGTTCGGGCAAGCAGTACCATGGCGTGCAAAGACCCGGCGAAAGCGTGCACGTTGGCGATGAAGGGGATCATCGTCAGAGATCGTGCAGAACGGAAGAGCAGGATATCTTGGCTGTGCTATTCAGGTTCAGGGGTCGGACCCTGGACTTGATTCAGTTTGGATACTTTCTTTGTTGTTTCTCTTTATTCAGTATTTAAAGAACCCCGATGATAATGTGATTATCATTCTTGCTTGTGAGTTAGTCTCTAGATCAGGCTTAGGGTTAGTACTAAAATTATGGATTCATCGGTGTCTCTATATGCTTCTAACACGTGCGAATCCAGTGGCTAGCTAAAAGGAAAGGCGGTAACCGCCCTTGTGGTAGTTCAGGTAGCCAAGTACTGTGCACCGAGATAGACGCAGTGTTAGATTTATTTAGAGATAATTAACTAATATCTCCATAAGAAGTATGATAACCCTAGTGGGATGCCCTTTCCCCACGTGGTCCTAGCGACTAAGTTAGGTTAGGATTTCACTGTGTGATATCCGTTTCTAGATGACGTTTGATGGTAGTATGAACTCATCACGATTTGGTTATGCCACCATTAGGTTGAGGTTCGGCGGAGGTTGTCGGATGTCCCTATTTGGCCAGCATCGAAACCTGTAATGAGATGAGGTCTACTATGACATCAGGCATCAATTTGTGAACGAGGTGTCATCGTAATGGGAGTCCTTTCCACGTTGACCTTAGGCTAGGCTTCAGATCTTAAGATTATGGACAAACTAGTGAAGTATCGGGATCCTTGGAATCTATGTAATATGATCCTTGCAAGAAAGGCGAAAGCTGAGTATTCAAGGAAGGGACTATGATATTTTCTGAGGATACTAATGCTTTACAGGAGGGTTTGTAATCCTAGTGGGAGCACGGTAGACCAGGGTCTAAGTCTAGGAGGTCGTGACCTTTCTAGATATGCATAAAACCTCATAAAGAAGGGATGTGTAAGAGGTTCCCTCCAAAGGGGAGCCCCTAGCCTCCATAATCAACAGGCTAAGGGTCTGGGTGGGAGGTACGTAGTTTGATATTCCCACCGGGTGAGAGCTGTGTTTCCTTCCATGCTGGTTCGCCTAGTGATTTCCTTTGGGACATGGAGGATATATGCCGGTGACAGTGGGTGACGATTTTATCCTGCACCGCGGGAGCCTATGAACCCCCCTGCCGACACCACCTAGATTTGTGGGAAGCATCCGAAAGCTTGTGTGAAGCCACTGTTGCTGCGCACGTGGGTCACATAAAGCTGGCCAAAAGGAGACTGGGAGGTCTTTCAGTTTGCCATGGGTAATACTGATGAAGACTGGGTCATAAACACCCCGTTGGCAGAAGCGGTTGCATGCTCTCACCGAGATGCTGTCTCCAATTCAAGGCCGATAGTCTCAGTGCTCCAGCCCAGGGAATTTAGATTCCTGGATGTCTCCACTTGAGGTGGTGAAGACATAGCGGCTGGAGTAGACATTATCTATTTCTAAATTCCATGAAATAGATTGTAGTAGACCCTAACTATTGCTTTAAACCATTGTTTACAGAAATCATGACCAAGCTCGACCCCCTTGCCTCCATACTTAATGATAACAAACTTACGGGACCAAACTACGAGGACTGGAAGCGTAACCTAATGCTCGTCCTAAGGGTTGGCAAATACACAATTGCCCTAAGTACCCCTCAACCGGCTATGCCGGGACTAAGTGCAACTGAGGCCCAGTTAAAGGAATGGAAAGACTGGCTAGATACTGATGAGATGTGCAAGTGCTACATTGTGGCATCCTTGCAGACCGTCCTTCAGAAGCAAGTCAAAGACATGGCCTTTGCTTCAGACATGATGCTTTACCTGAAGGAAATGTTCGAGGGTCGTAGTCGGGTAACTCGTTACCTGACCATCAAGAAATTGGTGTCTACGAAGATGGCAGAGGGGACTTTAGTTCGGGATCATATGCTGAAGTTGTTTGGCTATGTGAACGAGCTTGGTTCCTTCAATGTCATCTTGGATGCAGAGATCCAGACCGACATTTTCCTCGCGTCTCTGTCAGGAGCGTTTGAGGGCTTCATTACCAACTTCAACCTTAACTAGTTGGAGATGTCTAACGCAGAGCTCCTAGCGGCACTCCAGGCGGCAGAGGACGGGATGAAGACAGGAGCCCAATCCCTAAACGTGGAGGGGAATTCTTCTCTGAAAGCCAAGGGCAAGTTTCAGAAAAGAAAGTCTAAGAAGCCCGTGAAGATGGGCCAGGTGCAGTTGCAGGTTCCCAAGCAGAATGGTCTGGCGAAGCCCAAAGGAAAATATTTTCGATGCGGCAAGAAGGGGACTGGAAGGACGACTGCCGTGCGGCTCCCAAGAAGGCTGAGACAGATATATCTCAAATCCACATAGTGGAATCCCTTGTAACATCCAGTTGTTCTCCAGTTTCATGGATTGTGGATTATGGTTCCACTAACCATGCTTGCAATAATTTGCAGGGGTTCAAGGAGACAAGAAAACTGGGTGAAGGAGAGATAATCCTAAGCATGGGAACTGAGGCCGTGGCAGAGGCTGAAGCAGTTGGAGATGTCATCTTGCAGTTCCTTGATGGAAGAAGTTTATTACTTAGAGACATACTTTATGTACCGTCCTTGAGACGTAATTTAATTTCTGTTTCCTTATTGAATAATGAAGGTTTTTCAGTTTTATTTAATGCTTCTGGTGTGTCAATTAAATTGAATGGTTCCTTTGTTTGTAAGGGAAAGATACAGAATGGTCTCTATGTAATTAACTCCAATCATAAGCAGGATAACATAACTGAAGCTTGTGTGATTAATTCATCTAAAAGGAAAAATCCCTTAGATAATCCAATACTCCTTTGACATCTAAGGCTTGGACACATAGCCTCAGACAGGATTCACAGGTTGGTTAAGGTAGGACTCTTAAGTCCAAATATATCAGAAAGCCTACCGATGTATGTGTCTTGCCTGGAAGGCAAGATGACTAAAAGGTCTTTCCGAGCCAAAGGTAGCAGATCTAAGAATGTATTGGAGTTGGTACACACTGATGTATGTGGGCCCATAAGTGTCCGTGCTATAGGAGGTTTCGAGTATTTCATCACCTTCATGGATGATCACTCAAGGTTTGGATACATATACCTAATGCGGCGGAAGTTTGAATCCTTTGATAAGTTCAAGGAGTTCAGAGCTGAAGCAGAAAAGCAGACGGGTAAAAGTATCAAGTCTCTTCGATCAGATTGAGGAGGCGAATACCTATCGGATGAATTTATAGGGTACCTGCGTGAGCATGGGATCGTATCCCAGTTGACTGCACCAGGGACACCACAACAAAATGGTGTATCTGAGAGGAGAAACCGAACTTTGTTAGACATGGTTCGGACTATGATGAGTTATGCAATATTGTCACCTAGTTTTTGGGGATATGCCCTAGAGACGGCATCATATACTTTGAACTTTGTTCCATCAAAGTCAGTACCCCTAACTTCTTGGGAGCTGTGGTTAAAGCAAAAGCCAAGCCTACAACACTTTAGGATTTGGGATTGTCCAGCATATGCGGAAGGACAATCGAGATAAGATAGAGTCAAAAACTAAGGTATGTCTATTCGTTGGGTATCCAAAAGGGACAAAGGGTGGTCTATTTTATGATCCTGAGGATAGAAAGGTTGTCGTCTCGACGAACGCCATATTCCTGGAGCAGGATTATTTAATAGACCATAAGCCCACCAGTAAAGTAGTTCTTGAAGAATTGCTTGGTACTGATGGGAGTACGCAGACAGAAAACGTAGTGGGAGCCGATACCACTAAGATTAACGGTACTGTAGAATCGACCCCTATGGAACCACTGCAGGTTCATCGCAGTGGGAGGACCACAAGTGCTCCTGATAGATACATTGGAGAAGCCTTTATGGTTGATCTAGAGTTTCAGGAGAATGATCCTCTGAACTATGACGAAGCGATGGTATCCACTGACCATGCAGCATGGCAGGAAGCCATGGAGGCAGAACTGACATCGATGTCCCAAAATTCGGTCTGGACACTTGTAACACCACCTCACAACATTAAACCTGTTGGGTGTAAGTAGGTGTACAAAAGGAAAAGAGGTCCGGATGGTACCGTTGAGACTTACAAAGCTAGACTAATCGCTAAGGGTTATACCCAGCGAGAAGGGATCGACTATGACGAAACCATTTCGCCAGTGGCTATGCTTAAGTCTATCCGGATCCTCTTGTCCATTGCAGCCCATTATGATTGGAAGATCTGGCAAATGGACGTCAAGACCGCATTCCTTAACGGGGATTTGAAAGAAGACATCTACATGTCTCAGCCTCCAGGCTTTGTCGCAAAAGGTCAGGAAGGTCTGGTGTGCAAGTTGCAAAGGTCCATTTATGGACTGAAGCAAGTATCCAGAAGTTGGAACATACATTTTGATCAGGCTATCCAGTCTTATGGATTTGAACAAAACATGGATGAACCATGTGTTTATAAAAGGAGCGATAAGACTGCAGTAGTTTTTCTAGTGCTTTACGTAGACGATATCTTGCTCATCGGAAACGATGTTGGAACATTGTCTACAGTGAAGGTGTGGTTATCCTCTCAATTTGACATGAAAGACCTGGGTGAAGTGAGTTATGTTCTGGGCATCAAGATAACTCGAGATCACCAGAACAAGATTCTCTCACTGTCACAGTCAGCCTACATAGATACTATCTTGGTCAGATTCAGTATGCACAACTCCAAGAAGGGACTGGTTCCATTCAGACATGGAATGAAATTGTCCAAGGATCAGGGTCCTAAGACTCCTGAGGAGAGGGCAGAGATGCAGAAGATACCTTATGCTTCGGCTGTAGGGAGTCTTATGTATGCCATGCAGTGCACGAGACCAGATATATGCTATACAGTAGGCATGATGGGCATGTATCTGTCAAATCCGGGTCCAGGGCACTGGACTGCTGTAAAAAGTATACTCAAGTATCTCCGTAGGATGAGAGATTATGAGTTAGTTTACTCTTCACAAGAACTGATGCCGATTGGATATACGGATTTTGATTTTGTGTCAGATCCGAAATCCAGGAGATCGACGTCAGGGTTTGTGTTTTCATTAGGAAGAGGAGCTGTCAATTGGAGGAGCGTGAAGCAGGGATGCATCCCGGATTCAACGACATAGGCTGAGTACGTTGCGGTGTACGAAGCAGCTAAGGGGGCGGTGTGGCTCAAGAAGTTCCTCACGGACTTAGGATGCGTACCGGGAGCTTAAGATCCTATTGTCCTTTACTGTGACAATAGTGGAGTGGTAGCACAATCCAAGGAGCCAAGATATCACCAGAAGAGCAAGCATATCGAGCGGAAATACTACATAATTCGGGACTTACAGAAGCGAGGGGAGGTAGCAGTGACTCGGGTGGCGTCTGCAGATAACATGGCGGACCCTTTCACAAAGGCGTTACCGACCAAGGCTTTTGAGAAGCACGTGGATGCCATGGGAGTTAAGACTGTTGTTCCCCGCTAGGCCAAGTGGGAGATTGTTGTAGCTCGTGTGTCCTTAGCGTGTATTTTCTATATTAACATTAATAAAGATGACTTTGGTTATTGCTTTAATTAGAATACTACTATGGTATATGATAATTCTCATATAATAAAAGGACCCTAGGGAACACAGTAGGCCACTGAGGCGCATGGAGGATCCATGCTTGGGAGATCCAGTGGACCAGTTCTGTGTAGACCTAGAACTAGTTCACAGCTTAGGTGATGCCGGTCGCTTCACCGAGAACAAGCTGTTGGCAGGTAGAGGATGTGGTGAAGTCTCCACCACGGGAACGTGGGATTCCCATTCACCTGACCAAGCACGATGATCGTGTTAAACAGGAACCAAGACGGTGCACAGTTCAGTGATTCAGACACTGGTGCAGAAACCATCTTACTATTATAGATAATCTGTCCTTAACCCTGAGGGGCCATGCTCACTGGGCCAACCAGTTGAGTGGTGCTTTGATGTGCCAACGTGTGCGGACCTTCCATAGTTCAATACCACGATACGTTGGGTTACCCGGCTGGCGCTTGAGTGACATGTAATCCCTACAGGTTATCCGACGTCCAGTGTTGGATGGGTGCGGTTTGATGAGTCAATATGTCCACACAGTTAACCCAGGCCTGGTGGTTGTCAGTGTGACTGACGACATTCCGGATGCTAGGCATAGCATCGGAAGGTGTGTGGTGTTATAGATGACAAGTCATCAAACCCTAGTCAGATGATCGATCGGGATCTGACGGTGCTCCCCACCGCCCGAGTCGTATCATGGCACCAGTAATATGAGGGACTAAGGATTATCGGAGTATAGTAGAGAACAGGGTTACGAGGGAGTAACATAAGTTTAGGATCACTAGAGTTCAACTCGCGTCGCACTCTAGGTGGCTACGCGGGTTAATCAGATTAGGGCTGATTAACGGAACTTTCGGTGTGTCACCTGAACACTTAATCAGGGATCCGGTTGGAGCTAGAGATCCTGAACCCTGAAGGTTCCACCCTGTCGTTGCGTATAGGAATTGTTCCCCAACCTAGTTGGATACGTTGGATGCGAAGTAGCGCGATGGAGCGCAAGCCCGGAGCCTAAGAACCTAATTCACGTGTGTTACGGGCCGTAGGGGTATTTTGGTAAATACTGAAATATGGCTCAGAACATATTGAATATGGATCTTAGATTGAGCGGAATAATTCCAGGAGCTCACAGGCGCTGACGGAACTCGATTCCGAGTAGCGCACCTCACTCAGTCTCACTTTTAGTTTTTCGCTTTTCGTGAAGGGCGTTTTCGTCCGGACTTCACGATAGACACCCGGGAGACCTAAATCCGACCCCCCCTGATCCCTATCCACCAAGGGGCCGGCCCTAGGCTCCCTGGAGCCATGGGAGACCGGCCCTATAAAGGAAATAGGGAGGGGAGGGCCGGCCCTAATGGTTCTACTCCCTCCCCTCCAAAAATCCGACCCCTAGTCCTCCTCCTTTGTGGTTTCGGCCAAGGAAAAGAGATGAAGAAGAAGGGAGAAGGAAGAGGAAGGAAGGAGAAGGAAGAAAGGAGAAAGAGGAGGAGAAAATCTCGCGGCTGGCCATCGTCTTCGCAACGGATTCCTCCGTCGGCTCGTAATCCCTGCACTCAGAGATGAGATTTTGAGGATTCTTCAATTCGCAAAGAACAAGGTGCTATCTGACAGTTTCCCTTGCGATTCAAGTGCGGTTCTTCATCGTTCCGTAATCTCCGGATCATAGATCCATAAGGTATGATGAATCTAAACACCTAAGTAGATGCATGCATGTCTTCCGTAGATCGTAGGATGCCTCTAGGGTGTCCGCACATATGCTAAGATCATAGATTTGCATGTAGATTGTTTTGTATCACGAATTGTAATGAAACATACACCGTATGATCTTCGGATCTTTCTTTTTCTTTCGCAGCGACTCCGATACACGGATCCAATTCCAACAGAAAGTCCTCTGGGAATCTGATTGAGATTGAGAGCATGTGTTATCTTCGCAAGGATCCCCCTTATCCCGACCAAATCCGCTTTTATCTCCCGATGAGAAGTCGCAAGGCCCTCAAGGGTCGGTACTCCCAGATCACCTTCTGTGGAGTTGGGATTTTTCGATCCATGCTGAGCTGCCATCAGAGCGGGACAACAGCTGCTCTGATACCAACTTGGTGTAGCGGAAGCGGGGTCAAAGAGAAGCACATCTTCTTCGAATGACGACAGAGGGAGGATGCAACGATCCCCTCTCAAGAACTCTCTCGAATCTCGCAAGAACTTTGGGAGTAACAATCACTTCATTTGAAATATCAAAATCTAGCTGCCATTACATGCTAGTAGTAGACCTTTATATAGGGCTCAGCCGAGTACGAAGAAGGAGACAAAAAAAAAACAAAACAAAAAAATAATTAATAACATTCTTTAAAAGCCTTTGATGAATCTGGCCCAATTTATGATCTTGGTGCAAGATCACGTGAATACAAATTTTTCACCATTAACATCTTTCTTCTTTGAGATAGGATGGCATTCCTTTTAATTTGTTGTAGCTGTCATCTTAAGGAGGGAGGCATGATGGCGTGCCTTTTTTGGAGAATCGTGGGCTGATTGTAGTTGTCTCTTTTGGAGAAGTATGGATTGGTTGTAGCTGCCACTTTTGGAGAATCATGGACTGGTCGTAGCTACCTCTTTTGGAGAGGTCTGATCCCCTGCATCATTTGGTCAATTTGATCTTTGCACTTTTATTAAACGATCCTAAAATTTAGGCTTGGGCTTGGCCTGTTTAATAATCGAGCCTAGTCAAGTTGAACTTTGGTCTGTTTAAGCTTTACTCATTTATTAAACGAGCCTAAACATCTCGCTAGGGTTGACACAATTAGTAATCAAAAAAGTTTGAAGATCCCATACCAAGCTTTTCGCGAACCCCATACTATGTTAGAAGCTTAGACTATATATGTGTCGGTTATTTGAGCCTTTTATAAGCCTACTCACGAGCTTGCTCACAAAGCCTAAAGTAGTATGTTCGCGAGCCCAACCGGGCCGAGCTTTGCTCTGCTTGAGCTTGGATCTTTTATTAAACAAGTCTAGACTCTAGGCTTGGGGTTGTCCGATTACTTATCGAACGAACTTGAACGAGCTTTTTTATTGAGCCTGTTTGTGAACTATTCACGAACAACTTGATTCATTTGCAGCCCTACTTGCCAGCGTGCATTGGATGCATCCTGCCCCTGCTAAAGTCCATGCTGCAACCAACACCACCGTGGCTGAAAATTGGCCGCCAAAAATGCCCAAAAGTTATCCCATGCCGCAATGAATTCGACACCTTGTGCGGCCTTAAATCAGCCGCTCGCCCGACCTCTACTTGCCTATGTTAGGCTGTCCTTGTGTGCTACATTTTTGGAGCCAATAGTTATTTTTGGCTTTTAATTTTTTTGTGACCTGAAATTTGTAAGGTCCCATCAAAACCAATCACCAAATGTGGTCCAAATTTTCAATAAAAGAGGGGGGGGGGGGGGGGGGGGGGATCTATTGCATATGTGATGAATAATAACTATTTAGTCCCACATGCTTTGAACAAGTGGCAAATTATTATTCTTATTAAATATTATAATCCTATTCTTATTAAATATTATAATCCTGTGAACTAAATGTTAAGGGCCACCATTCACAGATTTTCTCGTGAATCCCATATTCAGTAAATCGCTTAGACTATATATGTTAGGTCTATTTAGGCTTCTTTTTTTTATGAGCCTATTCGCAAGCTCACGAGGCCTAAATGAGTATGTTTGCGAGCGCAACCAAGCTGAGATTTGCTCTTTTACTCTATGCTTGGGCTTGGTTCAATTAATAATCAAACAAATTTTTTTTATTGAGCTTGTTTGTGAACAGTTCACGAACAGCTTGATTTGTTTGTAGCCCTACTTGCCATGCCAGCATGTGTTGGATGAGTCCCTCTCCGATAACTATCCATGCTGCAACTAACACCACCATGACCAAAAACTGGCCGCCAAAAATGCCCTAAAGTGTTGGAGATTTCTATATTATTATTATTATTATTATTATTATAACATGTTAAGGCAATTTGGGTTAGTTACAACCCTGCCATCTTCATGATTGCACAGAGACAAGTTACCAATCCTTGCGGTAAGACGCAACCTTTGAATCTACTAACTCTGAGAAAGTAGAGTTACTCTCGACAGACCGAGGAGTGATTGAGAGTCTGAAGATCAGAAGGCTCAAAGAGCTCTGGAAAACAGAAAGTGGAATTGAGAATAATGGAATTGGATCTGGATTCTTTACAGATTTGGCTATATATAGAGGTTTGTGAATATCTAAGGAATATTTTAGAGAATATTTTTAGAATATATATGAAAACACCTGGGGTTTGAAAAATTATCTGGGGATGTTCACCAGACTCCGGATAGCCTCCGTGGGCCCTAGGCAGGGTTGCGGGTCCCACAGTCGTCTTCGTGGGACCCATGCAGGGCTGTGGGTCCCACTATCATCTTTGTGGGCCACAGGCAGGGCTGTGGGTCCCACTATCATCTTCGTGGACCCCAGACAAGACTGCGGGTCCCACTGTCATCTATGTGGGCCCCAGACAAGGCTGTAGGCCCCACAGTTGTCTTCGTGGGCCCCAGGCAGGGCTGCGGGTCCCACTGTCATCTCCGTGGGCCACAGGCAGGGCTATGGGTCCCACTGTCATCTCTGTGGCCACAGGCAGGGCTGTGGGTTCCACGATCGTCTTCATGGGCTCCTGGCAGGGCTGTGGGTCCCACTATCATCTCTGTGGGCCGCAGACAGGGCTGTGGGCCCCACAGTCGTCTTCATGGGCCCCAGGTAGGGATGCGGGGTTCCACTGTCAAGTGTTAGTCAGATTTTGCAATCACAAGGATCAAATCCTTGAGGGAGCTATTTTAGGCATTTATTTGGAGACATAAGCTTACGCGACGTGGTGCATCGATCGCGATGTGTTGTGCGAGTGCGGTTGGACGTTTAGAAGTGCACCATGCACTTAGCATGGATGGTTATAACCATCATATTAGATTAAGCTAGTGGTTGGGCCCAAAGGATACACCTGTTGGACTGAACGGTTGGGCTTGTCGGTTTGGGCCAAAGGGTGCTCAGGTACTTGTTGACTATACTCGAACCAGTGCCTCAGGCTCTATAAATTTAGGCTTGTATCTGAAAACACACTCCAAACGAGAGTCCATTACTCTATCTTGCCTACAAACTACTCTTCACCATAAGTGTATTTGAGTTCCAAAAGTGGTGTCTTCGCTTTTGTTGAACGCCGAACCACGAAGGCTTGTCGTATCCTGGAATCGATTCGTCGATAACCCTACACCACTCTCACTTTGTGAGAGGGGACAAATAGCGACTTAAAGAAAGCGTATCTAATATTTATTTTTGGCTTTTAAAATTTTTGTGACCTGAAATTTGCAAGGTCCCATCAAAACCAATCATCAAATGTGGTCCAAATTTTTATTAAATGGAGGAAAAATCGACTGCATATGTGATGAATAACACCCTATTTAGTCCCACATGCTTAGAACAAGTGGCAACCCATATAATGAAAAAAAAAGGGGTTATTTTGACTTTGCCGCCCAAATTTTGCCTTGAATTAGACTTTACCCCCCCATATTTTCATTAATTAGACATTACCCCCCAAAACTAACTGTTCCATCAGCTCACACTCCAAAACTTTATTTCTTTTCCGTCAGCTCACCATCAATTAATTTTGGGGGGTAAAATCTAATTAAGACGGAACAGTTAATTTTGGGGGGTAAAATCTAATTAATGAAATATGGGGGGTAAAGTCTAATTCAAGGAAGATTTGGGGGGCAAAGTCAAAATACCCCAAAAAAATTTATATAAAAGCGCATAGTGAATACCATGTACACTGATGACCCTATCTGGCTTGCATGTGCACGTGGTAGGCATACGTGCATACATGTCGACTACACTCACATGTGTGGTCAAATCTTTCGAATTTATTTTGGCAAAATCCGTCACGTGTAGATTTTGACCACATGATCCTACTATTAAATACCTGCATACTAACCAAATCAGTTGATTCTTTTTTCTTATTTTTTGATGGACTGGCCAATCGGCCAGAGGACAGGGCGCTAGAGCATGGACTCAAAGTGGTCCTATGATCGGAACGAAGAAGGCAACATAATTGCTATTTTTATTAAATACTATAGTTATGTGACCATGACATCAACTGTCAGGATTGACACTGTTAGAAGATGACGGCTAGGGTTTGGAGAGAATAGAATACTTCTCATTGAGGTACTGAAGACCAATATATAAGTACATGTATACACACACAATCCGACCCGACTGTACATAGAACCCGATCCGGTATATACATTAACCCTCCCCCTCAAACTCACGGTGGATCATGTACCGAGAGTTTGCTTATAAAATGACGAAATCTAGCAATCGTTAGAGGCTTTGTGAGAAAATCACAAGTTTGCTCCGTCGAGGGAATGAACGGCAAGGAGTTGATGTTTGTAAGAAACTCCTGTCGAACATAATAACAGTCGACCTCGATGTGTTTGGTCCGCTCATGAAAAACCGGGTTGCTAGCAATTTGAATGGCACTCCGGTTGTCACAGAATAGAGGTGTAGTCCCAGAAATCCTGACTCCCAAGTCGAGTAGAAGACGTCGAAGCCAGACAATCTCTGCAGTGGTGAAAGTCATAGCTTGGTATTCGGCTTTGGTGCTGGAGCGTGCAACAGACTCCTGTTTCTTGCTGTGCCAAGAAATGAGAGAATCACCAAGGAACACGCAATAGCCGGTGGTAGATCGGCGAGTAGCAACATCTCCAGCCCAATCTGCATCGGAGTAAGCACGCAGAACCAGTGGAGATGTGGAGGGAAACAACAACGATCGAGTGACAGTGCCACAGAGATACTAAATAATCCGAATGACTGCTGCATAGTGAACCGAGCGAGGAGGCTGAACGAACTGACTGACAATACCAATAGCATAGGCAATGTCAGGCCTAGTCATGGTGAGATAAACGAGCATCCCAACCAATCGCTGATAACGAAAGTTATCCTGGAGAGGCTCACTATCTGTAGAGAGGAGCTTCAAGTTGAGCTTTATAGGCGTGTCAGCAGTACGAGAATCAATAAGAGCAGCCTCGGCAAAAATATCAGAGATGTACTTCTGTTGGGAGATCAATAATCCTTGAGCTGATCGGGCAACCTCAAGGCCAAGAAAGTACCGGAGAGGGCCTATATCCTTCATCTCAAACTGGCTCTGGAGGTGACGCTGAAGGGAAGCATGGTAGCACTGTCATCCCCGGTGATGATCATATCATCCACATACAAAAGTAGCACAGTAATACCCTGACTGGAGGAGCGAGTGAACAGAGCGTAGTTAGAGTATCTCTCAACAAACCCAGCTGCCAAAACTACACTGTGGAATTGCTCAAACCATGCCCAAGGTGCTTGTTTGAGCCCGTAGATAGCACGATGTAAACGACAAATGTACCTTGGAGGAATAGAAATGCCCGGAGGATAAGCTATATATACTTCCTCGGAGAGGCCACCGTGAAGGAATGCATTGGTGATATCCATCTGATGGAGAGGCCACCTTCGAGTAGCTGCCACAGCTAAGAGGGTGCATACAATAGTCATCCGAGCAACTGGAGCAAACGTCTTCTCGTAATCAATCACATACTCCTGGGAGAAGCCACAAGCAACGAGACGGGCCTTGTGCCACTCAATGGATCCGTCAAGTCGAGTCTTGATCTTGAATATCCACTTGTAACTAACAAGCACCACGCCTGAGGGACAAGGCACCAAATCCCATGTCTGGGTTCGCTGAAAAGCCTCAAGCTCAACTGACATGGCCTGCCGCCACTCTGGGTGTAAAGCTACCTCACGGTACGACTGGGGCTCCCGGTGGGTGTGAAATGCAGTAAAAAAAGCCTGATAAGATAGATAATAGGAGGCAATAACAGAGTAGTCAGAGGGGTCAGGATAGTCAGAGGTAAAGCTAGAGTAGCCAAATCTATCCGAAGAGTAGTCATATATATCAGGAGGGTGATGTTCGCGCATCGGGTAGCGCCAAACAAGAGCAGAATTCACG
This sequence comes from Chamaelirium japonicum, assembly GCA_947650365.1. NCBI lineage: Eukaryota > Viridiplantae > Streptophyta > Magnoliopsida > Liliales > Melanthiaceae > Chamaelirium > Chamaelirium japonicum. Next base: position 39,183,611 of record OX393558.1, on the reverse strand, counting down.
ACTGGTGAGGAAGGAGCAGCGGCAACAGGCGAGAGAGTACCAGTGTGAATCGACTGTGGAGAAAGAGCTGCAGACCGATGAATATAGACAAGAGTAACAGGTGATGGTGGAGGTGGCGAGGGAGACGTGGAAGGGAAGGGTGGAGGTGGAGGTGCTGAGGGCGGAGGTGTAGGTGCTGAGGATGGAGGTACTGAGGGTGGGGGAGACCCAACTGGAGAGCACACAACCAATAGTGCAGGAGCAGGATATGGAGGTAAAACAGGGATGGTGAGAGATAGTGAAGGCGAGGAGGGTGACGTAGGAGATAAGGGAAGATCCTGAGACTCGGTGGAAAAGTACGGGAGGTCTTCGATAGAAAAAACATGATGAGAGACACGGATCCAACGAGCCATGGGATCATAGCATCAATAGCCCTTATGCTCCCGATTGAGCCTCAGATGAACACACCGAACAGACCTAGCAGAAAGTTTGGTGCGCTAATGGGGAGGGAGGAGAACGAAACACGTGCACCCAAAGGTACGAAGTAGGGAGTAGTTAGGAGATATGGAGTAAAGCCGCTCGTACGGGGTAATACCAGAAAGGGTGGAGGATGGAGTGATATTGATGAGGTGAACGGTAGCCAGAATAGCTTTGGCCCATTAGGAATGCAAAATAGAAGCAGACAGAAGGAGAGCTCGCACTGTCTCAAGGACATGGCGATGTTTGCGCTCGGTGACTCCATTCTGTTCATGGGTAAGTAGGCACGACTGTTGGTGAAGAGTGCCGTAAGTCTGTAGAATCTCACGCATCTCGGATGAGAGATATTCCTGGGCACAGTTAGACTGAAACGTCTTACTGTGCTGACCAAACTAGGTGTAAAGCATAGTAGTGAATGTCTGGTGAATATGAGGAATCTCGGAGTGGCAATGTATGAGATAAACCCAGGTGCAACGGGAGTAATCGTCTATGAAACTGACATAATATAAAAAATCAGTAAAAGAAGCAACGGGAGCAGGGCCCCAAATGTCCGAATACACTAAATCAAAAGAAGCAATAGATTTGGAAGCACTAGCCGAAAATGGTAGAGCCAGATGCTTTGCCAATCTGCAGCCCGTACAGACAGAGAGGGGAGAGAAGGACACACGACCCAAAGCGCCCGAACGGAAAATACTTTTGAGTCGATCACTGGACAAATGACCAAACCTTCTGTACCATAAGTCGGCATCAGAGGTGACTGACATGACTGACTCAACAGAAGCAGGTGAAACATAAAGATGATCCAGCTGGTAAAGTCCTCTCGTCCTACGGCCCAGCCCAATCCTCTATCCCTTTTATGAATCCTGCACAATACAAGCAGAGGAGGTAAAGGTGACAGTGAATCCAGAATCACAGAGGGAACTAATAGAGATCAAATTAATATTAAGAAGAGGAGCATGATAAACATGGGATATGGTCAGGCGACCAGTGTAGTCCAAGGTAGGAGTGATGGATCCACACTACGGAATAGGTACAAGAGTACGTACCATCCGCAGTGCGAACCTCCATGTGGGCAGGAGTAGGGGTACAGGCGGTGAGCATGGTGGAGTCATATGTGAGATGACAGGAAGCACCTAAATCTAAAATCCAAGGGACAACTGTCACGCCCCAGAAATCTGGAACCGATCCCTGGGGTGTGAGGTGAGAAAAAAAACCAAGGGTTTTAGGGTTTGGTCAACTACCTACTCCAAAAAGGGTTTCTCATAGGGCTCCTACTCTCTCGTGAAAAAGAAGGAGAGAGAAACAAGGGTTATTTTAAACTTGATTTTTTTTTAAAAAAATACTTTATTAAAAGAAAAACCAGGATAGTTAAAGGTGACTACGCTCGACCTTCAGCCAGGATATCCTCTCAGCATGTGTGGCCTGACGGTGCCCCACATGCTGACAGAAATCCCTCTTAAGGGAGCACGAGGCTCAAGCCTTTGATGGCGAGCTTAGTAACCTCGCTCGCTCTCTAGCACTCGGGCATTGGTTTAAAGGTCCTATCTATAGGGCAAGTCAATTAGGTCATTTTATAACTTATATTTTCATAGTGAGCTACCCTAGGGGGGCCTTGACGAGAGGCCTACCCAAAAAGAATTCAGCTGTATCATTTCCACTAATAACATACAATAAGAAAAAAAATTTCGAATCTAGTTCGATTACAATGTTAGAAAGAAAAAGGACTACTACATGACATACTGAAATCTAAAACTTCACCGTCGTCCTAACTCCACCGCTGGTCACGTGCTGCGGCTATCCCTGAGTCTCCGAACCTACAGAAGAGTCTACTCGTGGGAATGTGTAGCCCCCAAAATGAATTAGGATATTAGCCTAATAAATGGCTAGTGACAAGCTAACTGCCTAGGTAATTAATAACGCCCGTATTTATAAACAGTTTACTGATTATCCTAGTTGTCCAACTATATTCTCAATTACGTCCTAAGTGTCCATACAATGCCTACATTCGCATGCAATTCCTACTGTCACTAGGTTATCGAGAATACCATTTTACAATTAATAAAATTAAACACACTCAATATGAACCCCGTATATTTTGTTCATCCTGTCCCCGGTCGGGCATTACTACAGGGCCTTTTATTTTGATGTAGAGGGCCAACTCTCTCGCCGTGCATCCTCCAACACCATGCACAAAGTCACCCAGATAATCATAAGAGGTTTTTCGTCTTTCACGGTGGAGCTCTGCCGCCCAACTTGCTTTCCTTGGGGGCTTCAACTATCTCAGGACAGGATTGCTAGGCCAATCCCTACTAGAGGACACCTCCTATTGGCTTTACCACAACCCTTGCCCATGACCCCCCTAACCTACTGATCTTCGGCTGTGCGCGCATGGTGGTTCACGGCCCTTGCGCACACGGGGTCCAATCTTTCCACATGATAGATTATTACACAGATAAATAATAAATCTGCTTCTGTTATGAAACGGTGGTTGCATCGGATATGGATGCCCACCGGATAAATACCCCTAGATTCATGGGATAGGAGATTTCCCCGTCTCTATCCCAACCTCGAATTATGCCTATATATAGGGGGGTAAATGAATAATACAATACTCTTTTCGCAACACGTTATCAGCACGAGTGATCCGAGCTCCGGATCTCGTCCGTCACCCCGACCCGCCAGACCCCGTCGCAGAGAGAAGAGAGCAGATCAAAGAGAGAGAAGAGATCCCATCGACGACAACGAGCATCCCGGCAAGCTTGGCCCATCTGGCCCATCGCGACAACGAGCATCCCGACAAGTTTCGTGACTGCAAGTCGACGACGAGCCTCGCCCGACCAAACAAGGTACGCCCCGAGACTCCTCTCATCTATCGTACTAGCATCGCAGCCGATCGGAGACCACTCCGACCATGACCGAACCAAACAAGCAATCCTGCCGAAGGCATCGACCACGACCTCGGGACCTTGATCACGTCGGAGACCCGAGGACCGACTGCGTTGCACGACCGGCGGCTACAACCCGCACGACCGACGGTAGTAGACCGCATGCCCGACTGCACTATCCTACGTACCCGGCGGCAGACGCCCGCGTGCACGACCGCCGGGGCACCGGACGAATCCATCGGACCCCAGGCGATGGCCGGCGCGCGTAACTGGCGGTGGCCGGCGTGCATGAAAGGCAGCGACCTGCGCGCGAGTGGCTGTGGGCGGCTGCGCGAGCAACGACAGGCAGTTGTGCGAGCGGCGGCTGGAGCGGTCGAGAGGAGGCGGTGTGTGCATGTGTGGCGGCCAGTTTTTCTGTGGTTAGGGTTTTCCCCGAGTTCATCGAGGAAGATGATGAACAGTTCTGTTCATTGGGTTTAAAACCCGATTATAACCGGACCCGTCAGCCATTTGTAATGGCTAAACCCGACCCGGCTGCATAGTACAGACCCGACTGAATTATGCAGGCCCGACCCGACTGCATGTAGAGGCCCGACCCGACTGTATTTTATACAGATCCGACCCGTCCATTCTTATATGCGCTCACATGTATATGATTGCCTAATTTGATATACACCGTTAATTTAAATTCTGTTTTGTGAGCCCGATTTAAAGCCAAACCATTCGATCCATATATGGATCTTGGGTATCCGAACTATTCCGGACACATCGGTACGGTCAGATTTTGCTATTTCATATACATTATTTATGTATTTAACTGTTTAGCCCCTAAGGGACCAATATGTAATATCTGTTTTACAAATAAGGATAGAATTGTCCTTAATTGTAACAGACTCTATGATGTACTTATGTCTTGAATCTCTTACCTGTTCTATGTACATAAAATGTCATTTTCTTCATTAGATGTATTTTAGGTAATTAGAATCTTTTAGAAAAGCTTGGCAAGGCGCATGACGGTTCCATAGAACCCGCTCTACCTTGGCAAGTGGTTTCTAAAAGGACCCTATTAATACCTAGTATTAATAGGCTCTGTACATGATATGTCAAATTGTTTTCTATAATATATCTCTTTATGCACATGTGATGTATATGGTAATCATAGTAATTAATGAATATATGAACATGCGTGCATACATGAATATATGACTATGGTTAAGATAGATTTGAAGAATAAATATATGAGCATAGTAGATCCTGTAGATCTCTGGAAGGCACTCAAGAAACGCTACGATCACCAGAAGATGATCACTTTGCCTGCAGCAAAGAGCGAACAATAAAACGCTATCTACCTTCTACCCAAATAATCATTCTACAACAGCAATACAGGGGATGAAGTACCAGAAGTACTCAGAACTTATAAAAGTCCACCTGATCGTTGAAAAACATAATACCTTACTGGTAAAGAATCATAATTCTAGACCCACTAGATCATTGGCACTGCCAGAAGCAAACACCAATGATTTCTACCAAGGTAGAGGTAGAGGAAGAAGAGATGGAAGACACGACAGTGAATGACGCAATAACTACCCTGGAAGAGGTAGAGACCACCCTGGAAGAGGTGGACACCAATATCATCCTGAAAGAGATGATAATTAGGGTCCTAGGAAGGACATTGGTTCGGAAACTACCGTGCCAGTAAACATGAAGATAACAATGAGTGGCCTGAAGATTACCAGAAGCAGACCGATGCCCTGAAGACATCGTACCTGGAAAGTTCAGATTACTTTGATGAGTTAGACGATGGCACATTAAATCCCTGAATCTAGGGATCTCTGAAGACTTTAGTTTTTCTTTTATTTATTCCGTCAGACATTGCTAAGTAGTCTTTATTTCCTGTCAAACATTGCTAAGTAGTTTTTTATTTCCAGTCAGACATTACTCAGTAGTTTTTATTCTGTCAGACATTGTTGAGTAATTTTTATATTCTATTGGATATTATCAATTTATATTATCGTTCTGATGATTTTACTTAGATATTGTGCTAGTAAGTTTTATCATTGATACTTCTCTTATGGTATTTATTGACTCATAACTTATCATTTAGGAACGATGACCAACTACAAAGAGATTTGCTTGATAGATAGTGCAACAACACATACCATACTGAAACACAGAAATTTTTTTACAAATGTTGAATATAATTCACGTATGGTTGCTACAGTGGCTGGCCCTACTGACATAGTTACAGGATCCGGAAGAGCCCATATACTTTTACCTAATGGTACTCATTTGCTAATTAAGGATGCTCTATACTCAGAAAATTCCAGAAGAAATTTACTGAGTTTCAAAGACATCCGAGCAAATGGATATCATTTAGAAACTACAAATGAAGGCAATCTAGAATACCTCTGCATCACATCTAAAAATGGAGAGCATATTTCAATACTAGAAAAATGCTCAACCCTATCTTTAGGGTTATACTTTACCCACATTGGGGTTATGGAGTCCTATGCCACTCACTTGAACCAGAAGTTCCCAAATCCTGAAGATTTGGTCCTTTGGCATGATAGATTAGGTCACCCAGGGTCAAGTATGCTTAGAAAGATCATATACAATTCCTATGGTCATCCTCTTAACAATCGAAGTTTGATTTTTCTAAATGACCATTTTTGTGACCCTTGTTCCCAAGGAAAGTTAATCACTAGACCTTCTTTTAAGAAAATAGAGACAGAATCACCTACCTTCCTGCAGAGGGTTCAAGGTGATATATGTGGTCCTATACACCCTCCTAGTGGTCCATTTAGATATTTTATGGTCCTAATAGATGCATCTACTAGATGGTCATACGTAAGCCTACTCTCTACTAGAAATTTAGCATTTGCTAGATTATTATCCCAGATTATCAAACTTAGAGCTATTTTTTCTGATAACCATATCAAATCTATCCGATCGGATAATGCAGCTGAATTCTCTTCTAAAATCTTCAATGACTTCTGCACATCCATCGGAATAGAAGTCGAACATTCTGTCCCCCATGTCCACACCCAGAATGGCCTTGCTGAAGCTTTTATCAAGCGCTTGCAATTAATAGCTAGACCATTACTCTTACAATCCAGACTTCCAATTTCTGCATGGGGGCATGCTATCTTGCATGCTGCTAATCTTATTAGACTCAGACCTACTTCATACCATAATTTTTCTCCTGCACAACTTGTGTCAGGTATTCAGCCTAATATTTCTCATCTTAGAAAGTTTGGATGTGCTGTACATGTCCCTATTCCCCCTCCAAATAGAACTAAGATGGGTCCCCAACATTGATTGGGAATTTATATCGGTTTTGACTCACCTTCAATCATAAGATTCTTAGAACCCTTAATAGGTGATCTATTTACTGCTAGATTTGCAGATTGTCATTTCGATGAGACAGTCTTCCCGCCGTTAGGGGGAGATAAAGAAGTTTCTAGGCAACGACCTATTCCCGAAGAACGGCATGAATTATCGTGGAATACTTCCACTATGTCTCATCTAGATCCTAGATCTCCCCAATGTGAGGTAGAAGTAAAAAGGATTTTGCATTTGCAAGATATTGCAAATCAATTATCTGATGCCTTCAATGATGCAACTAATGTAACTAAGTCGTTTGTTCCAGCCAAGAATGTACCTGCAAGAATTAATATTCCAACTCCCACAAATGAAACTGCTGCACGTCAGAAACGTGGCAGACCTATAGGTTCCAAAGATTCAGTTCCCCGGAAGAGGAAGTTGAATGAGAAATCATGCCCTAAAACTCCAGAAGAAGTTAAGGTTCCAGAAGAACCTGGTCATAATGCTCCAGAAGAGATTATGGACCATATTTTTCCAGAAGAAAATATTTCCCAACGGCCAAATTTCCCTCAAACTCCTGAAGAGATCCCTGTAGTGATTATGGATAAGGTACCGGTACCAAATAATGAGAGCTCAATATTCCATATGAGGGGTGAAATTTGGGACCGAAAAGAAATAGTCATCGATGACATATTTGCATACAAAGTAGCTACTGAAATAACAAAGGGCGATGATGAAGATAATGAACCACGTAGTATATATGAATGTCGACATAGAACTGATTGACCAAAATGGAGAGAAGCTATTCAAGCTGAACTTGAATCTCTCAAGAAACGTGGAGTATTTGGACCTATAGTACAAACACCAAATAACGTAAACCCTGTAGGTTTCAAATGGGTGTTTGTAAGAAAAAGAAATGAAAATAATAAAATCGCTAGATATAAGGCAAGGCTTGTAGCTCAGGGATTCTTGCAGAAACCCGGGATTGATTATGAAGAGACCTATTCCCCTGTTATGGATATAGTTACATTTAGATATCTCATTAGTCTCACAGTTTCTGAAAAACTAGAGATGAGACTAATGGATGTCGTAACGGCATACCTATACGGGAACCTAGACACAGATATTTATATAAAAATCCCAGAAGGATTCAAGTTGCCCGAAGCAACATTAAAAGTCCCAGAAGGATTCAAGTTGCCTGAAGCAACATCAAAGAGTGCGCACTCGATAAAACTAAGACGAGCATTGTACGGCCTGAAGCAATCCGGAAGGATGTGGTACAATCGCCTTAGTGAATACTTGTCTAGAGAAGGTTATAAGAATGATCCCATATGCCCATGCGTTTTCATAAAGAAATCAGAAAATGGATTTACTATAATTGCAGTTTATGTGGATGACATAAACTTGATTGGGACTCCTGAAGAGCTCAAGAAAACTTCTGATTATCTAAAAAGGGAGTTTGAAATGAAAGAACTTGGTGATACTAAGTTTTGTCTCGGCCTGCAGATCGAGCGTAACTCTAGTGGGATTTTAGTACATCAATCCTTATATACTGAAAATTTGTTAAAGAAATTTAATATGGATAAATGTCACCCACTAAGCACTCCCATGGTAGTTAGACCTCTTGATATTCATAAAGATTCATTTAGACCTAAAGAGGAACATGAAAATATTCTTGGTTCTGAAAAACCGTATTTAAGTGCTATTGATGCTTTATTGTATTTAGCTCAATGTACTAGACCAGATATATGTTTTTCTGTTAATCTATTGGCTAGATACAGTTCAGAACCAACTCTTAGGCATTGGAATGGAATAAAGCAAATATTTAGATATTTGCGAGGAACCACTGATATGGGATTGTTTTATTCTTGTGATACACCTCACTTGATTGGTTATGCAGATTCAGGTTTTCTCTCTGACCCCCATAAGGGTCGATCCCAAACAAGGTATGTATTTTTGAATAACAATGCAGCTATTTCTTGGAGATCGACCAAACAAACACTTGTGGCCACATCATCGAAGCATGCTGAAATATTAGCCCTGCATGAAGCAAGTAGAGAATGCGTATGGTTGAGGTCACTTGTGCAGCACATCAGAAGCAGTTGCCAGTTGGCATCAGTTACCAAAGAGCCGACAGTTATCCACGAAGATAATGCCGTATGTATTGCTCAAATTCAAGCTAGCTTCATCAAGGGAGATCGAACAAAGCACATCTCACCAAAGTTTTTCTACACCCACGAACTTCAGAAGAAAAGGGAGATTGAAGTCAAGCAAGTACGGTCAAGCGACAATCTTGCGGATCTTTTCACCAAAGCTTTACCCAAGTCTACTTTCCAGAAGATGGTGTACGGCATCGGACTGCGACGCCTCAATCACCAAACAAATTGATGTAATAAGGAGGAGATATAATCAGGGGGAGAGATGTAATAATGTAATCAGGAGGAGATATAATCAGGGGGAGCGATGTAATAGTGGTAATGTAATAGTTAGGCGGAGGGCATCCTGAAGATGCAAATTTATGTGCGCTGTACTCTTTTTCCTTTGGTAGGGTTTTTCCCACAGGGTTTTCCCATCAAAGGTTTTAACGAGGCAGCATTATGCGCACCCACCAAAGTTCCTGAAGAACTTGTTCCTGAAGAACTAAGGTTGTACTCTTTTTCCTTTGATAGGATTTTTCCCACTGGGTTTTTCCATCAAAGGTTTTAATGAGGCAATCATTAATAAATGGTGGTCATCCAAGGGGGAGTGTTATGAAACGGTGGTTGCATCGGATATGGATGCCCACCGGATAAATACCCCTAGATTCATGGGATAGGAGATTTCCTTGTCTCTATCCCAACCTCCAATTATGCCTATATATAGGGGGGTAAATGAATAATACAATACTCTTTTCGCAACAGCTTCGATATTTTACCCCAGGATTTGCACCGCGCTCATAACCCATGCATCACAATAACTATAAAAATTTACTCTCGTCCGTATTTCCGCATGCCAGGGTCTCCACACTCCACCCAGGAGAGTGAGCCCGATAATTATATTTTAATTATTAATTTCCAATCTTAAGAAAATTCCTACTTACAGTGTCCAAGTAATCAGAAAAATTATTATTTAATTATAAATATTTTTAAGCATGCGTCGCCGGACTCGCGACTCCGCATGCAAGGCGGGGTCCACTCGACCACATGCGACGATATCCGGCGGGACCCGCATGTAGCGTTATAGACACCTACCCTTAATTTCTATAACAGCATAATTAATTATCTAAAACAGTGTGCAGTGTCACCTGGTTGATGCGCACGAACTCTCGTCAACTGCCTTCTGCTCCGCCTGCGGCTAGATCGTCCCGATCACGAACTGGTAATTTGCATACATTTATACATTACTAATAAGACTATTACAAGGTGTGTAACACTACTAAATAAAATAGGGTTAGGCCTGAGTTGGCCGAGTTAAGAATTTATGCATTATCGGACGTCGGTCTATTGGCACGCAAAACGATACGCCAAAGGTTCCGTCTTGGTTAGTTGGCGTTGCCGACACCAAGAGTCACACTAGGGTACAATAGCATTAATTCGGCCAAACGGTCGTAATCTCCTCGGTAGATTGGCGAAATCGGCAAAGCCGGGCTTAGGTGTTAATGGTCGGTTTGTATGACAAACTAATGGGCCTTACCAGGCCTATGCTAATATGGGTAACAATAGCCATGCCTCGCTTAGTCGGGTTCCAGGCTTGCTTGGCCACCGGGCACAAAGAACGATAGCCGTAGTGCGGGGATGGACGGGTTCGGCTAGCACCACCTAGTGTGCTATGTGATGGTAGTCGGTCATGGTGGTCAGGTGATATTTGTTGCCTAGCCACCGGCAGCCATTGCAACAAGAGCCACAATGGGTAGGGTCGGCCTAACAGCAACAAGGAACACACAAGAGAGAGAGAGAGAGAAAGAGAGTTGGCCAGAGAGAGAGAGATCGGGGAGAAAGAAGGGGGCTGACCTGGTCGGTGGGGGGTCGGCTCCGGCTGCGGCTTCTCCTCCGACCGGCTTCTTCCTCTCCGGCGCTGGCAGCAGCTCTCCTCCAGCCTCACGCGCAGCACACCAAGGGAGAGGGATCGAACGAGAGAGAGAAATCAAAGAGAGAGAGAAAGAAGAGCTCGGATAGGAAGAGAGAAGAAAGATCAGAGAGAGGAGAGGGTCGAGGGGTCAGACTGGGGTAGGGTTTTTAAAGGGGGAAAAGGGGGGCGGCTGGTACAAAGTAGGGATGGCATCGCAGGGAAGGAGAGGGGGAGGTGAGGGGAGTACAGCGGAGGACAGGGGAGGGATGCGGTGCAGAGGATGGGGACGGTGAGGGGAGAGCAGGGGAGGTGAGGGCGACGGGATATGTGAGGTGAGGGAGGGGCGGCGGACGAGTTTTGGTCGGGTAGGGGAGAGAGATCCGAGAGAGAGGGGAAGGAGATCCGAGAGAGAGAGGGAGAGAGATCGGAGAGATGGGAGAGAAGAGAGAGAAAGAGAGATAGGGTGAGAGAAAGGGGTGGTTGGGTGGGTTTGGGGGTTGGGGTCGGGTCGGGTTTGGGTTTTAGCTTTATGTTTTTCTTTTTTTCTCTAACTCTTAAAATGCTCAAGCAAGCTCACATTTGAACCTGTGCCGCGTCGTGACCCGCCGGCATGCGAATCTCGCCGGATCCGATTGACCCGCTAAAACAATAACTTAATTATTTATTTATTTATTTTAAGTGATTATTGTGCACCGAAACACCTGCACACTGAGAGCTGTCGCTCCGCGACCCGGACCCTGGACCCATTGCCCGGTCCCGCTCAAGTTCAACCAACAACATTTATACGGGATCAAATCTAATATTCTAAAAATATAATAATAATAAAAGGTCAAATCTGGTCTGTCTTAAGCGAAAAATAACTCTGGAGTACCGGGTATTACATCCTACCCACCTTAAATAATTTTCGTCCTAAAAATTAACTCCTAAAATTAAGGATGCATAACCATCAATCTCTGCCACCAAAGTGAAGAAAGATAAAAACAACGAAATAAAAATTACAGCTGACGTGAAGATCCTTACTAATACCGACAACAAAAAGCTAAACCACTACACCAATCATACCAAAAAGGAAAACTGTCACTTGTATGACTACTAACCTAACTTATAATAAATGAGACACGTAATTATTAGGATAGAAGTGAACATCCAAATCCTCGAATTGCGAATATGAGTTTTGGCTTTCATTTGCCATTCTTATTATTACGGACTAAACCAAATTATGAGTTTTGATCATTAACCCTGCCTAGATAAATGGCATCCCCCTTATCAGTTCTGCAGAGGGGTGTCCCCCACGGTAGGGCAATTACCAAAATTCATAGATTCAAAAACCCAGACTGCACTCAATTGATAATGTTGATACTAAAGAGTATATTCATATATATGGGCGCCCATACACTTATACATAATCTTATGCTTTTAGTATCAACACTACAATCATAGGGATGTATACTACATATATACGTCCATACACATATGCTTAAATACACATTCCTAAATAACGCAACGAAAGGAATGACTCAACTATTATGCATAAACTTAAATCCTATAGGACTCCTCTCTAGAATAAACACTTCTATTACCTATGCAAATACTACTATCCGGCCACTACAAGAAATAGGTTCTTTACCGACGGACATTATTATCACCGTCGGTAATCATATACTTTTTACCGACAGTTCCTATAATGTCCGTCGGTATTATAACTTTAATTTTTTTTGTTTTTTTTGGCACATTTATTACCGACGGTCACTTATTATCCGTCGGTAAAATACTTTATACCGACGGCATGTATAACCCCGTCGGTACAATGTCACGACGAAACTCAGGCTAAAAACCGAGTCTCTGGGAAAAAAAGGCACCCTGTGTTTCGTCGGGATATTGTACCGACGGACTATATATTTCCGTCGGTATAACTAATTGTACCGACGAAAATTATATGTCCGTCGGCACATTACCGACGGTAATTAAATCTCCGTCGGTAAAATTGTCCCGACGAAACTTAGGGTAAAAACCGAGCCTCTGGAAAAAATGGAACCCTGAGTTTTGTCGTCGATTTTTACCGACAGACGTTATATTGCCGTCGGTATAACGAATTTGTACTGACGGACGTTATATGTCCGTCGGTACAATACTGACGGTAATTAAATTTCCGTCGGTAAAAGTGTCCCGACGAAACTCAGGGTAAAAACCGAGCCTCTGGAAAAATGGAACCCTGTGTTTCGTCGTCGATTTTTACCGACGGATATTATTATGCCGTCGGTAAAAAGATTATTATTACCGACGGAAGATAATATTTCCGTCGGTAAAAACCCTATCTTAAATCAGATTCAGCGATCCCCCCTTCTGTTCTGTTTCGATCTAAACCCCTCCCCGCCCCTCTCTCTCTCTCTCTCTCTCTAATTCTCCCCCCCTCCCCGGCCTCCTTCCCCCTCTCCCCGGCCTCCCCCCCTCCCCGGCGACTGGCGGCGAGGTCCTCCTCCTCCTCCGCCTCGTGGGCTCCTCCTCCTCCTCCCCGGCGACCGGCGGCTAGCTCCTCCTCTTCCTCCTCCTCCTCCTCCCCCCGGTGACTATAAGTAAGTTTTTATAGGAGAGCAAAGGCTTCCGGCCTCCTTTTACATAAATTATAGAATACCACATGCACCTGAATTAGGGTTCCCGTATAATGAGATGAAAATGTACGTATGACTAAGTAATAGTCATTACTCTTCGTAACTTAATTGTTTATTGTAATGTATGGCTAATTATAGTCATTATACTCTTCATAACTTTGTTTTTTATTGTCAACTACGATTTTTCTAATGTATTGGAAGATTTCTTAACTACAAATAGCAATTAATGGACTTCTTTTTTTGTACTATGATAACATATAGCAATGGAGGATACTTTCGATTTATCAGCGTATGATTCTCAAAGGTATAATTAACACATAGAAAGAAGGAAAAAAAAAGAGGAGAGACTTGGGGGACTGTATGGATATGATTATGATTTTTGGGTTTTTAAGCCCCTCGAATCCAAAAAATAGATTATGGGCTTTTGATCTCTCAGAATCCTGTTTGTGAGAGAGTCCAGGATAAATGAACTCTCAGATCAAAGTCTGTTAATCAAAAGCTTTATGTTTTTTGGGCTCTCGGTGTATTTCTAGGGCTTTTGGGCTTTCCGAAAAAACACAATTCATGCTTATAAATCAAAAGCCTCAAAATCAGGCTCCGAAAAAGCGGCTCACAAAATTCCCAATTTGGGCTCTCTGAATAAGCAAAACAGGCACAACCAAACAGGCTTTTGGGCTCTCCGTGCAATTTTTGGGCTTTTGGGGTCCTATAATCCAAAAATCTTGAAGCATATTCATATCCAAACAGTCACTCAGGTAAAAAGTCCTTTTTAGGGGATGCTTTTGAGCTACAGTCAAGACCGAACTTGAGTTCGGGCTGCGTTCGGGTCGTGTTAAGCTTGACTCACTTTACGCCCAAACTCTAAATAGTAAGGGTGTACTAGTTTATTGAACCATCCCCTCTTTTTTTTTTTGAGAAATATTGAACCATCCTCTCTCAATATATTTTGCTAATTTAGAAGATAAAGTTATGCACAAGTTGGTTTTTAGTGAGAGTTGATGTTGTTTAGAAGATAAAGTTATGCACAAGTGGTATGATCGGTAAATTTGATAAGTTTTGGACAATTTGATAAGTTTTGGACAATTTTGAAATTACTTCAGGTGTTGTATAGCCAGATAGACGAAGATGTCTTCGATCGATAAGAGTTGGATGCGTAATTCGAATCGCATGAGCCAAGAGTATAGAGAAGGAGTCAGGAAATTTCTGGATTTTGTATTTGAGCGTCTTGCACCGCTTGATGGAAAAATTGTGTGTCACTGTATAGACTGCGGAAGGGTGATTAGGAAGGTTCGAGAGGAATGTGAGGTTGATCTGGTAATGCGTGGCATTGACATTAGCTATACCCGTTGGTTCTCGTACGGTGAGGAGCTAGATACAGTCCCCATGGCAACTCACGGTGAAACTTCAAACACAGTGATCGCTGATGATAATATTAATACAGAGGATGACGATGACATGCAGGGTATGATACATGATTTGCAAGGTGGAATAGGCACGGAAACACCGTCAGGTGATCAACCCAATATCGAAGCGGACAAGTTCTACAGATTGCTTAAAGATGCCGAACAACCTCTATACCCGGGGTGTGAGAAGTTTTCAAAACTCTCTTTCACTGTAAAGCTTCTTCATTTGAAGTGCCTCAATGGTTGGAGTAATAAGTCATTTAATATGTTGGTAGAGTTGCTGAAAGAGGCTTTTCCTATGGGTGAGACAGTACCGAAATCATTCTACGAGGCGAAGAAGACAATTAAAGATCTCGGTCTGGGTTATGAGAAAATTAATGCATGCGTGAACGATTGTATATTGTACCGGAAAGAGTACAAACATGCGCGGTCATGCCACATATACGGAGCAACGAGATATAAAGAGACGGATGCCGAGTCTAGTACCAGTCGAAGGAAGAAAAATGTATCTGCAAAGGTTCTCCTATACTTCCCGCTTAGGGACATGCTTCAGAGGTTGTTTATGTCATCGAAGACTGCTGAGCACATGAGGTGGCATGCACGAGAACGTACAGATGACGGGATTATGAGACATCTGGCCGACTCTCTGACGTGGAAAGATTTTGATCATACCTATCCTGAATTCGCATGTGAAGTTCGCAACGTCAGGTTAGGGCTTGCTAGCGATGGCTTCAATCCCTTTGGGAATATGAGTGTGTCGTACAACATTTGGCCAGTTGTCCTAGTTCCATACAATTTGCCTCCCTGGATGTGCCTAAAAAAGCCATACACAATGCTCTCCTTGCTCATTCCCGGACCCAGGTCGCCTGGTAATGATATTGACGTTTACTTGCAACCGTTGATTGAGGAGTTGAATGAGTTATGGGAAGTTGGGGCCGATACGTATGATGCCTCGTTGCGCCAGAATTTTCGGATGCACGCGGCACTTCTATGGACCATCAACGATTTTCCTGCATATGCCAACTTATCCGGGTGGAGTACTAAAGGAAAATTGGCGTGCCCTACATGCAATAAGGAGACAGATTCATTACGGTTGAAGAACAGAGGCAAGTTCTGTTATATGGGCCATCTAAGATTCCTTGTTGACGACCATAAGTGGAGGCAGAACAAAAGAGCTTTCAACGGCAAGAAGGAACTTGCAAAGGCTCCGAAGCAGCTTTCGGGGGTAGAAGTCTTGTGCGAATTGGATCAGCTTGATGCCGTGGCACTTGGGAAAGGTAAAAAGAAGAGAACGCATGAAGATTCTATGCGTGAGCATAACTGGAAGAAGCAGAGTATTTTCTTTAAACTACCGTACTGGAGCAGCCTACTCTTGCGGCATAACTTGGATGTCATGTATATCGAGAAAAATATGTGTGACAATATTATAGGAACACTACTGAATCTCGACGGTAAGACGAAGGATAATCTTAAATCTCGTCTCGATCTTAAGGAGTTGGGCATCCGAAAATCACTTCATCCCCAAGAGATTGGGGATAAGTATGTGTTGCCAGTTGCATGCTACACCATGAGCTCACAGCAAAAGGCAGCCTTATGTGCATTCCTACGGTCTGTGAAAACGCCAGACGGTTATTCTTCGAATATCGCACGATGCGTGCAAGAGAACGGCCGGAAGTTGTCTGGATTAAAGAGCCATGATTGTCATGTTCTTATGCAGCGATTGTTATCTCTTGCTATACGTGGGAATTTAACCGAACAGGTGTCCGGTCTGTTAATTAAGCTCAGCACTTTTTTCAGACAGTTGTGCTCGAAGGTACGTAGAGTGGACCAACTTGAACAGATGGAGAGGGATATTGCGCTCACATTGTGCAAGGTAGAGATGATATTTCCACCTTCCTTCTTTGATGTCATGGTGCATTTGACTGTTCACTTGGCAAATGAGGCCAAACTCGGCGGCCCAGTTCATTACCGCTGGATGTATTTTATCGAGAGGTAATCGTCTTGTCTTATTCGCACAATGTATTTGATCGTTCTTGATATATTCATCCAAATATTTTTTTCTCAAATTAGGTACTTGCGAATATTGAAATCATATGTTCGTAATAAAAGTCGTCCGGAGGGATCAATTGCTGAAGGATACCTAGTAGAAGAATGTCTAACATTCTGCTCAAGATACCTACATGGTATAGACACGCGATTCAATCAAATTGAGCGAAACTATGACGGTGGTCCAATAGACTTCGATGGGGGTCTGTCTATATTTGCCGAAATGGGTAGACCTGTAGGAGGAGGCAAAACCCGTCGATTGTCTGTAGATGAGATTCAACAGGCACATATGTATGTGTTGCGCCAATGTGATGAAGTATGGCCATTCATTGAGTAAGCATTTTACGATCATTTACTCATTCTTTCAATCCATTCATTAAGTATATGTGCTAATTATAATCTAATTCATAACCTGTAAAATAGGAAGCATAAAGCCATCATTAATAATCGGGCTACTCGAAATGCTCCCCAAATTCATGATCGTGAATTCCCATCGTGGTTCGAGAAACACGTAAGTATTCACATCATTACTGAATTTTATTGACATCCATTACCGAACAATAATTATGTGTTCATATCATGAATGTCATGTGGTTATTATAGGCACAAGAGCTGCACGACAATCACGATCCGCTGATGAATGAGGATCTCTGACGCTTATCTTGTAGTCCTTTGCAAGACGCAATATCGTACGATGGTTATATCGTGAACGGTTATAGAATTCGGACGAAAGATAGTGAAAAATCACGAAGAACCCAAAATAGTGGGGTTGTCGTCAACGGTGAGCAAGAAGAATTAGAAAATATCGACTTCTACGGCGTCCTCAACGAGATTCTCGAGATTAAATTCCTTGGCCAAAATCGGATCGTATTATTCAAATGCGATTGGTATGATGTTAATAATCGCGGGACTGGTTATAATGTCGACAAATACGGTTTTATCAGTATCAACACTGGCAAGAGATTGAATACCCAATATGAAGATCTATTCATTCTTACCTCTCAAGCGCAACAGATATTTTATGCACCGGATAATACCTCTCCAGGTTGGCAAATTGTAGTCAGGTCACCACCCAGAGATTTTTATGACATGGGAGACAAGGATGCGGGGGTCATCGATGATGATTTGGATGCATACCAGAATGATGAGATAATCATTGTCGACGCAGTGCACGATGAAAATGAAGATGTCGACAATATAAACTGGACAGCGAATGCAGATCAAATGATAGAAGAGGGATGCGATGGGAGTGACAGAGATGAGACAGAAAATGACTAGACCGTATATAAATCAAATTGTTTCATATTTAAATCAAATTGTTTCATATATAAATCATATTGTTTCATATGTATATCATATTAATTTATACTGTTTCATATGTAAATCATACCGTTTTATATGTAAATCAAACTGTTTCATATTGTTTCATAAATCATACTGTTTCATATGTAAATCAAACTGTTTCATAATGTTTCATATGTAAATCTTACTGTTTCATATGTAAATTAAACTGTTTCAGATGGCATCACAGTCATATGTTCGTAGAGGCAGGGGTGGGGTAGCTCGGAGCGCTCCGGCTGCCACCCCAGGGTCCGAGGCTGAGCCGTCCGGATCTGGTAGTGATGTTCCTCTCTCCACACCAGCTCCTGATGTGGTCGCAGCCTCCGGAGCTTCGAGCAGTGCTCAGCACTCGGCTACAACGTCTACGCCCACAGGTAATGTTTAGATCTAAAGTTTTATACATGTTGTAAATACTTCTTTAGTACTGATGTATATTTTATTTGCAGGGTCGAGGATCACCAGGCACGTAGGCGACCGGGGCGTGACGACGGCCCGATGCTTGTCGGCCTTACGTGAGCCACTTTCCCTACAGTGGAGCGGCAGGACCTTTGTGGGTGAGCACGCTTCTGACGCCGCCACGTGGGTCGGCATTATAGTACGGGAGGAGAGGAATGCCCCGATTGTGGGGTTAAGGGGGTGGAAGAACATTGATGCATCCTATAAGGAGAGGATGTATCAGCAGTTTTTGGTACGTTAGTTTCATTAAAGCATTTTAGAATAATATCGTATTTCTTTATAATTTGATTTGATAAAATGACTTGTTTCTAAATTGATTTTACAGGAAAAATTTAAATGGGAGAACATGGAAACCGACACCCATCGGGAGGACTTGTGGAAGATGATGGGTGAGCGGTACAGGGATTACCGTCACGATCTCTACCAGCTCTACGGTTACTTGGTCGGTCAGCCGGCTGAGGAGGTACAGGCTGCGGCCGGGACAAGAGACGCGTCACCGCTACACGTTCTACAGTTTTTGGTCGCTCACTGGGCCACCCCTAGCTTTCGGGTATAATTATAATTTTGTTGATTCGTACTTGTTTTAATGTTATACTAAAAATTTGTATTGATGTTTTAAAATTTAATCGATTGACACAGAGGAAATCTGCTATAGGCAAGCAGAATAGAAGTGCCTCGACGACACCTGCTCCAGTGAAGGGGAGGACCTCTGTAGGTGCAAATTTTGGCAGAAGTTTACTAGCTACCACGGGACCCACCGGCCCTGTCTGGTGGGCCCACGAAGACTACCACGGGACCCACCAGCCCTGCCTGGTGGGCCCACGAAGACCACCGCAGGACCCACCGGCCCTGCCTGGTGGGCCCACGGAGACTACCACGGGACCCACCGGCCCTGCCTGGTGGGCCCACGAAGACCACCGCAGGACCCACCGGCCCTGCCTGGTGGGCCCACGGAGACTACCACGGGACCCACCGGCCCTGCCTGGTGGGCCCACGAAGACCACCGCAGGACCCACCGGCCCTGCCTGGTGGGCCCACGAGGACCACCGCGGGACCCACCGGCCCTACCCGGAAGGCCCACAAGCCTGTGGAATCCCCCAGAAGACGGTAGCGGGGCCCGCTAGCTTTACCTGGAGAATCCCCAGATACGACAGCAGAAAACCGCCATTTGCCCCGGAATTCCTCCCCGGAAATCCTATAAATAGCAGAGCCTTCGAATGTAAAAGGATCGAACTCTGAGGGATAAAACCAGAGCTCTGGGATTTCCAACTTCCCATCTTCCACCCCTCTTTGATCTTCTTTTTCTCTCGAAGGGATTAGAGTTTTCAGTGATACTCGGCCTGTCGAGATCACTTCAACATAAGTGTTAGTGAATTCGGGTTGCTCCCTATAGCACGGAGACGTAGGCTTCGGCTGAACTCCGAGATCACATCTCTTTTGTCAAACACTCTCTCTGATTGCCTCTCTGTTTACATATCGAAAGAGGTAACTTCAATTCCAATTGATAGATCGATCAACGATCTTCAACTTGAACCTTCAATTGACTGGTGCTGCGAGAGTCTTCGGGTCGGCACGAAGATTTTCCCCCACAGTTTGGCGCCGTCTGTGGGATTCGATCAAAAAGTCCAACTCTCCGTTACTACTTGATCGGTTGAACCTACAACTGATCTTGATAGTCAAACTTTCTCGCCCTCTCGGTTGATCAGACAACTGAACGGCACTCTCGTTGCACCTTTCGCTCTCTGAATGGCGAGGACGAAACATCAAGGTCAACCAGAAGGAAGTAACACTCAACAACAAGCTCGTCCTGAGACTCGTTCAATGAGTCAAAGGCTCAACTTCGGACAGCCCCTTGCTGTTCCTGAGATGGGGGTTCGTTCAGGGAGTGGCAAGTCTGTCGATCGACCTATCGCCCACCCCGCGCGACAGTCGATTGGGCAAACAACACCCGCTCCTGCTGAAGACCCTCCGTCGACCTACCAAATTTTTGCAGTCGACTTCCAATTGCTCCAATTGGCGAAGCAGAACGCCACCCTCACTACTGAGAGGGATGCTCTGAAGAAAGCAGCTTCCGAGGCTGGGATCGCTCTACCTATTCCCTCTGCAAGCGAGAGGGTCGATCTTCCACGACATTCAATCCACTCTGAACAACGGAGGTCAATGGGTACTACTGCCCTCGAGAGGATTCGACGTGATCCAACCCCCTCTGCTGCCCCCTGGAAGCAGAGTGTTTGGGATCGCCTCGAAGATGAGTCATCCCAATCTTCTTCTGGCCGCAACTGCGACAAGAGAATACCTTCGAAGCTCAACATACCAAGGAGGCACCAGATGAAAGGCGCTCCTTCAAAGAGTCGAGTTTCCCCTTCCATCCCACTTCAGCGTGGGTTTGGATCGGACCTCCGACATCGACTTCAACCGGCAAATACTTCGATGCCTGAGCAAGACCTTGCGATCTTGCCTCTTGACCCACCTCTAGGTCGAGGACATGGTCGCAGGGATGACTATTCTTCTGCCGGACCTCTACATCGAAGTCTCTTTGAGACAACATTTCCAAGAGGATGGAGAACTCCTGTCCTCCCCAAATTCAACTGCGTCCGAGGAGATCCTACTCTCCACATTCTCGCATTCAAGCAAGCTTTAACACCGCACGAAGAAGAAAACAATGTGCTCTGCCGCACCTTCGCAGGAAGTCTCGATGAGCCGTCGCTCGACTGGTATCACAATCTCCGAGCTGGGTCTATTACCCAGTTCGATGTTTTAGCTAAACTCTTCGTGCAGCATTATCAGCTCAATCTAAAGCCCGAGAAGAAGCTCGACTCTCTATATCGGCTAAGGATGGGTGCTGACGAGACTCTCCGAAGTTTCACTAGGAGGTTTCGCAACGAGCATGCTGCCCTCTCTGGAAGACATCTGGATGATGAAGCCATTATGTTGGCTTTCCAGAACGTTCTCCGTTTCGATCTACACATCTACAACGACTTCATCCGTAATCCCCCTCCTTCTCTGGGTGCTATGTTCGATCGAATCCAGAGAGAGATCGAGGTCGAAGACGATCAAGTCGCTCGTAAAGGGCGAGAAACAAAACGAAGGCCTGCGGAAAGAGAAGCTCCTAAGTATGCCGCCAAGGCTCACAACGCTGAGGCAGCAGCCCCTCCAGCCAACAAACGATCAAAGAATGATGGGCGTCGATCTCCAACGAAGACCACTTTCACCGAGTGGAATATGCCGGTCGAACAGATACTCGACCGCATTCAACATGAAGAGTTCGTTCGGAGGCCCAACCCTCTTCAGCCGAACTCGAAATTTACAGCTGATAAAACAGTATATTGCGACTTCCATCGAAGTCACGGCCACTCCACCGATCGGTGTTTTCGGCTGAAGTTCCATCTTGAAGACCTATTGCGAGAAGGCCATCTTCAAGAATTCATCAAAGGCGGACATGATCAACGCCGAGCCTCTGCAAAGGAGAAAGAAGTGTGTTGGGTACATCAAATCTCCTCCAACCGGCCACCAATCTCTGTGAAAGCCAATATCTTTGGCATTCACGGATCATTGTACAATCAATCAATAACCGGGAAAGAAGTGGATCGACAAGTTCGACGCATCTTCCATGTTCGTGCTGCAGCAAACAAGGAAGACACTTGGATCGAGAAGCCCATCGAAGGTTTGGCTTGGCCCTCTATCGTCTTCAATGACGCAGATCTTCAAGGAGTTCACACTCCCCATCGAAACCCTCTTGTCTTGAAACTCCTCATCGACGGAAGCACTGTCAACCGGATCCTCATTGACATCGGAAGCTCCATCGACATTATGTTCTCAGACTGCTTCAAACGTCTAGGACATAAGTATCAAAGCCTCGACGTCGTCCCGACCGTGATCACCGGCTTCAACGGCGAACAAAGCATCACGGTGGGCGAGTCCAGATTTACCATCGACCTCAGCCGAGAGACTCGAGTCTCGGTGAGGTTTGCAATCGTCGAAGGAATGTCTAGCTACAATGCCATTCTTGGGCGGCCATTCCTCCACCAGATCAATGCCATCTCCTCTTCTTATCACCAACTTCTCAAGTTTGCAACAGGAGAAGGCATCGTCTGCATTCGAGGTGATCAACAAGCTGGAAGGTCTTGTGAGGCTGCTGCGGCTAAAACAGATCGAAAGATCAACATTGCTCCTCCAAAGCGGCCACGAGATGAAGCTGGTCCCTCTTCCAAATAGCAATCAAAGGAGATTCCGCTGACCGAACCTCCACCAATCGAATGGGAAACATCACCTTCAATTGAAGAAATCATCCCTATCAACATTGGCAGTGGAGATCTCCCTCGACAAACATTTATTGGTACCGGTCTTAGCGACGCAGAAGCGCAAGACATGGTATCCTTCCTCCAGTCCAATATCGACGTCTTCGCCTGGTGTTTCGAAGACATGCCTGGTATCAATCCGGATGACGCTTGTCACCGACTTGCAATCAAAGAAGAAGTGAAACCTGTCAAGCAAAAGCCACGCACCATCCGGCCAGAGCTGCAAGTTGCTGTTCAAGAAGAAATCACCAAGCTACTCGCAGCAGGCTTCATCCGAGAAGTAGAGTATCCTACCTGGATCTCTAACATAGTTGCTGTTCCAAAGAAGAATGGGAAAGTCAGAGTCTGCATCGACTTCACCAACCTCAACAAGGCTTGCCCCAAAGACCCATTCCCCATGCCAAGAATCGATAGACTCGTCGATGCCACTGCTGGCCACGAGCTATTGTCTTTCATGGATGGGTATTCTGGATACAATCAAATTCCACTTCATACAGACGATCAAGAGAAGACTTGCTTCGTGACTAGCCGAGGTCTCTACTGCTACAACGTAATGCCATTCGGCCTCAAAAATGCTGGTTCCACCTATCAACGGTTAGTCACAAAAATGTTCGAAGATCAGATCGGCCGCAACGTCGAAGTCTATGTCGATGATCTCCTCACCAAGAGTTCTATTCGGAGCAAGCATCTTTCTGATCTGGCAGAAACCTTTCAAGTTCTTCGAAAATATCGTATGAAGCTCAATCCAGCCAAGTGCGCTTTCGGAGTTCAATCTGGCAAATTCCTGGGTCATCTTGTGACCAGGAGGGGTATTGAAGCCAATCCTGATCAAATTCGAGCTATCCTCGACATGCCATCACCTACCAATCGAAAGAAAGTGCAGCGCCTCACTGGAAGACTTGCTGCCCTCAATCGATTCATCTCAAAGTCTTTTGACAAATGTAAACCTCTCTTCGACAAACTACGAAAGGCGGATACTTCAGGGTGGAGTCCAATTTGTGAAGAAGCATTTCAAAGCATCAAGAAATATCTGGTGCAAGCTCCTATCTTGACGGCTCCACTTCCACAAGAAGACTTATGGCTCTATCTCGCCGTAACCAATCAAGCAATCAGTGCAGTCTTAGTCAGTAGAAGAGAAGGCTTCGAACATCCAGTCTATTATATCAGTCACACTCTTCTCCCGGCTGAAACTCGCTATTCAAAAACTGAGAAGGTCATCCTAGCCTTACTCACTTCATCGCGTCGCCTTCAACCATACTTCGTCTCTCACCAGATCACTGTCATTTCAGAACATTCGCTCAAAGATATCATTGACAAAGCTGGTCGAGCTGGTCGAATGACCAAATGGGTGATCGAAATGAGTTCCCTGGGGATTCAGTTCGAATCTCGCACTTCTATCAAAGGTCAAGCTATTGCTGATTTTCTAGCTGATTTTCCAGTTGAAGACCCCATCACTTAGGAAGAAGATGTCGATATGCGCTTGGAAGATGAGGACAATACTCCGATCAACCTTGCAATAAAAATTGATCCAAATCTCGAAGCTACTGCTGCAACTCCTCCATGGAAACTTTATACTGATGGAGCTTCAAGTTCGATCGGTTCGGGAACTGGGATAGTCTTGGTGTCCCCCGAACTTGATCATCTCCAGAAAGCCACTCTCCTCGGATTCACTGCCACCAACAACGAAGCCGAATACGAAGCACTTATTTCTGGACTCGAGATGGCGAAATCCCTGGGGGTAGATCGAATTATCGTCTACAGTGACTCCCAATTGATCATAAGGCAAATCAATGGAGAGTACACAGCTCGCGAAGAAAGAATGCAACTCTATTTGGCCTTGGTACGACTTCTTCAGCAACGTTTTATTGATGCTGAATTCATTCAAATCCCCAGAGCAGAGAACCGAGAAGCAGATGCCTTAGCCAATGCTGCCTCCGTCCTTGGAGACTCACTCGGAGGAAGACAAATACAGATAGATTATCAAGAAATGCCCAAGACCACCCCCGATCAACAGGTCCTTACTACTACAAAAGAATCTGGGGGTGGAGATCAACTTGAAGACTGGAGACGATCAATCTTTGATTTCTTCAAGCATGACAAAATACCGGAAGATCCAAATCAAGCCCGAAGACTTCAAAGGAAGCTCCCATGCTACATTCTGCAAGGTGAAGATTTATATTTCAAATCTCACAACGGGATGTTGCTCAAGTGCCTTGGTCCCGAGCAAGCACTGGCAATCCTAATTGATATCCACTCTGGAACTTGTGGGAATCATTCGGGAGGAAGATCTCTTGAAGCCAAGACGAAACTACAAGGGTACTACTGGCTAACAATGGCAAGGGATGCTCAACAAGTTGTTCAAAGATGTGAGCCATGCCAAAGACACGCTCGAGCTATTCATCTCCCTGCAGATGAGCTTCATCAACTATCAAGTCCCTGGCCATTCCATCAATGGGGGTTAGATTTCTTGGGTCCTTTCCCTCCAACTCCAAGCAAGAAGAAGTATCTACTGCTGGCCACGGATTATTTCACCAAATGGGTTGAAGCTGTGCCCCTCTTCCGAGAGACTGACGACGAAGTGATCAAATTCATTCGGCGCAACATCTTCTCAAGGTTTGGTGCACCTCAAATTCTTGTTGCTGACAATGGAGCTCAGTTTGACTCCGACAAGTTTCGAGAGTTCTGTCTCAACAACGGTATCAAGCTATTCTATTCAACTCCAAGATATCCTCAATGCAATGGCCAAGCTGAAGCCTCAAATAGAGCCATACTTGGTATACTCAAGAAGAAACTCAACGACAAGAAAGGATTGTGGGAGCAAGTCCTACCTGAAGTTCTTTGGGGGTATCGCACAACTCCGAGAAGATCAACAGGGTTCTCACCCTTTCGTCTAACATATGGATCGGAAGCAGTACTCCCAACAGAAAATATATCAAGTACTTTGAAGACCAAAGCAGTTGAAGAAGGAATCAATGAAGAACTTCGGATCAATGATCTAGACTTCTCCGAAGAATTACGAGATCAAGCATCACTTCGTGTGGCCAAGTACCAACAGAAGATCAAAAGAGCCTACGACAAGAAAATCTACAAGAGACAGTTCCCAGTGGGCAGCTTAGTTCTCAGAGCAGTTTTCTACAACACCAAAGAACACAGCAGTGGGAAGCTTGCTCCCAACTGGGAAGGTCCATATATCGTTGAATCAGTAGGAGGCAAAGGTTCTTACAGACTAGTCACACCAGAAGGAGATAGATTGCCTCGAGCTTGGAATTCCAGACACCTCAAGATGTTCTACCCATGATGTAAATTCTGTGATGAATAAAATTCTCTTTCAGATGTTCAAATGTGCAAGTGTTCAGCTTTTCAATTCAAGTTCTAAAGCAGCTTCAAATTCAAGTTACCAGGTCTTTTAACAAGTTTGGGTGTTAGAGTTGTGACTCAACCCCTTACTAGCAAATGTTAAAAACTGACCATATTCAAGTTACCAAGTCTTTTAACAAGTTTGGGTGTTAGAGTTGCGACTCAACCCCTTACTAGCAAATGTTAAACTGACCTTCAAGTTTCAATGTTCAATTTCAATCAATTTCGATATCGTCTAACAAGTTTGGGTGCCTGAGTTGCGACTCAACCCCTCACATTCAAGTGTTACACGAATTCAAGTTTCAATTTTCAAGTTGCAATAAGTTTGGGTGCTTGAGTTGCGACTCAACCCCTTACATACAAGTGTTGCATGGATTCAAATTCAAATTTCAAGTTAAACAAGTTTGGGTAATCAAGTTGCGACTCGATCCCTTACATTCAAAAGATTGTATCTATGCTAATGTTATCCAGAACGTAAGATTTAAAGACATTCAACTCAAGAGACATCCAATTTTTAAACACCAAAGAGATTTCTATTATTATCAAAAATGTGACAAGTACAGGAGCGAGCTATTACATATCAAGAGTTTACAAGCACAACAACTGAAAGGAAGAAAAAGTCTCAAGGCTTGGCCACACTCTGCGCACGCGACTTCTCCCCCTCAGATCCAGCACGAGCTTTGCTCGCCGCTGATGCCTTGGAGGATCGGACACTGGCAACATGGACCCTGAGTGCTTCTGCTGCCTTTTCAGCTGTTTCCCTGTAGCTCTGGCACTCACTCCGCATATGCTCCAGCTCCTTCTTATGAGTCTCTGCTGAAGCAGCAAGTTGAGCCTCCAGCTCCTTTATTCGAGCAGCACGATCGAAGCCCAAGTTCTCGATCCTGAAGAATCGTTTCTTCAGATCTTCAAGCTCGTGACCCCGGGCCTCGTATCCATTCTGCCAGCCCTTGCTCTCCAACTTTTCCTTGCGAAGGGCCTCGGTCTTGGCCTTCAATGCCTCCTTTTTTGAGGATAGAGCCTCCCTCAGCTTATCCCTCTCCTCGCTTACGACCTCCAGTGCGGCAGATAAGCGGGAGACTTCAGCTGAAGCTTCTTTGGCTCTCGCCTTCATAGAGAGCTTGGTCGCAATATTCAAAACTGCTGAATTCTGCAAAAAGAACAAAAGAGTTAGAATTATTCTGAAGATGCAATTCAGATGATCATTCGAGCAAGATGCACTTACCACCAGTTCGAGCCTGTCGAAAGCTTCATCCAGAGTAGCCCCTGGAAGATTGCAGAGTTTCCGGATCACGGATGTGGGGTGGTTGATGTCAACATCACCCAAACTCTTCATCTTCGGGGTCGAGCCAGCAGGCGCACCTGCAATCAACACGAAAGGTCAAAGTGTTAGATTATTTCCAATCTTCAGAGGCAAGAAAATCGAGGCAAGTTAGTACAATTACCTGAGGCTTCAACCCTTGGCTCCTTACCCTTTCGGCGATCGGAACCACCCTGAGGGGTCGTTTTCTCCTGAGTAGGGGCCGGCGTTGGCTGAGGTTGAGTAGCTCCATCGCCCACGCGACTTTCCCTCTCCAAATGGATAGGGGAGGGAGCATCCCGGGGAGGTGAGACTCTTTCTTCCTGTGGCCCGCCTGGCTGGACGAGTCCCGCCACCATAGCAGCCACCTCCTCAGCCAGAGACCGAGAGGGGGGTGGGGGTTGTTCAACTTCGATACCCCCGCTCGTGGTTGCTCCTTCGAGGCGGGGTACTTCAGGTGGAATTTGATCGAGGGGTGTGGGGTTGCTTCCAACCCCACCACTCCTCGACAACTTAATTTTGAAGCGCAGCGGCTTCTTCAACTCATCAAATTTATAGGTGGGAACCGCCTTTGGGCCATCACCTTCTATATCGAGGACTTCTTCCATTTGACGGGCTTTAACCTCGTCAATAGGAATAGGAATTGAATCTTCACCTGTTGCACCACCAGTGGGGGTGGGAGGAATTTCTTCCTCACCACCCCCATTCTCACCATCTCCACCAGAGGGGGTGGAAGACAGATCATCCTCGCCGCCCCCTTCCTCGTCCTCGTCATTACCACTGTTGTCGTGGCTGACATTTTTAGTCTCTTCATCTTCCTCGACGCTCCCCTTTTTCTCCTTTTCTTCTTCATCTTCAATTTTCTTCCCTTGGCCTTCATCTTCCTTTTGCTTGATGAGGGTCTTTCTTCTCTTCTTCACTGGGCCTCTTTGGATCACCAGTTTCTCCTCCACAGTGGGCAATCGGTGCCTTGCAGTATAGATTTTCTTCTCGGCCCGAATCTTTCGGATAATCTTGCCCGAATGGGGGTCTTCCTCATAGTCAGAGTATAGGACTTCATTGTCCTCGTATCTATCCTTTGATCGGTGGAGGAGATTGGCCTTGCCATATCTCACGGGGCAGTTGGAGAACTGCTTCCACGACCTGGTTCCACAGGTCAACTCCAGAAATAAGTTATCGATTGCTCCAGCCCTCTCGGAGGTCCAGGCAAAGATGCCTCCCTCGCAGTACATCTTCACTGCGTCATGCACTTCCCCTCGGGGGGTATCGGGCACTGAGATGGGTGTCCATGCGCCGGTAACAGAGATAGGCCAATCTGTATACAATTTGTCCGAAGGGACTGTATCAGTTAGCGGGCGCAGTGGAGACACACCGATCAAATTGTAGAATGGGCTGTCCCTTCTGTAAGCCCATCGATAGTGGAAGAAGAAGTATCCAAGCTCGATCCGAGCGTCTTCACCTTCCGGGATGCTGGAGTAGCACGCCTTCAAGTCCTCTTGAAAATCCGACTCCACGCGGCAGAATGCGTAGATAATTCGCCAGGCGTTTCCAGTGACCTGCCCCGGGCAAAGGCCAGAAGTGTTCAGTAATCTTGCCGCAAAGGGTGGCAACGGTAGACGCAGACCGCAGTTGAGTTGGCCGATGGTTACGATGGTTCCCATGACCTTCTCATTGCTAGCAAAGCTGGTGAAGACGGTCTTCTTATCGATGCCGAATGCAGTCTGAATGCTGGGGAGCGAAGGTTGCACCCTCCCTTCGGTGAAGAAAGAGAGCAATGTCTGCCACTTCTTCCTCTTTTGATCTGTGAACTCGCCACCAGTATTGTATACATACTCAGTTTCCTCTGACAGAGACATGAGTGGGCCCAGAACGAACTGTACTTTAGGGATATGCTCTGGCCTCGATGGCGCTGAAGCAAACCCTACTCCTTGGTGTCTTTTTCCCAGCTGCCCCAGTTCGGCAAGCACAGCCTTGCCCTTGCCGCGGCCGCCCTTCGGAGAGGATGGAACCTCAACAATCTCTTTCCCTTTCCTCTTCAAAGGGACCCCGCCTGACTTCTTCGAGCTTCCAGAAGATGCCATCTGATCGATCGAGTAAAAGCAGAAATCGGGAGCAAAAGCGTCTGGACTTCGAAAAATTTTGGAAGCGTGAGGCAAAAATGACAGCCAGTAAAACTTATATACCAAGGGTGAAACAGGTACGCACATCGAGGAGACACGTGTCTTCACCATATCAAATCGCGTGTTTTTGTAGGAACACGTGGCATCCATCCACAGCTTGCGCAAAATCAGGCGAACCGTCGGACCAGACGAAACGTCGGACCGCCGGTCCACGTGAACCAAACGGTCCAAGCAAGCCACCGGTCTGAGTAAACCGGACCATCGGTCAAAAGCCTCATTCAAACCAACCAAAGATTCAAAACAGGAAGGATCAAGCCCCATCGATGTTCAAAACTCTGCCAGAAGATCAGAACAGAACAGCTGTAAAACCCTCTCTGAGGGCAGGTTCAAAACTTTCATTCGATCAGTCAAATTTCTACTGGATCTGGCAAAAAACCAAGGTTTTTTGCCGATCACTCGAACCTTGATCGGATAATTTTTTACCGATCGGACAAACTTGTCCGATCGGTAAAAATCATTCGATCGGTCAAATTTCTACTGGATCTGGCAAAAAACCAAGGTTTTTTGCCGATCACTCGAACCTTGACCGGATAATTTTTTACCGATCGGACAAACTTGTCCGATCGGCAAAAAATCATTCGATCGGTCAAATTTCTACTGGATCTGGCAAAAAACCAAGGTTTTTTGCCGATCACTCGAACCTTGACCGGATAATTTTTTACCGATCGGACAAACTTGTCCGATCGGCAAAAATCATTCGATCGGTCAAATTTCTACTGGATCTGGCAAAAAACCAAGGTTTTTTGCCGATCACTCGAACCTTGACCGGATAATTTTTTACCGATCGGACAAACTTGTCCGATCGGCAAAAAATCATTCGATCGGTCAAATTTCTACTAGATCTGGCAAAAAACCAAGGTTTTTTGCCGATCACTCGAACCTTGACCGGATAATTTTTTACCGATCGGACAAACTTGTCCGATCGGCAAAAATCATTCGATCGGTCAAATTTCTACTGGATCTGGCAAAAAACCAAGGTTTTTTGCCGATCACTCGAACCTTAACCGGATAATTTTTTACCGATCGGACAAACTTGTCCGATCGGCAAAAATCATTCGATCGGTCAAATTTCTACTGGATCTGGCAAAAAACCAAGGTTTTTTGCCGATCACTCGAAACTTGACCGGATAAATTTTTTACCGATCGGACAAACTTGTCCGATCGGCAAAAATCATTCGATCGGTCAAATTTCTACTGGATCTGGCAAAAAACCAAGGTTTTTTGCCGATCATTCGAACCTTGATCGGATAATTTTTACCGATCGGACAAACTTGTCCGATCGGCAAAAATCATTCGATCGGTCAAATTTCCTACTGGATCGGTCAAAAAACCATCTTTTTTGACCGATCACCCTATTCTTGACCGGTTGAATTTTGACCGATCGGTCAAAATTTGACCGATCGGTCAAATATGACCGATCGGTCAAAAATTAACCGATCGGTCAAATTTCAACCGATCGGTCAAATTTCCTACTGGATCGGTCAAAAAACCATGTTTTTTGACCGATCACCCGATTCTTGACCGGTTGAATTTTGACCGATCGGTCAAAATTTGACCGATCGGTCAAATATGACCGATCGGTCAAAAATTAACCGATCGGTCAAATTTCAACCGATCGGTCAAATTTCCTATTGGATCGGTCAAAAAACCATGTTTTTTGACCGATCACCCGATTCTTGACCGGTTGAATTTTGATCGATCGGTCAAAATTTGACCGATCGGTCAAATTTGACCGATCGGTCAAAATTGACCGATCAATCAAAATTAACCGGTCCGTCCCTTTTTTGTGCTAACACTCGACAAGCTTCTTTTTGCCTTTTGCGACAGGGGGTTGCTATTTTTTGCACCAAATCCAAGCCAGCCAGAACGAACTCTAGCTAACTTGGAGGGGGTAACTGTAGGTGCAAATTTTGGCAGAAGTTTACCAGCTACAACGGGACCCACCGGCCCTGTCTGGTGGGCCCACGAAGACTACCACGGGACCCACCAGCCTTGCCTGGTGGGCCCACGAAGACCACCGCAGGACCCACCGGCCCTGCCTGGTGGGCCCACGGAGACTACCACGGGACCCACCGGCCCTGCCTGGTGGGCCCACGAAGACCACCGCAGGACCCACTGGCCCTGCCTGGTGGGCCCACGGAGACTACCACGGGACCCACCGGCCCTGCCTGGTGGGCCCACGAAGACCACCGCAGGACCCACCGGCCCTGCCTGGTGGGCCCACGAGGACCACCGCGGGACCCACCGGCCCTGCCCGGAAATCCCACAAGCCTGTGGAATCCCCCAGAAGACGGTAGCGGGGCCCGCTAGCTTTACCTGGAGAATCCCCAGATACGACAGCAGAAAACCGCCATTTGCCCCAGAATTCCTCCCCGGAAATCCTATAAATAGCAGAGCCTTCGAATGTAAAAGGATCGAACTCTGAGGGATAAAACCAGAGCTCTGGGATTTCCAACTTCCCATCTTCCACCCCTCTTTGATCTTCTTTTTCTCTCGAAGGGATTAGAGTTTTCAGTGATACTCGGCCTGTCGAGATCACTTCAACATAAGTGTTAGTGAATTCGGGTTGCTCCCTATAGCACGGAGACGTAGGCTTCGGCTGAACTCCGAGATCACATCTCTTTTGTCAAACACTCTCTCTGATTGCCTCTCTGTTTACATATCGAAAGAGGTAACTTCAATTCCAATTGATAGATCGATCAACGATCTTCAACTAGAACCTTCAATTGACTGGTGCTGCGAGAGTCTTCGGGTCGGCACGAAGATTTTCCCCCACAACCTCCATGCCCCAGCTTGCCCAGCAGCTGGTAAATGATACAAACATTGTTATTATTTAAAGCTCTATGCATGTTATATTAACTCATCTATTTATTTTATATGTCCAACAGACACAGTCGTTGGGCCACGAGCCTAATAGGATTGACCTTTTTGAGGCCTCAAGGAGGCGGCGTATCGATGGGGCATTTATGGACGACAGGGTTGCCTCGCAAGTGGTAAGTAATTAAATTACTGTTAATATATTCTTATACATATGCCATAAAATATCATTGAATATCATTGGTTGTTTTTATATAGGAGAGGATGCGACTTCTGGTGACCCCGTCGGGCGAGTCCGGCTCCTCCTCCAGCTCAGTATCTGTCGACTCAGCGATGGATATTGTGCTGAGACCTGCCACGCACGGCCGTGTCCTCTGTATGAGCCTTGGAGTCACGCCCTCCTCCTACTTTGGACGAGAGGGTATGCGCTCGAGGGCACGGGACACCCAGACAGGTGCTATCACTCAGCTGCAGTCTGCGCTAGACGCGGAGCGAGAGTAGAGGCAAGCCCTCAAGCAGAGGGTTGAGGCGGAGAAGAAGGCCCTCGATGAGGAAAGAGAAGCTCGCAGGGAACTGGAGCGTCGGCTTAATGACTTCATAAGCCGTTCTAGCGGTGGCTCATGCTCATGATCAGGTACTTACTAATCTTTATAATATTAGTAAAAAATATGAATCTTACTAATTTGAGTTTAGATCATATTATCACACTTATGATTTTCCAACACTTAGATTCTAAATCGGTGAATAAGAGCGTAAATTGTTCAAATATCCAATTAGAACTCGCTCACAAGTCCGAAATACGGAATAATTCCAAGTTCGAATTATCGGATGACGATCCGATGACGATCGGATCGAATCCAAACCTATTTCATATCCGAAACACGCTAACTTATGATTTTCCAAAACTTAGACTCTAAATCGGTGAATCGGAGCGTAAATTGGTCAAATATCCAATTAGAACCCGCTCGCAAGTTCGAAATACGGAATAATTCCAAGTTCGAATTATCGGATGCCGATCCGATGACGATCCGATCGAATCCAAACCTATTTCATATCCGAAACACGCTAACTTATGATTTTCCAACACTTAGACTCTAAATCGGTGAATCGGAGCGTAAATTGGTCAAATATCCAATTATAACTCGCTCGCAAGTCCGAAATATAAAATAATTCCAACTTCGAATTATCGGATGCCGATCCGATGACAATCGGATCGAATCCAAACCTATTTCATATCCGAAACACGCTAACTTATGATTTTCCAACACTTAGACTCTAAATCGGTGAATCGGAGCGTAAATTAGTCAAATATCCAATTAGAACCCGCTCGCAAGTCTGAAATACGGAATAATTCAAAGTTCGAATTATCGGATGCCGATCCGATGACGACCGGATCGAATCCAAACCTATTTTATATCCGAAACACGCTAAGTTATGATTTTCCAACACTTAGACTCTAAATCAGTGAATCGGAGCGTAAATTGGTCAAATATCCAATTAGAACCCGCTCGTAAGTCTAAAATACGGAATAATTCCAAGTTCGAATTATCGGATGCCGATCTGATGACGATCGGATCGAATCCAAACCTATTTCATATCCGAAACACGCTAAGTTATGATTTTTCAACACTTAGACTCTAAATCGGTGAATCGGAGCATAAATTGGTCAAATATCCAATTTGAACCCGCTCGCAAGTCCGAAATACAGAATAATTCCAACTTCGAATTATCGGATGCCGATCTGATGACGATCCGATAGAATCCAAACCTATTTCATATCCGAAACACGCTAACTTATTATTTTCCAACACTTAGACTCTAAATCGGTGAATCGGATCGTAAATTGGTCAAATATCCAATTAGAACCCGCTCGCAAGTCCGAAATACGGAATAATTCCAAGTTCGAATTATCGGATGCTGATCCGATGACGATCCGATCGAATCCAAACCTATTTCATATCTGAAACACGCTAACTTATGATTTTCCAACACTTAGACTCTAAATCGGTGAATCAGAGCGTAAATTGGTCAAATATCCAATTAGAACCCGCTCGCAAGTCCGAAATACGGAATAATTCCAAGTTCGAATTATCGGATGCCGATCCGATGACGATCGGATCGAATCCAAACCTATTTCATATCCGAAGCACGCTAACTTATGATTTTCCAACACTTAGACTCTAAATCGGTGAATCGGAGCGTAAATTGGTCAAATATCCAATTAGAACTCGCTCGCAAGTCCGAAATACGGAATAATTCCAAGTTCAAATTATCGGATGCCGATCTGATGACGATCCGATTGAATCCAAACCTATTTCATATCCGAAACACGCTAACTTATGATTTTCCAACACTTAGACTCTAAATCGGTGAATCGGAGCGTAAATTGGTCAAATATCCAATTATAACTCGCTCGCAAGTCCGAAATACGGAATAATTCCAACTTTGAATTATTGGATGCCGATCCGATGACGATCAGATCGAATCCAAACCTATTTCATATCCGAAACACGCTAAGTTATGATTTTCCAACACTTAGACTCTAAATCGGTGAATCAGATCGTAAATTGGTCAAATATCCAATTAGAACCCGCTCGCAAGTCCGAAATACGGAATAATTCCAAGTTCGAATTATCGGATGCCGATCCGATGACGATCGGATCGAATGCAAACCTATTTCATATTCGAAACACGCTAACTTATGATTTTCCAACACTTAGACTCTAAATCGGTGAATCGGAGCGTAAATTGGTCAAATATCCAATTAGAACCCACTCGCAAGTCCGAAATACGGAATAATTCCAAGTTCGAATTATCGGATGACGATCGGATCGAATCCAAACCTATTGCATATCCGTAACACGCTAACTTATGATTTTCCAACACTTAGACTCTAAATCGGTGAATCAGAGCGTAAATTGGTCAAATATCCAATTATAACTCGCTCGCAAGTCCGAAATACGGAATAATTCCAACTTTGAATTATTGGATGCCGATCCGATGACGATCGGATCGAATCCAAACCTATTTCATATCCGAAACACGCTAACTTATGATTTTCCAACACTTAGACTCTAAATCGGTGAATCGGAGCGTAAATTGGTCAAATATCCAATTAGAACCCGCTCGCAAGTTCGAAATACGGAATAATTCCAAGTTCGAATTATCGGATGACGATCGGATCGAATCCAAACCTATTTCATATCCGAAACACGCTAAGTTATGATTTTCCAACACTTAGACTCTAAATCGGTGAATCGGAGCGTAAATTGGTCAAATATCCAATTAGAACCCGCTCGCAAGTCCAAAAAACGGAATAATTCCAAGTTCGAATTATCGGATGCCGATCCGATGACGATCGGATCGAATCCAAACCTATTTCATATCCGAAACACGCTAAGTTATGATTTTCCAACACTTAGACTCTAAATCGGTGAATCAGAGTGTAAATTAGTCGAATATCCAATTAGAACCCGCTCGCAAGTCCGAAATACGGAATAATTCCAACTTCGAATTATCGGATGCCGATCCGATGACGATCCGATCGAATCCAAACCTATTTCATATCCGAAACACGCTAACTAATGATTTTCCAACACTTAGACTTTGGGTAACTAGTTCTAGACTAAAACAACTCTAATTGAAGAAGTTACCTATTAGAAATCTAATAGCCAACTAGTACAAACCCAAACCTACTGAGTACCAATGAAAGTCAATCAGAAGAAACTGAAGTGATAAAAGTTCACTAAAATGGTAATCAACTAAAAATAAGACATGGTGAAACGGCTAAACAAGGCCTACTCTTAAGATCCTAACTGATAAAGTATTTTTAAATTTCATAAATATAAAAAATTTCCTTGACATTATCACTAACATCCTTCTCATATTCAATTATTGCGATTCCATCTTAACGTTATTGCCATCTGGCCGGTGTACTTTTTCCCGCGAGTCTCAATCGGAACTGTGTAACCAATTTTCAAAGCCACCGAAGAGTTAATGCGTATGTATCTGCCAAATCCTCCGAAGAGAAAGTGTATAGCCACCAAAGCCTCCGAAGAGTCATTGCATATGTATCTGCCAAATCCTCCGAAGAGAAAGTACATAGCCGCTAAAGCCTTCGAAGAGTCAGTGTGTATATATCCACCAAATCCTCCGAAGAGAAAGTATGTAGCCGACAAAGCCTCCAAAGAGTCAATACGTATGTATCCACCAAATCCTCCGAAGAGAAAGTGCGTAGTCGCCAAAGCCTCCGAAGAGTCAGTGCGTATATATCCGCCAAATCCTCTGAAGAGAAAGTGCATAGCCGCTAAAGTCTCCGAAGAGTCAGTGCGTATGTATCCGTCAAATCCTCCGAAGAGAAATTGCGTAGCCGCCAGAGCATCTGAAGAGTCAGTGCATATGTATCCGGCAAATCCTCCGAAGAGAAAGTGCGTAGCCGCCAAAGCTTCCTAAGAGTCAGTATGTATGTATCTGCCAAATCCTCCGAAGAGAAAGTGAATAACCTCACTATGTCCTCTACCGGACAGTCACAATCCACCGCTAAAGTTTCCAAGGAACAATGTGTATCTTACTACGAGAGTCTCTATCGAGACATTGCATAATCTGCTAACCATGAGAATTCTAACCACCACATTCCACCTCCAAGTGCACTCTTTGAAACCATTATTCTCAAGGGTCTTCATCATCACTCGAGGGATCCATTCTAAAAGAGCACACATACTATAAACACCAAGCAAAAATGACTCATGATAGATCGAAAAAAATTAGCAAGGGAAAGTAATGGACAATCCTAAAACACTGACTAGGTTTCTAGTACTAAAGGTCAACGAAAATCAAGGAATCCTAAATACCGGCTAAGTCTCTATTATTAAAGGTCGACGAGAATCAATAAAAAGATTAACCCTACAACCAGGTCAGATAAGCCATCAAGGATGTATATCCTACTAGCCATATACAACATACATCCACCTCTTAAACCAATCAACCATGTAAATTCAATCTCTAGTCCTTGATTAACTTGCTAAATATCAAACTCAAATAAAACTTTATTATGAGACTCCAAACTTACTCCAAGGTTTCCTTCAACAGTACACTTCAACTAAGGAATCCTAATTTCCCTCCTACAGTGATATAGAAAAAAGTTATTCTCTCACTACGATTTCTCAAAGCCAAAGGTCATCCACCTATATGAAAAACCATTAGGTCCAACGATCATTGCCACTACTATCCACTCAGTACAACCGCCAAAGTCCTAATTCTGGATAATGCAATCCTAACAGCCAAAGTCCCAAGCAGGAACAGTGCCTCACCAAATTCTCTAAAGAAAAGGTGTGTATCCCGTCGCCCACTTGACACGTCAGTTATCATTTGCAATCTCATCCCACAGTTTGCTATCAAACCATCTCCTCAAAGTTACCCCGTCAAGATGCATGACACACACAACCACATAAAGGTCTAACACCAACCAAATATCTAATTTGCTTATTCATAAAATTAACTTGCTATAACCAGATAAAAACTCAAATCACCGGCATATTTACTAAAATAAAAAAGGAATCCTACATGATTGATTATTACATTAAGTTCGTAAAGAAGGACAATCTCTCTTCTTGTGGCCATTCCGGCCACAGATGTAGCATGCCCCCTTCAATGGGCATTCCTTTTGAACATGACTTTCTCGTCTACAGTTATGGCATACTAGCTGCTCCTGGCTTCTTCCTCCTTCAATATCAATATGAGGTTTGGGTGAGGTCTTTTGTCGCTTATTGCAGTGCTTTTCATGATGCCCTTCTAGGAATCTCCCAGATTCCTCTATTTTATACTCTACAGCCAATGCTCGATTAACCACCTCTTCATAAGACTGCCCCAAGAATGCAGAAAGCTTACCTCTGATCTCCGGCTTTAGGCCATGCTCAAAATGTCTAGCCTTTCGGGCATCAGTTGCTACTTGGTGTAGAGAATATCTAGAAAGCTATGAAAACTTGGCCTCATACTGTGCCACAGTACGAGACCCCTGGTTAAGGGCCAGGAACTCCATCTCCATCCGGTACTGCACGGTAATCGGATATAACTTCTTTCGAAAGAGTTGCCTGAGCTGGATTGTCTGCCACCAGAAGTCTGCCTCAACCTCGAACTGGCATGAAGCAAAAGTGACTCTCTTATCGTCGGTGATGCCCAATGCGTTAAGTATCTTCTCAGTCTGCTGGAACCATCGATCGACCTCCAAGGGGTCTGGCTCACCCTTGAAGCTCGGTGGTCCCATCGCCTTAAAGTCCTTCAGTAATTTCCCCTACCACTCGCCCTCGGCCTGCTGACGAGCCTGGGCCTGGGCAAGGGCAGCTTGAGCTAGCTCGGCCTTCTGCTGAGCAGCCGTCTGCTGCTGGGTAACAGCAGCCTATTGCTGTTGGACCATGGTGGTGATCCCCTGGAGTATCTTAATCATCCTCATTGTGCCGTAAGGCTCAGAGGATGACCCAGCTCCATTGCTGCTTCTAGTACCCGCCATATGCAGAGCAACTATCTATGTTAGAAAACTACTCCAAGACCTAAACTTCCACTCCTACAATCTAAGTCCCTAGAATCATATCCCTAATCTCTGATACCAGTTGTCACACCCCAGAAATCTGAAACCGATCCCTGGGTGTAAGGTGAGAAAAAAAACAAAGGGTATTAGGGTTTGGTCAACTACCTACTCCAAAAAGGGTTTCTCACAGGGCTCCTACTCTCTCGTGAAAAAGAAGGAGAAAGAAACAAGGGTTATTTTAAACTTGATTTTTTTAAAAAAAATAATATTTTATTAAAAGAAAAACCAGGATAGTTAAAGATGACTACGCTCGACCTTCAGCCGGGCTATCCTCTCAGCATGTGTGGCCTGACGGTGCCCCACATACTGACAGAAGTCCCTCTTAAGGGAGCATGAGGCTGAAGCCTCTGACGACGAGCTGAGTAACCTCGCTCGCTCTCTAGCACTCGGGCACTGGTTTAGAGGTTCTATCTACGGGGCTAGTCAATTAGGTTATTTTACAATTTATATATTCATAGTGAGCTACCCTAGGCTTGGGGCCTTGAGGAGAGGCCTACCAAAAAAGAATTCAGCTGTATCATTCCACTAATAACATATACTAAGCCAAATATATTTTTTTTCGAATCTAGTTCGATTACAATGCCAGAAAGAAAAAGGACTACTACATGACATACTGAAATCTAAAACTTCATCGCCGTCCTAACTCCGCCTCTGGCCTCGTGCTGCAGCTACCCCTGAGTCTCCGAACCTGTAGAAGAGCCTACTCGTGGGACTGAGTAGCCCCCAAAATGAATTGGGAGATTAGCCAAATAAATAGCTAGTGATAAGCTAACTGCCTAGATAATTAATAACGCCCGTATTTATAAACAATTTACTGATTATCCTAGTTGTCCAACTATATTCTCAATTACGTCCTAAGTGTCCATGCAATGCCTACATTCGCATGCAATTCCTACTATCACTAGGTTATCGAGAATACCATTTGATAATTAATAAAATTAAATACACACAATGTGAACCCCATATATTTTGTTCATTCTGCCCTTGGTCGGGCATTACTATAGGGCTTTTTATTTCGATGTACAGGGCCAACTCTCTCACCGTGCATTCTCCAACACCATGCACAAAGTCACATAGATGATCATAAGGGGTTTTCCGTCTTTCACGGTGGAGCTCTACCGCCCAACTTGCTTTCTTTGGGGGCTTCAACTACCCCGAGACATGATTTCTAGGCCAATCCCTACTAGAGGGCACCTCCTATTGGCTTTACCACAACCCTTGCCCGTGACCCCCTAGCCTACTGATCTTCGGCTGTGCGCGCAGGGTGGTTCACGGCCCTTGCGCGCACGGGGTCCAATCTTTCCACATGATAGATTATTACACAGATAAATAATAAATCTATTTTAACGTTTTACCCTGGGATTCGCATCGCGCTCACAACCCATGCATCACAATAACTATAAAAATTTACTCTCGCCCATATTCCCGCATGCCAAGGTTTCCACACTCCACCCAGGAGAGTGAACTCGATAATTACATTTTAATTATTAATTTCCAATCTTAAGGGAATTCCTATTTACGGTGTCCAAGCAATCAGAAAAATTATTATTTAATTATTAATATTTTTAAGCATGCGTCGTCGGACTCGCGACTCCGCATGCAAGGCGGGGTCCACTCGACCACATGCGACGATATCCGGCGGGACCCGCATGTAGCATTATGGACACCTACCCTTAATTTCTATAACAGCATAATTAATTATCTAAAACAGTGTGCAGTGTCACCTGGTTGATGCGCACGAACTCTCTTCAACTGCCTTCCGCTCCGCCTGCGGCTAGATCGTCCCGGTCACGAACTGGTAATTTGCATATATTTATACGTTACTAATAAAACTATTACAAGGTGTGTAACGCTGCTAAATAAAACAAGGTTAGACCTGAGTTGGCCGAATCGATAATTTATGCGTCATCGGACGCCGATCTACTGGCACACAAAACGATGCACCAAAGGTACCATCTTGGTTAGTCAGTGTTGCCGATGCCAAGAGTCACACTAGGGTCCAAAAGCACTAATCCGGCCAAACGATCGTAACCGTGTCGGTCGATTGGCAAA
The DNA here is from genome assembly GCA_947650365.1 of Chamaelirium japonicum. Classification (NCBI taxonomy): domain Eukaryota; kingdom Viridiplantae; phylum Streptophyta; class Magnoliopsida; order Liliales; family Melanthiaceae; genus Chamaelirium; species Chamaelirium japonicum. The sequence goes on along the minus strand of OX393558.1, from coordinate 39,142,457 downwards.
ATCGACAAAGTCGATCACGATCTAGCTTAGGTGTTGATGATCGGTTTGTACGACAAACTAATGGGCCTTACCAGGCCTATGCTAATATTGGTAACAACAACCATGCCTCGCTCAGTCGGGTTCCAGGTTTGCTCAACCACCGGGCACAATGTACGATAGTCGTAGTGAGGGGAGGGACGGGTTCGGCCAGCACCACCTAGTGTGCTATGTGATAATAGTCGGTCATGGTGGTCAGGTGACATTTGCTGCCTAGCCGCCGGTAGCCATCGCAACAAGAGCCACAATGGGTAGGGTCGGCCTAACAGTAACAAGGAACACACATGAGAGAGAGAGAGAGAGTTGGCCAGAGAGAGAGATCGGGGAGAAAGAAGGGGGCTGACCTGGTTGATGGGGGGTCGGCTCCGGCTACGGTTCCTCCTCCGACTGGCTTCTTCCTCTCCGATGCCGGCAGCAGCTCTTCTCCAGCCTCGCGCGCAGCACACCAAGGGAGAGGGATCGAATGAGAGTGAGAAATCAGAGAGAGAGAGAGAGAAAGAGAGAGAGAGAGCTCGGATAGGAAGAGAGAAGAGAGATTAGAGAAAGGAGAGGGTCGGGGGGGCGGACTGGGGTAGGGTTTTTAAAAGGGGAAAAGGGGGGCGGCCGGTACAGAGCGGGGATATGATCGCAGGGAAGGAGAGGGGGAGGCAAGGGGAGCGCAGCGGAGGACAGGGGAGGGCAGCGGCGCAGAGGATAGGGACTGTGAGGGGAGAGCAGGGGAGGTGAGGGCGACGGGATGTGTGAGGTGAGGGAGGGGCGGCGGACGGGTTTAGGTCGGGTAGGGGAGAGAGATTCGAGAGAGAGAAGAAGGAGACCTGAGAGAGAGGGAGAGAGATCTGAGAGAAGAGAGAGAGATCGGAGATATGGGAGAGAAGAGACAGAGAGAGAGAGATAGGGCGAGAGAAAGGGGTGGTTGGGTGGGTTTGGGGGTCGGGGTCGGGTCGGGTTTTGGGTTGGGTTTTGGGTTTTAGCTTTAGGTTTTTTTTTTCTCTAACTCTTAAAGTGGCCAAGCAAGCTCACATTTGAACCCGTGCCGTACCGTGACCTATAAGCACGCGAATCTCGCTGGATCCGATTGACCCGCCAAAACAATGCCTTAATTAATTAATTATTTATTTTAAGTGATTTTTGTGCACCGAAACACCTGCACACTGAGAGTTGTCGCCTCGCAACCCGGACCCTGGACCCATTGCTCGATTCTGCTCAAGTTCAACCAACAGCATCAACAACATTTATACGGGATCAAATCTAATATTTCATAAATATAATAATAATAAAAGGATGCCGTTTATCTAGAGGATTTTATATCCATGTATCATGTTGACTCTATTCCTTTACTGATGTTGTCTTTCCTTCTCTCGGCCTGATTCCTTGTTAGAGAGGTAGCCATCGAGTCGCCCTTCTTGGACTAGGTCCTCTATGTGATGCTTTAGCTTCTGGTAGGTTGAAGTCGGGTACCTATGGCTGTGATGGAATTCGCAGTAGACTGTCGTGTCCTTGGTTTACTCCGAATTTGGAGCAAGAGGTTGTGGCCACTTGCAGAATTGCTCATTCTGTATGTAGGTGAATATGTCTTCGATCGAGGTGTTCAGCTCGGTGAATACTCTTTGATCCCTTAGAGCTCTCCTCTTTCCTGCTGGAGGGGCCTTGGGTTCTTTGTTCCGTCTCTTGGCCACCCCTTTCTGGTTGAACGCGACATTGGCATACTTCTTGTAGTGTGCATCTCTTGGCGCTTCATTAGTTTTATTGTATCGGGATTCGCACGACTCACGCAGCCTTCTAGCCTGCTGATTATCTTCCATCTCTATTTTCTGATGTACGTGTTTAAGCATCACCTCCAAGGTGCTAGGAGGTTGTCGGATGAAGTTGGTGTAGATGTGGAGCTCTGATCGGATAGCGTTTTGGAATGCCGATATGATGGCCTCCTTATTTTAGGACCAGCCAGTGAGCTCGGAATGCTCATTGCAGAACCTTGTTGTGAAGCTCCTTGGGGACTCGTCGGAACCCATCTTCAGCAGGTAGAGAGTATTTAGCTTCTTTTCGGACTTCAAGTTCAGCTGATAGTGGTCCATGAAGAATTCTGCCAACTCTTCGAATATGGCCACTGTACCGGTTGGCAGCGTGAGGTACCAGTCGAGGATGGTGATGAGCGTCCATTTGGTGCGAATTATCCTTTCTTTATCATGCACATAGCGTCAGTTTCTTACGTAAAACTTTCATAATATACGTAAACTGCATGAGTTTCTTTGCACCATGATATAGTAGACTTTCATACGAATCCAACGGCATATTGGTTCACTCTCATACATTGCATGCAAGAAAAATATAGAGCCCAAAAGTCCAAATTATCCTTTTATCGATAATCGCATTTGAATCTGATAAGTGTCATTTCATGTGTGCTTTTCAGGGAATTTATTCGGTTTTCGATGCAATCAGCTCAAGGACTTCATGACCAAGCCGTGGATATTCTCACGACGATCTGATGGAGACTGTACAGCTAGTTTGGAGGCCTGTCTGAAGAACAACGTTGGAAAACGGATAACTGCGATGATTCGGACGAGGGAAGAATTCAACAAGCTGTTGCAGCGCATGACTCGAACCAGAAGGTGACTACATGAATGCAAATGAGCGATGAGGGTTTTGATGATGAGTTCAAATGATGGTGACCAAAGCCGGCCTGTCGTTCTCTTCCTATCTTTCTTTCTCTTTCTTTTCGTTTCCTTTTCATCTTCTATTTCCGTCTTTAATTTAGTTGTTTTCACTCTGCACCTTATTCCAACTACAAAGCGATTCGTGCACTTGCGAGTTATAATTTAGATCAAATTAAAGCCTTAATTTAGGATTAGTTTAGATCGCATCAAGTTTTTGGCGCCGTTGTCGGGGATTGCAACGGAGCTTTCGAATTTAGGTTATTCCTTACTTGCCTTAGTTAGTTTTATTAGTTTTTGTTAGTTTAATTTTATCTTTAGAGTATATCAGTTTCTTAATCTTTAACGAAAATGACTAACCAAACAATGACCCTAGAAGAATATATGAATCTTACAAGGTCAACAAAATATCAAGATCCATTTTTAACAGTAATGGTCAACTCACATTCACCCCAAGAAATGACCCTAGAGGAGTATATGAACCAAACAAGAACCACTAGCTATCAGGATTGTACAAACTTTTTAACTGAAATAGAATATCCTGAAAGAAATTCACCGATTAGGAGTTTACATGGCCATATACAATATAATTCACCATGCTATAACACACATGATCATAGATGGCAAAATTATCACGATTCTAGATGGAAAAATTTTCAAGATCCAAGTAGGCAATATTATCAAAATTCTTGTTGGCAAAATCATCAAGACTATAGTTGGAAAAATGAATCATCTGCTACTAATTTTCAAGAGCCTTATGATTATATGCCACTAAATGAGAAGACTCTTGAAGATACACTACAAATGTCTATGCGCAATCAGCTTATGCAGAACTATCAAGACAATATACAAGAGCAAATAAACGCTTTCGAAAGAATTGAATCACATTTGAATGTTATTAAGGAAGCAATACTTCGAGATCAACTTGAACCTGAGTCTAACTCCGATGAAGATTATGAGAACATAATTAGCATCTCAGTAGATAATGAAGTTTATGAGGAGACCAAGATGGATATCTCTATAGAAGACGAACTTGCCAAATCTGATTTTCTTAATCCTTTGGAAGATTGTCCGAATAATATTGGTGACATTAATACGGATATGATTTTTAAGGATACTAATGATCTCTCATCCAATAGTGACGTCCTCAATGATGACATTATAGATAATATAATTGATGAAGAAGTCTATACTCCCCCCTATGACAATGATGATGAGATTATTAAAGAAAATAATGTTCTCCCTTCGAGTTTAAATGTTACTAATGATAATAAAATCTATGAGATGAATATGATCGATAATCTTATGGAGAACAAGATTTTTCAATCATCTTTTAATGATCCATTGGAGGCATGCTTAAAAAATTGTGGTGACCCGAACTATGATCTGACCAATATTATATTTGATGATACCCATGATCTTTCTTATGACATTGATGATGATATGTTTGCTAACGAAGTCAATGCTCTATCAATGAATCTTGAAATTAATGATATCATGACTGATCATTTATCCAGTATCGAAAAATCATACAATGACCTACAAATTCTGCCATCTAAGTTTCAACATACACATCTGGATGAAGAAGATATATTTTCTGATTTAATTTTTCCTCAGTACATCCAAAATCAGAAAATCCAATTATATAAACTTTTCAAAGATAATATAGATGATACATGGTGGAATATGAAGTATAATAATGAATCTTATACTGTTCTATTTAAAAAGAAAATTCATGGAGAACAATATAGGATGAACCCTACTAGAATAAAGAAGATTCACGCAGAAAGATACCCAAAGTATACTATAGAATATAATTTCTCAATGAATGACTACTCTCTTTTCTTTTTGAAAATTCCATCTACAGAAAAACTCATTTGTACTATAGCAGTAATTTTATTTATTTATTTATTACCATATGCTCATCTTTATTAGTTTATTTAGTTGTTTTTTTTCTTTTTCTTTGTGGTACTAACATTTTATAGGAAACGAGGATGCAAAGAAATTATACGGTACTATCCATCCTTAAAACTTCATACTTTTATTTTATACATGTCCTGGAAAAATGCTATCATATAATGCCATCATCTCATTCATGAGCATGTCTAATTCATACATTGAGGACAATGTCTAATTTAAGTTTGGAGGTGTGATGTACCTTTTTGCAAAATCCTGAATGCATTCAATTTCCACAAAATTTTTCTGTTTTTATTTTGAATTAAAAAAAAAAAAAAATTATTGCATCAACTTACGCTGTAGTGGGACAGCTCGGCATATACGTTTCGGCGTATGTGTGTCTAGTCTGTAGTCCCCTACCAAAACTACAGCGTTCGTATAGAAATCTGTAGGAATTTGCATTTGCATGTTTTTATTATCCTTTTCTTATTTTTAGTTCTTATCGTATTACTTTTGCCGTCCTTTTCGTTCTTTTCGAAAAAAAAAAAAGAAATTTATATATATCTATATATATTTCACTTTTATTTCAGGTTTGGTAATATAATTTTATTGTACTCGAATAGGACTATAAGGCACCTGGTAATCAAGGTATAAAGTCCAAGGATCAGCTAGAAAAAGTATGTCTAATATGGTTCTGACCCTTAGTAACCTTTTTAGAGATTGTCAAAACAAACTAGACTTGACCTTTCACTTCACATCTGGCTTACACCTCTAGGGTCTAGATTCAAAGCTTTCATTTCGGCCTAATAGTCAACTAGAGTCCTGATGAACCATGCGGATCTGGTTCACTTGGTAAAAAAAAAGTACTATTATAGCGACCAGTGAATTCTAAGGTATAGCGGAAAGGGCTACCTATTAGCATGGTCTAGGACCTAATTATATAAAAGTCTTAACCTGTATGCCCTAGTATGAATGAAGCCTGGTCGATAGGGTTATGAAAATGATCCTATGGATGCAGAGTGAATCAAATATAAAGGCAACATGAGGATGGCTACCTAACTCATGAGAGCGTTGGCAGCGTGTCATGGGCATAGAGTGCAGCTGGCATGGTACAAGTTAGGAAGGGATATATAATTAGATCCAGAAAAAAAATAAGACCGAAGAAAAAAAAAAAAAAAAGAGAAAAAAAAAGGGAAAAAAAAGAAAATAGTGTGAAAGCCGTCGCTATAAATAATGTGGGGAAACTGGAATATCACATATAAAGCCGAAAGGTATTAAGGTGAATATCCACAACTCTCACTAGCCTGTCTAGATTAGCTGGTTTTGACTCAGGTTCTAAGGTCGACTTTGACCGTTCTAGGAGACTGTTAGAATGTTATGAATGTAGAGAACCAAACCCCCAGTTGTGTTTTGCCCAGACAGCACCGTGCACTCAAGCATAGTTGACCTTGACCTTTTCTAGCGGGAAACTAATAGTTAGAACCTAACGTGCGTACTTCGAAAGCCGAAGCTTGGGCTGGATACCTTGTGAGTCTTGTGCCTTAGAAATTCTATTTTTGAGTACTTTTTAATTATTCTATGAAACCGACTTTTCTTATTTCTTATTTCTTACTTATATTTTCAAAAAAAATAAAAAAATAAAAAAAAAGGGAGAAAAAATTGTTTGAATTTTGTGGGTAGATTCACTGCAAACCCTCACGAGACGAAACTCGTCCACTGGGGTAACCCAGGGGTTTAAAGGCTTGTTGCACGTGCTAAGTGCAGTCGCGATTCCTGCGAAAGTGAGTTAAGAGTTTTTACTTTGTCATTTACTTTGTTTATTTTTCTTTTCTTACTCGAGGGCGAGCAAGATTTAAGTTTGGGGGTGTGATGAGCGTCCATTTGGTGCGAATTATCCTTTCTTTATCATGCACATAGCGTCAGTTTCTTACGTAAAACTTTCATAATACACGTAAACTGCATGAGTTTCTTTGCACCATGATATAGTAGACTTTCATACGAATCCAACGGCATATTGGTTCACTCTCATACATTGCATGCAAGAAAAATATAGAGCCCGAAAGTCCAAATTATCCTTTTATCGATAATCGCATTTGAATCTGATAAGTGTCATTTCATGTGTGCTTTTCAGGGAATTTATCCGGTTTTCGATGCAATCAGCTCAAGGACTTCATGACCAAGCCGTGGATATTCTCACGACGATCTGATGGAGACTGTACAGCTAGTTTGGAGGCCTGTCTGAAGAACAACGTTGGAAAACGGATAACTGCGATGATTCGGACGAGGGAAGAATTCAACAAGCTGTTGCAGCGCATGACTCGAACCAGAAGGTGACTACATGAATGCAAATGAGCGATGAGGGTTTTGATGATGAGTTCAAATGATGGTGACCAAAGCCGGCCTGTCGTTCTCTTCCTATCTTTCTTTCTCTTTCTTTTCGTTTCCTTTTCATCTTCTATTTCCGTCTTTAATTTAGTTGTTTTCACTCTGCACCTTATTCCAACTACAAAGCGATTCGTGCACTTGCGAGTTATAATTTAGATCAAATTAAAGCCTTAATTTAGGATTAGTTTAGATCGCATCAGATGGGTCCCTCAAGGCTTCCTGTGAACATACGACAGAGGCGTAGTTCTCATACTCATATGACCTCATGGCTTGCTTGAAGGCCAGGATGTGGAGAGCAGAGTCACATTTGATGTAATCAAACTTTGGCAAGCTCGATGTTCGCCAAACCTTAAGAAACGGGGTTGCGAGCACCTTGGGACGCAGAGGCCCCACTGAGATGATTAATAACCTGCGATCTTGATGGCGATGTCCCATATCGGTGGACTATCTTAGTCGGTTGAGTAGCTCACGGGCATCTGCTGCTTTTGAGTGTGAGTGGATGGGGCGTCCTGTGGACCCCGTTGATTCTGGTGATTTTTCTCGACGATGGCTCGATGCTTCGTCGATGTCGAGGCAATCCTACACCATTTGCTTTGATGCTTGCGTGAATGCTTGACGCCTCTCAGTGCGATGCCCCCTTGATTCTACGAGATGATGACTCGCAGATGGACAAGTCATTGTTGGATCTTCATTAGTGGTGGGAGTGTTGTAGACCACAATCCCTACTCTCTCAGCTGCCATCTTCAGGGAGTCCCTCTTTTGCTCGAGGGCTGCATTCTTTTTGAGAAGATTCCGCAGCTGATGATGGGTCTTGCCGATCGGATGGTTGCCTTGCAGCCCCCAGCCGCTCTTGGATATGCCTTTGATTGGTTACTATGGATACTTTTTACTCGTCTTCGATCAACACGTTATTTGTCAAATCAGTACCCACCTTTCGAATGGTTGGTGTTAGCCTTAACCATCGAGTGTGTTAATGTCGACGTGATGAAGAAGTTGAAGTAGACTTGAAGGAGGACTTGTGGCTTGTCACCACAAGTTAAGTAGGAGTCGGTAGTGGTGTGGGTAGAACCTTTAACGATGTCCCACAAGCAGCGCCAAAGATTGTGGGGTAAATTTTTGTATCATCTTGATCGGGAACCTTGCCCCATAATTCTTGATAATTAAATTGGATGGTTTTTAAAGTTATAGAGATAGAGATTATAGAGTGAAAGAAACACGAGAAGTTGTTGTCGAAGTTCGGTCTTGCAACTTACGTCTCCAGGCCAGAGATGTCACTTGGTTTGCACTATTATGTATATGAAATTGGGGGGGAGCGTTCTCTCGACAGGCCAAGAGAAGTTTCTTATAATGTGGTTGCACGGAGCAACTAGAAGAGAGCAAGAACAAGAGAAGAGAGCTCTGGTTCTGGAATCCCCTCTTCCTTTGATCGAATGACCAACCCCTTCTATGCAAGCCATAGGAGTTATATTATAGCTGAGGCAGTGGCATCGGGCTTGGGCCTTCACGCGGGCCGTTGTCCGGGCCCAATAGGGGGGGCTTGATTTGTGGGCCCTGTAGAGTAGGTCCATGGGCTTGGGCTTACTCACTTGGGCCGTTGCACGAGCTCGTGTGGGTCTGGTCCGGTCTGGCATAATTTTTGCACCCACAACGGCCGCCTCCGCTCCTTCATCTCAGCTCGTGGCCGGCTCCACCTTCACCTCCACTGTTTGTGGCCGCCTCCATGTCCGCCTTCACCTTTGCCGGACCTGATGACCTGCTAATCGAAAGAGGAGAGGATGTGAGGGTGGTCTGGAGATTAAAAAAAAGGAAAATGGTTTATCCTAATATTTGGTTGGTTAGAGGGACTGGAACTCAAATGAAAAGGTTGAGTGGGTCTTAGGCTAATAACCTATACTAATTTTATACCACCTTGGACCCGATATGACCCACTAAGCATAAACGGGGCAAAGCGGGGTGGGCACTGGTCTTTCCAATGCTATTTGGGAACGGTTTGGTAATCGTCCTTCAAATCAGACACGGGTTTGTCGGTTTGGGACGGACATGGGACGGGATAAAATTAAACAGGGCGGGTTTGGGATAGAGTCGACCCACTCCAAGTCCAAACCCGATCCGTTGCCATTTCTAAGCACCAGTGCATGGGTCTGGTTTGTCAAATATTTTGTCGCATCAGACTGTTCAAATAACATTATTCATTGGTTAAATAGCATTGTATTCCGTCCGGGCGCAATCGTAAAACACTAGAGCCACGAATTACGCACCCATAAGTCCACTCTGCGTGACGCCCCCAGAAGATCGCGGTATTCCGAGGAGTTAAGATCTACTCCAGTCTGTCAGCACGGATCGGTGGGCCCGGTGCGCATCACGGCCGCATGCAGCCGGCTGGAGTAGATTCACTTTTGGATCACCATCCATCGTGCGGCTACCATGGGTGTGGAGCCTACCGACCGGGAATCCGGGATTGATCCACTGGAGGAGATCTGACCTCTATTCCGAGATGGCTACTGGTTCAGCCGGTTATGGTCACCGACTTGGCGTTTCCTTGCCCCGAATGAAAGCCTCCAGAGAGCTGGGAAACGAAATCATTGAGCGCTACACGACAAGCTGACTAAGAAAGAAGCAACGAAAAGTGGAAAGAAATCAAACACAACATAGCGTACGATGTTATGGTCACCGCTGTGAGCATAAGCACTTTAACCGAGCATAGCAGTGCCTTAGCTTCAAACACCATCCGATCTTCCGTTCCGAATATTTCGCCTTTAACGGAAAAAAAAACAGGAAAAAAAATTGGGGGAGTTAGTGAGAGGTTACTCACCAAGAGATCGCTTAATCCAAGTTCCTTGAGATATCTTCGGTTCCGAATATTTTGCCTTAACAGAAAAAAAAAAAAAATAGAAAAAAAATTGGGGAAGTTAGTAAGAGTTTCCTCACCAAGAGAGTTAAGCCCAAGTTCCTTGAGATGTTATGGATGAAATTACACTCTACAGTATTTTTTTTTTTTTAAAAATGCTATCAAACCAGTGAACCACCCTCCCCCCCACCGTTGCCGGACCTAACCGAAAACCCCTTCCCCGCCGTCGGACCGAACCGAACCCCCCGGCCGCCGGATCTAACCTCCCCCTCCCCCTCCCCCGCTGCCGTCGGACCTAACCGAACCCTTCTCTCCCCCCTCGCTGGACCTAACCGAACCCCCCTCCCACACCCCCGGTTGACCGAACCTAATCTACAGGTCATGGGATGAACCCTAGACCTAATCGAATCCCAGCCGCCGTCGGAGGTCGAGCTCGCCGGGGTCGAGAGGTCGAGCCGCCGCCGCCGGAGGTCGAGATTGCTGAGGTCGGAAGGTCGAGCCGTCGGGGTCATGAGGTCGAGCCCGTCACCGCCGGAGGTCGAGATTGCTCGGCTCGGGAGGTCGAGCCGCTAGGGTCGTGAGGTCGCCGGGGTCAGGAGATCGTCGGGGTCTGGAGGTCGTTGGGATCAGGAGAGAGATTGGGGGGGGGGGGGGGGGGGGGGGGGGGGGGAGATAGTGTTGGGTTTATCATCAGAAAGTAGGGATCTTAGGCTAAACTGAGCTCTTGTTTATACTTAGGTTTAACCGATCTCTTTTTCGGAGACCTTAGGCACATTAGCCCAAAAAAATTTGGGTGATTATATGAAAAGCCCTTTTTTTTTTAGTGATAATTTCACACTGCAAACTTTATAATCTTTTCATTTGAGCTTAGTCCTTATGGACGAAAATGTTACTCATCTTACGAATTTATATTTTGTTGTTACTCATTCTAAGTTGCTCGTTGCTGCCGGATCTACTCCTAACCGAACCCTTTTTTGTAGTCCGGACCTAACCGAACCCCTCGCTGCCTCCGCCTGACCTAATCGAATCTTTCTAAACTAAGATCTAGAGGCCATGGGATAAACTCTAGATCAAGAAATCTCAAACCTAAACCTAATCCGAACTCCGATATCCCCCAATGCATGACTTCTCATCTTCACTGCTCATCACCCCCGTCGGATCCGCTTTGCAGCTCATGCCGCCTTCACCTCTCGAGAGATGGAAGAAGAGGCTTAAAGATAGTTTTGGAGTTTTGGAGGGGGGTTTATGGCACATTACCCCCAAAAAATTCTAGTTGTGGGTGGCACACTGGCACCAAGGAAAGAGGAGGTGATCCATAAGCACACCGATAACCGTACGGGACAGAATAAATTGCAGCCCATGTTAGCACAATCGGTGCTAGTCTGTTTTAGGTTGTGGCCACGTCGGCAGGAGGAGATGGTGGTAGGTTTCGAACCCAGGTCTAGCTGTACCAGAAGGGTTGCAACTTGATTGCCAAATAAAAAAAACGTGAAGGCTAATAGGGGTGTTCATGGTTCGGGTTGATTCGATTTTTTGATAAATTTGGAACCGAGCCGAAGTTGATCGGTTCTCCAGAAAATAGAACCGAACCAAATCATTCCTTAGTAAAAACCGAACCAAAGCAAACCGGAAAAGTTCGGTTTGGTTCGGTTCGGTTCTGCGGGTCCTTCAAATCGCTCGTCATCACATCGTGAGGCGTGATTGGTTGAGCCGCTGAGTTGGTTCAGATTTCGTTTTTAAACCTTTAACTTTGGGTGCTGCTATCTGACCCTATAGAATTACTAGTAACACTCTTAATTTTTTACTTTGAGATATTTCATAAGTTGGGATTTGGGGTGCTAGTAATTATGTGGGTAACACCCTTCACTTTTCAGTTTCATCACACCGTTGAACACTTGAAAGTTTTGAATGCACCGAATGGTGGTAATTGAGGTCACCACCATGTAATGTACAATATTAGTGATACTGTACACTGTATAGTAACTACTGAGGTTTTCGGGTTGGGTTGGTTCGGGTTAAAAAACTCACAATCCAGAACCAAACCGACCATAGCGGGTTTTTTTTTTTTTGGAACCGAACCAAACCGAACGGTCAAAAATACCCGATCCAAACCGAACCAAATAGACCGGTTCGGTTCGGTTTGGCGGGCCAACCCGAACGGATGAACACCCCTAAAGGCTAACGTGGGTCTTTAGATGGAGGGTTCCAACCAACGGCCCAGATTCGTTCTCGCTTTCTTTTATCAGCCCGCTACCCCCCCCCCCCCCCCCACCCTCCTCCCTCTCTCGGAAGCCACTCTTGCCCTCGTTTCCTTCACCTCTACTCTCCTTCCGTTTTTCCCTTGTAGAGAGAGAGAGAGAGAGAGAGAGAGAGAGAGAGAGATGTCGTTGGGGAAGAGGCCAAGGCCTCCGATGCGGAGGACGACGAGCATGACGGAGTTCGCGGCGGATGCAATCCAGCCGTCCGAGCAGGAGAAGGCCGACCGGCACCAGAGGGAGCGGCAGAGAGCCGCCGCCGCCGCTGCGGCGGCGGGCGGCGAGAGGAGCCACGGGGCGGAGTGGCAGGATTCTAGGTGCTCGGCGACGGTGCCGTCGCCGCCGGGCGGGGAGAGGAGGCACTCCGCCGACCTGACGGTGGTGGAGACGGCGGCCTTCTTGAGGGCCTGCGGCCTCTGCAAGCGCCGCCTCTCCGGCCGCGACATCTTCATGTACAGGTATCTTCTCTTTCAACACCCCCGGCGCCACTTCCAGCTGTCTAAATTTCAATTTTTTTTTTCCTGTTTTTAGGGTTTAATAGATTTCATGGACTTTTCCTTTTTTGCCCTTTTTCTCTCTCTCCTCCTATTGTTGGGCTGTTCCTTCGTATTAATCTCTGCATGGTGCCCTTAACAATCCGGAGCGTTGATCTGATGAGCCAATGAAAGTAGGGCTGAATCCCAGTACTCTCTTCCTCCTCAGGGGTGAGATCGCCTTCTGTAGCCTGGAATGCCGGCAGCAGCGGATGAATCTGGAGGAGCGGAAGGAGAAGTGCTCGCAGGCGTCGATGGCGAAAGATGCTCCCCCTCCGACGGCAGCGGCGACGGCATCCGACGCCTCCGGCGGTGGCGAGACGGTGGCGGCTGCTTAAAGTCAGAGCCCGGCCGGACGATCATCGATCTCCTAATAGAACCACATTGGTGAAGTTTATATATATATATAGTGATCTACTGAAGGGCAATTAAGGAATTGAAATTGTTGAAGAAGGGCATATGGTTCTCAAGCATCTGATGGATGCAGCTTGCCACCCTATTTTTTCGGTATAATTATGCGTTAATTACCTTTGTTATATTTCTTAATTATGATTAATGGAAAAATGGGTAAACCTTTGTTCTTATTTGGTTGCAAAGAGGAATTCTGAATGGATTAAGGACTGCAAGAATTTGGGCTTCCCTGATTTTCATCTACAGTCAGGGCATATTAATTAACTTTGTACCTTGTTTCATATTGGTTCCTTAAATTTTTTTAAAAAATAATTTGACATCTGAAGTAAGCTACCTCATCAAATTTTATTCAAAAATTATCTTTATTTATTTTCACAAATATTTCACAAATAATTTTCTTAAATAATTTGACATCTCTCTCTCTCTCTCTCTCTCTCTCTCTCTCTCCTCTCTCTCTCTCTCTCTCTCTCTCTCTCTCTCTCTCTCTCTCTCTCTCTCTCTCTCTCTCTCTCTCTCTCTCTCTCTCTCTCTCTCTCTCTCTCTCTCTCTCTCTCTCTCTCTCTCTCTCTCTCTCTCTCTCTCCAAGGACTAAAATTTTCTTAATTTTCTTAAATAATTTGTGAAATATTTAAGAAAATTTTATTCATACCCCAAAAGTACTTCACTTATCCCGTTTCCTCTAAAAAATCGATTCCCATCTCAAATCCCCCACAAGGTCCACTTGCTTCCTTCCTCCCCTTCTACATTGTCGGAGCTGCCACGACTTTCTCTCCTCCTCCTTTTCCATCACTGTTGGAGTTGCTGCCTGTGTTCGTTGAGCATGTTGTCGAAGCCACCTCCCCCTCCTCCATCTTCCTACCGCCACCAAAGTACTAACCCACCCTAGAGTTGCCGGAGGGCGAAGATCGATGGCTCGCCGCTGGAGATGCATGGAGCGATCTTCGGCGGATCTAGAGTGGCTTAGTGCATGCTTCGGTGGCGGTGGGGAAGATGGAGGGGGGAGGTGGCTTCGACGACGGGCTTAATGAGCACAACCGGCGGTGATGGAGAAGGAGGAGAAGTCGTGGCGTATCTGACGGAGGCGTTGCCAACGATGTGGAGTGGAGGAAGAAAGCAAGTGGGTGCGCGGCAGCCGGCAGGCCTTGTGGGGGGTATGAGGGGGGTCTGAGGTGGGAATCAATTTTTTTAGGAAATAAGTTATGTGAAGTACTTTTAGGGTATGAATAAAACACGCGATCTAGTGT
>OX393558.1:39120653-39123153 GCA_947650365.1 Chamaelirium japonicum | reverse complement strand
TGTATCAAATTACCGTGATGCATGGATTCCTAAAGTTGTTCAGATATAATTTTTTCTTTTAAATTTTTTTACTCCTTTTCTACTTTCCTTTTCCTTGGATCCTAAAGCAGTCATAGTGAATTCTCCAAAAAAAAAAAACATGCAATCCCAATTGGTAGAGGGAGCCCTTCTTGATTTGTTGATATTTTTTTTTGAGATTTTTCTTGTATTTCGGTGTGTGTGGGCAATGGGACTCACGAGTCCTAGACATGAAGCTGAATCCGAGGAGCTCACAGGTGACGGATCCGAATGGTTGTTTAAATTATTTTTGAAATTCAGGAGTCCAAGGAATAGGTGATTGTGAAGGGTGTGCTACTACTAGAGCCGATGAAGCTGAAGGGTGTGCACGCGAACGAGGAAGCATGCTATGGTGGTGGTGGAGTTTGGAGGTGGTGACAGAGGAGTCATCATCTACATTGTTTTCCTATATCAAAGTCGTAATGTTAGTCTCCTGAATGAGGTGGGAAGGTGAAAGTTATTTGTATTTCACATTTTAATTGAATCATACTTTGGTTTGGATCTTAAAGGTAATATCTACAAAATTTTCTTGATCATAGCCAGTTTAATCAATCATATCAAAATATAACTATATTATCGATACTTGATATAGTTTTTCTAGATATTAAATTGTTGGTCTTACCATGTAAAAGCTTTGTTACTTTCTGACACATCATTAATTTGAGGTAGGTAGTATACTAATTAAGAAGAATGTTATATTAAAACACTAGAATTCCCTATGCCTAGAGGTATTGCCATGGCTGTTTTCGGTGGCAAAACATATTCGACGAGGGCGACAAAATTAAGAAGAATGTTATATTAAAACACTAGAATTTCCTATGCGTAGAGGTACTGCCATTGTTGTTTTTGGCAGCAAAACATATTCGGCGGGGGGCGACAAAATTCGTCGACGGTGCCCACATCGGTGTTGGTTCCTACACTCGGCTGTGGTGACATTTTTTAGCGAGGCCATCCACATCTGTCGGTAGCCGCCCTTGCTAAAATTGGTTGTAATGGATGAATGTAGCCGTCACAGACGGATAAGTTTGCCACTACCGAATGTGGACACCGTCGGCGTTTTTTGCCCCAAACTCCGAATGCATTTTACCGCTAAAGGCGATCGTTGCAGTGTGGCACAAGGAATACATGTGTGGCTGTCAACAGCTAGCCCATGTCGATTGGCTACAGCTTTCTTCACAATACCCATGTCACTGTCAAAGACGACTTTGCCACTGAAGGCGGCCGTAACAGTGTTGCCAGCCGCGCCGAAGGCGCCTGCTGCGTGCCGATCGGCACGGGCTTCCACTAGTATATATATATATATATATATATATATATATATATATATATATATATATATATATATATATATATATATATATATATATATATATATATATATATATATATATATATATATATATATATATATATATATATATATATATATATATATATATATATTATATATATATATATATACAGTCCGGTTCTCTTGGGGGACAAAACAATTTGAGAGACCTAGAGGTTTTGTAATTTGCTGATTTTTGGTGAGGATGATCACCTTGTTATAGATAGAATCCCTACCAAAAATTAGCAAATTACAGAACCTCTAGATCTCTTAAATATACTCTTCATTATCGACCATCTATTTTAATCATTAAATTGAAGAGCATATTTGAGGGACCTAGGGGTTCTATAATTTGCTGAATTTTTGTGGGGGTCCTATCTATAACAAGGTGATCATCCTCACTAAAAATCAGCAAATTATAAAACCTCTAGGTCCCTCAAAAAATTTTGTCCCCCAAGATAAGGATGGGGGACGTCCCCCAAGAGAACCAGATTATATATATATATATATATATATATATATAGGGTAGCGATCCAGTGAGAGATATGAGATAACTTTGAGAAACCTATCTTGAGGTTTTAGAATTTGATGAAAATTGGTGGGTATGCTCTCTATGACAAGTTGATCATCCTAACAAAAAATCAACAAATTCTAAAACCTCTAAGGGCATCAAATGTTAGAAGATTTATTGACCATCCATTAAAATGAATAATTTGAATTATGTATTTGATGCCTTTAGAGGTTTTAGAATTTGATGATTTTTTGTGAGGATGATTATCTTGCCATTGAGAGCATGCTCACTAATTTTCATCAAATTCTAAAACCTCTAGATAGGTTTCTCAAAGTTATCTCAAAGAAGAGTTATCTCACTGGATATATATATATATATATATATATATATATATATATATATATATATATATATATATATATATATATATATATATATATATATATATATATATATATATATATATATATATATATATATATATATATATATATATATATATATATATATATATATATATATATATATATATATATATATATATATATATAGGGGGCGGGGATGCTGGACCTGAGGTGCAGCAAGAACGCTGCACCTCAGGC
>OX393558.1:39015653-39115653 GCA_947650365.1 Chamaelirium japonicum | reverse complement strand
GGGGCGGTTTGAGGGCTGCCGGGGTTCACTGTGTCGCCGGAGGGGATGAAGAGGGCTGCCGGTGGACGGCGCAGTAGGAGGCCGGTGGACGGCGCAGTAGGGGGCCGGTGGACAGAGCACTGCGATCGGCCGCGCCGGAGCAGGACTGCGATCGGCCGCGCCGGAGCAGGAGTCGGAGGTGGCGGTGCCGGAGCAGGAGACGGAGGTGCCGGGGGGCCGGAGGGGGGGCGCCAGCGAGCCAGAGCAGTGGCCGGGCCGGACGTGGGCGGGCTGGTTCTCGAGCTCGAGAGAGAGAGAGAGAGAGGGAGAGAGAGAGAAATTGAGAGAAAAAGTGTTGTACAGCTGTTAAGAAAACAGTTTGTTTTTTTTTAAAAAATGGACGGCAGAAGATAAGGATCGGAGGGCTGTTAGCTGGCAGCCCAAACCAAAAAATGAGCTGCCAGCCTATATCCCGTTTTCTCTCTCTCTCTCTCTCTCTCTCTCTCTATATATATATATATATATATATATTGATTTGTTTCTGTTTGTTAACTAAATTGAAAATATTGCAAGAGGATTATAAAGCCCATAGAAAGAAAGAACAACTTCCTTTTCCTCTGCAGCCAAACATGATTTGTTAAGCATGCAATGAATTGTTATACTAGTCTCAACCCCCGTACAGGCAATGCCCAGGGAGTGCGAGAAGTTATCAAGGGCTGTCCGAGAAGTTCATAGAGTGTGATTCACCTGTGCCTATAATGGATGGCTGTGATGCAGTTGGGCTCCATCCCGACTCTCAATAATGAGATATTCAAAATGGAAATAGGGGACACTTCCACGAAGGAATTTATCTCAACAGCAGAGGGTGCCCTATATGTCCCTCCGTCTTATACATGTATATAGGCTGAAAGGTGTTAGCATCTTGTTAGAGGGGAGGACTATCGTGTACGATGAATGTTGTGTGCTTTGCTACCGGCCTTTGACGTGAACTACTGTTTTGTTGAACGGTTAGTGTCACAACGGTAATGGAGGCGAAGATCATTGCCTTTATATACCTGCTATGCTCTCCTCTCTCCATAATTAAGGTCGGTCTTTTGGAGCATTTCACTTGATTGTTGCTTCCCTATCGCCCCCGCATTTTCTGTAATGGCTTTAGTGTGGAAACATGTATGTGTTCCACTTCATGTACCCTTACACACATGCATCTTCCTCGAGCACCTACCTTTCGCTGCGTGTATCTTCCTCGAGTGCTCGCTTGTCTTCAGTGGTGTGCGTCTTCGTCAAGTGTGCGTCTATCTTCAGTTGCTAGCGTCTTACGTCCTCAAGCGTGCACATATCTTTGAGCCAAGCTCTTGCACTTCGAGCATCACCTTGCACTTTCGATCGTGCCTAGACTTGTCTCTTCTTGTGCCTACATTTTTGTGCTACGTGCCCTGCACGCGTGTGCTTGCATTGTTTTGAGACTCAACTACCTTCCTTGTCATGTTTTTTTGTCGATGGCTCGTCTTTTGCTTTCATTGCTTACTTGTAGTTCCTTGGCATTATTAGCCTCTTCAGCTTGTAGTTCTCTGTTTTGAATTGTGCTACTCCAACAGTACTACCATTGAGGATAGCCCTGGGTGAAATTACCTTGTCACTAGCATTGCATCTTCATTATCTCGACTCACTAGCAGCTGTGGTGCTTCACTATACTCGCGGCTCTTTCTTGCTCATCCTGCAGACTTGTTACTAATTTGGCAACCACCTTTTAGATTCCACTATCTGGATTACTATGCTGCCTCTCGACATTCCTCATTTTATGTCGACAGATCCACCGTTCTCTGTGTGGTATGTAGCTCCGTCTTTCTTGTAGGGGGCTATACGAGATACGCAGTATGGTACACCTCTATTATATTAAGGTCACATTCACAACCACCATAACCATTTAAAATGAAGAAATACAAGAGTATGGTGGTGGTTATGAAATTCAGTACTAGAAGCATTTCTCATACCAAGCATGCTATGCTTTAATTTGGAGAATGCTATAGAAGAGGTGAAGTAGGTGGCCCACTCTGTTGTATAGGTTTAGATTAAGGCTTGATAGGGCCTTACCCCGACCGGGGGACAATATCAGAACAACTGATTGAACCTTGAAGAATACAGAGGGCACTCCATACCAATTGGAATTAATTTGGAATATCTTATAGATAAGTGGCCTCCACCCCCATTAACATTAATTAGGTTCCAGTGGTTTGATGTGTTCCTTGCAATGTGGTTAAAACTAGACAGTTCATCAAACCGGAAAGGGGATCGGGTTTCAAGACACCGATTCAACCACTGGGTTTACCGTGGTTGGATCATCATGATATCATAACTAAATGAATTTATTGTTATTTATTTTTAAAAATAGTTAAAAATATTTTTTTAATAATTTTTTTTCAATTTTTTTTATTGTCGATTTAAAATTAATTAACTTCTAGCAAACGCCCAAAGAGATGAAGAGAACAACAACATAAAAAGGGTTCTATGACTCTTTTAATAAAACGATTAACTAAACAGTCAAACGGGTCATGTGGGTTGGCGGTTCAATAGGTCGGTCGGCGGTTTTGTCGGGTTTATAGTACTTCCTGTTCTTGCAAAGGCGAAACCAACTAAAGCCCAGTGGGGGCACCTGGTAGGGGTGTGCATTGGTTCGAAACCGACCTATTTAGGCAAAACCCAAACTGAACCAACCTTGGTTGGTTTTGAGGATTTTCAATCCAATCCAAACGGAACTGATATTGAAATCCAATCCAATTAAAGTCGGTTTGGATTGGATTGGATGGTCGGCTTGGGCTTTAGCCTATATACTTATTGGGATTCCCCCCCCCCCCCCCCCCCCCCCCCCTCCCATCTCTATTAGGACTTAGATTCAACAAAAAAAATAATAATTATTGTCAAATCATTAGGCATAAATAATCATTTTTAATTGATTTTAAGTCACCCTACAACATGGCAAAGGTAGTTGGTAACAAGGATCTATGAGGACAAATGGTATTTTTAAGAAAATATTATACGTGTGTGTATATATATTATGCACATGCATTGAAGGCTTCAATGTATGTTTCCTCTATTAACATACATAGAGGTTTTCAAATTTGCTAATTTTTTGTGGATGTGATATCTATGTTAAGATGATCATCCTCACAAAAAATCAGCAAGTTTTGAAACCTCTAAGCATTTCAAATAAACTCATCAAATTAACGATTCAAATTGACGGCTAATAAAACTTTTAACATTTTGATAGACCTAGATGTTTCATAATTTGTTGATTATTGGTGGATATGATATCTATAGCAATATAATTACTCTCACCAAAAATCAGTAAACTACGAAATCTCTAGGTGCATCAAAATGATAGAAATTGTATCGTCTGTCCATTTCAACCGTTAATTTGATTAGATTATTGGAAATACTTAGAGGTTTCAGAATTTGTTGATTTTTGTGAGGATGATCATCTCAACATAGATATCACATCCCTAAAAAATTAGCAAATTTGGAAACCTCTATGTGTGTTAATAGAGGATCAGACATTGAAGCCTTTCATGCATGGGCATACAAACTTACCCTTCCCTATAATTATATATATGTCGGTTCGGATTGGTTTAGGTCAATTTTAAATTTACAAATCCGTCAACCGTTCCAATCATGTCGGTTTTTAAATTACACTTTGCCCCCCCTATTTTAGCTCATAAAACGCTTAAACCCGCTGTAGTTTATTTTGTTTCAAATCGCTCCCAAAAGTTTGAAATGTAGCACATTACCCCTTTTTTTAGCTACTTAATTTCCTCATTGGTAATTTTTATCTGATCAAAACTGAATTGAAGTGGGAAAATATAGTTTTTAACTATAGGGGGGTTAAGTGTTTTTGAGCTAAACTTTAGGGGTCAAAGTATAATTTATCCAATTTTAATACCCCTTAGAGGTATGTGTCAGTCCAGCACTATGGCGCCCCCACCCTCCTAAAACCTAAAACCAAGAAGGACCGCCAGATACAATTAGTGCATCTGAAAGAAAAAAAAAAATCATCTCTAGTAACCCACCTCGACGGAGACCACGTAGTGCTCGCCGCTTGCAGGTCACAGCCTCACGCGGGCTGCACCAGGACGCCACATGGCCTCAAAACAGTAGCTTGGTAAGTTTTGAATTCCTGTCTCACTATCATAAAAAGAAAGAATTTTAGGGTTTTGAATTTTCTTGACCCGCTAAAATGATTTTCTGTCTCCACCACTTGTGTTTCTCAAACCCAGAATCTGGGCCGGTGCACGGGTCTAGCGGTTGAACTTGTTTGATTTTTAAAACATTAGTTTCTTGAGACATAGGGATGGTAGCTGTGTGATTTAAAATCGAAAACCGCGGTAAATCGCATTGCATGATGTGGTTTTGGTTTGCCAAAATATAAAACCGTCGTGGTGAGGTGCGGTTTCGATTTTCCATTTCGGTGTAGCGGTGCGGTTTCGGTTTCGACCAAAACCGCATAAAACCGTACCATTTAGACCATTATAATGATAAACCGCGGTGTACGGCACCACACCGCACCGCATGGTGCGGTTTTTAGTTTTACATAATAATACACTGTCACTGTACAGCATGGTATGATTTCGATGTTGCGGTGTGATTTCAATTTTGCTCAAAACCTCACTCTTGCCATCCCTATTGAGACCCAGCTGATCTACTTCATTGTGGCCTTTTCTGGTAGAATGAATGATATAGCCAAGAGGGCAACCGATAGGGGTGGGACTTGGGCGGGTCTGACCCGAACCCGACTCGCCCAACCCGAACAATGGACAAACATGGGCAAAACTGGTTAAAAACTTGGACGGGTTTGGACAAAAAAAGATCAACCCGATTTCAATTTGGACGGTTTTGGGCACCGATCTCCCCAACTTGAGGAACCCGAGGAAGTGACACACTAAAGGTTGAATGCTTTGATAGTTTTTTTTTTATGGAAATCAAAGACTGCCTATTTGATGTTGAATGATAAGAATTCGTTTGAAATATGTGAGGATATGGGTTGGACTTTATGTTTTTGTTATGCAAATCAAAGATTTTTTTTATCCAATTCAAAAATCTGTTGGATTTTTTTTCCTTCTATTTATGTGCACAAGCATTTCTAATTGGGCAACTTGCCCAATCCGTTTATTATTTTGCAAATTGGGCAATCCGAGCAACCCGAGGAACTAGAATGGGCAAGCACGGGTTCCCCGGGTTCCACGGGCAAAGGTTTGTGCAAGTCGGGTTGGGCATGAGTTGACCCTTCAACCCGCCCAAGTCCCACCCCTAGCAACCGAGACCACAATGTAAAACTATTCAACTTCTGAACAAGAGGTTACAACCTCATTTTTGCTTTCAACTAATCAGATATTTTCATTTCCAAAAAAATAAAACCCTAATCAAATATTTTCTTGAATTCAAGAAAATGGGATTGCCTTTACTTGCACTGACTGAAGTTTCACAAATGCACCGTCCTCTCCGCAGCGAAAACCCTTGATGGTTTTTCTCTTTCAGCTGAGTTCATGATATAATCGGTGGTCCTTTCAACCATCCTTTTTTTCCTCTTGTACATTCTCTTTAGTTCTAATATACTGGTCCGGGTCTAGGCTGAACCCTCCCTCATTCACTGAGAAGGATTTCTCAAAAAAAATAAAACCTTGATGGAAGTTTTTCGTCAGAGAACTAGGAATATCTCCCCCGTGCGGCGGTCCTGAGAAGCCTGTTCCAAGGCAGGAGAGACTTCTGCAACAATCACCTGATGTGCCGCCGCCTCTTGATCAAATCCGTGTGGAGCCACCGGGGAACGAGATCGACCGCCGCTTGATCAAATTACTTGGAGAGTACAAAATTCTTGTCGGATGGTTTCTAAGAGCCCCAAAACATGCTCCGAAACCAACCTGAAAGTTCACCGAACAATATTCAGGGTATCGGTGTAGACCTTCCCAAGCCCGAATGGTTATAGGTCGGGTATAGACCCTCCCATGCTCGAATGGGCCAACATTGGGTGAATGGAACGACCCAAACCGCAAATAGTGAATCGCACTCATCCTCGACCGTCATGCAAAGGGACGGTCCTGGTGAGGTGCCGCATCAGGATGGCCCGATCTGGATGGAACAGGATGGCTGAATAGCATCACTAGACAAAATGTCCTCCCAAATTGCTGTCATTTGAAACTTAGCTATTTTTGAATTTGTTTAGGATGAATAGCTAGCTGGCTTCATGTCTAGTAGAGTAGGAGGAGGTGTTTGATGAGCTGTCCTAAGCCCAGAATAAGTGCATGATCAGGGTCCAAGTTGTTGATGATGATAGGCCTATCTGTCCTCACTTGCAAGAAGCTATTTAATATATCGAGGTTTGCACGTGGGTGCATCTGTCTCACTTCAAGCGGCGACGTGCTTGCAGGGCCGGTCCTGGGATTTTTGCAGCTGAGACGAAGGATCAAAAATAGGACCCTTTTGTACATACTAATAGCATTAAAACTTGTTACGAAGAGAGGGGGAGAGAGAAAAGGATTGGGAGAAAACCTCCTTGTATTATCTCATTAATCACACAACTGCATTACATAAGACTACCTCTCTTTATATAGAGAGAGAACTCACACCATTACGTTACCACAACCGAGGTGGGACTAATAGAATACTAACACACTACATCTAATACCCCCCGTCAAACTGATGTAAGGTATAAACCGACATCAGTTTGCTTAATAAAAGGAAGGAGAAAGAAAGAAAGAAAAAAAAAATTACATCAAATAACCCTTTTGTTTATGCTGTAAAGTAAAGATAGTGCCAAGGCGACCTGCAAGCAAGTCGTCCTGGAAACCCGATTGACCTGCAAGCAGGACAACTGGGGGAACCCGGCCAACCTGTAAGCAGGTCAACCGGGGGAATTGGCAATGATCACAAAGGATCGGGGCGAAGGAAGCCGACGGTGATGGAAGCCGGCAATAACGGAGGCCGAAAGGAGAGAGAGAGGCTAAGAAAAGATGTGAATGCGTGAGACCTCATAAGAGGCAAGCACCCGGCCGAAGCAAGTACTTGACACCTCTTAGAAGATCTCAATCATCACAGACAAAGAAGAAGGAGAAGATGAAGAGTCGTAGCTCTGATAGGGTCACAAGACCAAGGAAAGGAAGAGGATCCGAAAGCCGGCACAAAACAAGTGTGATCGGAACTAGAGAGGATCAAAAGCCGGCACAAGACAAGTGTGACCGGAACGAGAAAGGATTCAAAAGCTGGTACAAAACAAATGTGACCGGAACTAGAGAGGATCAAAAGCCGGCACAAGACAAGTGTGACCGGAACGAGAAAATATCCAAAAGCCGGCACAAAACAAGTGTGATCGGAACTAAAGAGGATCTAAAAGCCGGCACAAGACAAATGTGACCGGAACGTGAAAGGATCCAAAAGCCGGCACAAAACAAGTGTGACCGGAACTAAAGAGGATCTAAAAGCCGGCACAAGACAAATGTGACCGGAACGAGAAAGGATCCAAAAGCCGGTACAAAACAAGTGTGACCGGAACTAGAGAGGATCAAAAGCCGGCACAAGACAAGTGTGACCGGAACGAGAAAAGATCCAAAAAGCAGGCAAGGCGGATCGGTAGGGCGCAGAGCGCAAAAATACCAAGGCGCAAGGGCACAAAGCGAGGCGATGGGGCAGGCGAATCGACAAAGCGCAAGGGCATAGGGTGCAAGGCGGGCTGACAAAGTTCAAGGCGTAGCGCGGGCGCAGGACGCCAAGGCGGCCGGATCAAACGGCTTAGGGCTCCGGCAGCCAGCAAAACCGATGGGCGCGAGCTGCAGTCGAAGGAGGAGCGATAGCTCGAGCGCAGGGCCGCAGAGAGAGCGCAATAGATCAGAGCGCAAGGTAAAAAATGCGAAGAGCAGGCCGTGTATGAAAGGGCCGGATCGGGTGCAAGGGCCATGCGGGGTCAGATCGGGTGTAGTAAGTCGCAAAGCATAGGCTCAAACTCAAAGGGATCCGAGAGAAAATAGACACCAACGGCTGTGATCGGGAGTAGGGCACAGTGCGTAAAGCATAGGTGAAGCGTAAAGCACAGCCATTCGATGATCGGATGGCTGTGATCACTTATAAAGAGAGAAGGAAATAAAAGAGGGGCACTCATGTGTAGGGACACACAGCCGTAGGTGGGACTCATGTGTAGGGACACATAAGATGTCTCATGTGTAGGGACACACATGACTAGACACACAACCGAGGTGGGACTCATGTGTAGGGACACACGGCGATAGGGGGACACATGTGTGTGGGGACACACAACCAAGGTCAGGGGCTCAAAAGGGGACGGATGAGAGAGAGAGAGAGAGAGAGCAGATAAGGAAAGAGAGAAAAAATGGAGGAGAGAAAGGAGAGAAGTCCGGGAGAGAGCGAGATAGTCGGAGACGGGAGAGGGAAATCCGGGCGGCGGCCGGATCAGCTGATCTCAGGCGGCGAGCGGCAACAGCAAGGCGCAGGGCCGGCGCGGGCGCAAGGCACGGCGGGCCGGCGGTCCAACGGGCGCCGGCGGGCCAGCGGGCGCCGGCAGGCCAGCGGGCGAGCTCGAGGCCGGCGACCCTCTCCAGCGGTGCCCAGCTCCCAGCTCCCACAGACCGGGTTCGACCTCAACAACAGTGCGGGTTCCGGCAAACAGCCTCGTCAGCCTCAGGTCAGCCGCGAGTCGCACCGCCGGTGACCAGACTCCTGTACTCCGGCGGTTCTTCGCCGTGGAGGCCGCCACGATGGAAGGCGAGCGCGGTCAGGCGGCAGCGGTGCAGTCGACGGTGGCGGAATCAGTGCACGCTGGGAGGAGGACGGCGACGGCCGGAGTCCGGCGTGGACAATTCGACGAGGTAGGTCGACCGGGACGTCGGATCTGGGGGAGGAAACCAGATCGGAGCAGGGCACGACGGTGGACGCGGCAAGGAGGCCGGATCCGGCGAGGTCGATCAGCTCTGATGATGGATCTGGCCGAATCCGAGGAGAGAACGACGGCAGAGCTGGCCGGCGACGGGAGAACACGATTGGCCGGATCTGGCCGTTACAGGGCACGCAGGAGGTGGCGGCCAAGCTTGAGGTCGGGGGTGACCGGATCTGGATCAGGGAGCACGGGCAGGGATCCGACGAGTAGGGCCCGCAGGACCGGGGCGCATGGGGCGTTGAGCAGGACGTGGAGATCTCCGATCGCAGGGGAGGGATCTCCGATCGCAACAGCCAGAGAGAGGAGGTCGGCCGGGCCAGGTGCTCGACGGTGAGGGGTGCAGACGTCCGGTCGGCGAGGCTACTGATCCGACAGTTCTGTATCTCACGGGAGAGCCAACTGAGGGATCGCCCGAGGAAAGAAAAAAAAAATTTATTTTCCCGGCCTCCTCGATGTCGTCGACGACGACCGAGGAGGCCGAGGCCGGAGAGGAGAGCATCGAAACCCTAGGCGAGGGTTGGCTCTGATACCATGTTACGAAGAGAGGGGGAGAGAGAAAAGGATTGGGGAGAAAACCTCCTTGTATTATCTCATTAATCACACAACTGCATTACATAAGACTACCTCTCTTTATATAGAGAGAGAACTCACACCATTACGTTACCACAACTGAGGTGGGACTAATAGAATACTAACACACTACATCTAATAAAACTGACATAGAAGTAAAATATTACTTTATATACCTTATTGAATTAAAACTAACATAATTAAAATTTCAGATAACAAAATTATAGAAAATAAATTAAGACTAACATACAATCATTTGATATATCTTGCTGATTTATGAGACAATAAAATTAACATGTTTATCCACATAAATTCTATTTTTTATGATAAGAAGTTCGATACTGCAGAGCGATTAGCGAGAGACAAAAATTAGATGGATGACATAAGTTATCTTGGACTCGAGTGAATAGCAATTAACAAATCAATGATCACAGTCAAATTCAAAATAGCCCTGTCAAAAACACACACACTCACGCGCGGAGAGCGAGCAAGAAAGAAGCTCGCTACTGCAGAGTAGTTGACCAAAAACACACACACACACAGAGCAAGAGAGAGAGAGAGAGAGAGAGAGAGAGAGAGAGAGAGAGAGAGCGAGAGAGAGAGAGAGAGAGAGAGAGAGAGAGAGAGAAGAGACTGATCGCTAGTGCAGAGCTGCCGACCATGAGCGATCACTAGTCTCTAGTCACAATTAACACACACACAAAAGAGGTTGTGGCCTGTCACCTGGGGCATGTGGTTGTGGGGATATTGTTCGTCCGACATCTGTGGGTGATCAATCTGCATGACGATGAGAGCAAGAGGGAGAACACCAGCAAAGGACCCATAGGAGTTGAGAATGGCGGGTCTCGAACGATCGAAGAACAAATCATAGTCACCGAGAGAGAGAGAGAGAGAGAGAGAGAGAGAGAGAGAGAGAGAGAGAGAGAGAGAGAGAGAGAGAGAGAGAGAGAGAGAAATATAAAGGCAAGATTGTTTTTGATAAGCATGCAGATTTTCGGTGCTGACGTTTCGTCGTTTCAGGAATGAGCAATTTTAATAGGTAAGCGGGTTGAATTGTTTTGCACACTGAGGCCTCATGCAGAGCCTACAACTGCTTATTTGGGTTTGGGCCAAAATACAAGACAAAAGCCCCAAGATTGGGGGCCTTCTTCTTAAGTGGGGTAGGCCTGCTTTGAATCCTTTCTTAGTCACTAGTGCTAGGTGCCCAATATGTCCTATAGTATACATTTTTAAAAAAAAATTTGCCCCCCCACTAATTGTGGGGCCCAGGGCAGTCGCCCACCGTGCCCATGCTTAGGGCCTGCCTTGCGTGCCTGACGGTGCTCGGATGGCTGTTTTGAACAGCTCAGCTACGGCTGCCTTCGACAGCTACAGTTATGGCTGCCTTCGAGGTGCGATTCACTTGCAAGAAAGAAAGAGTACTAATTAATATTCCAAAAAAAATTATTAATTAACATCAAATGACCATTAAATACCATTGAATACATATTTATCATCTTTATAGTCGGTTTTTAATAAGATTTATGTGCGAGTCGTATTCACACATGGGAGAGAGGAGTCCATTTGAACTCTCTCTCTCTTCCTCTCTTTCTCTTTCTCCAGATCTTGATTGACTGCTAGATCTATACCGTGCCTTTTTGTCCTAGTCAGCCTGTATTTAAACTAGTGCATGCCCGTGCCTGTTGGCATTGTAGCGGGCCGTCTTCGGCGGCAACACACTTGTCGGTACTGCAGCGGGCTGTCTTCGGCGACAACACACCTAAACTCCTTCGGCAACAAAACACTTTTGACGACAACACCGACATTCATAGGGACACTCATTTCCTTGCTCGTGCCGATTGGCACGAAGCGGGCGCCTTCAATGTGACCAAGTCCCCCTCCTCCTATAATCAATCAATCACAACTGTTTCTGTTAAAAAACGGATTCCTCGAGATCGACCCGATGGTTTGGAGTGGCCGAAATTTCAACAGGTAGATTTATAGCCGTTGATGCGAATAACGGTCACGGGATGAACAGTCATGTTTAGTACGATTTCAATGAGCCGGGATTTTAAGGGTTTAGTGCAGTTTAAATGGGTTGGGATTTGAAACTGAGGAGAGATCTTGCATTGATTTTAAACGAATGGTTAGATCTATTTGGTTTATTTTTATCCAATCAGCTTTTTGTTCCCTTTTGTCTAGTCAGAACAAAATCGACGTCCCTTGTTATATAGATACGACTGAACCAAGTGGACTCTACTGATTAGTGACAAATTTTTTTTTCAAGAGATCCAATGGATTTAATTGGTTGGATTTCCTAGAATCCAAATAGAAAAAAAAGAGACCAACTCCATTCAGCCCATTCGCATTTGGATCAGGTGCAGGCTTCGAAGCTCAGTTTACTTGGCTAAACTCTCTCTATGACAAAATAATGTTGAACTCCAAGAGTAAGGATAGGTATTGGGAGTGTATAAGAAACCTATTTACACACCTCATCCCAGCTAATGAGGTGTTGGCTGATATAATACTTTTTTTTTTGGGTATTCCAAATATGGTCACGACATGATGACATGTAGGTCTACTGATACTAGAGTTGAAAGCACATTCGGGGATAATACTATCCCAATAACGTTCCACCCCATGAAGTCTCGCCTCTTGTGCCAACCAGTGCGCCGCTCCATTCGTAGTTTGGGAAACCAGTGAATCGCTACTTCTGGCATGCCTGTTCAAAGCCGGTGACAATCTTGGATTAGCGGACCAATTTTGTTGTACATCATTTACCAAACAAAACAACATCTCGAGCCTTCACAGCATCAGTTAACACCACCACTCTCTGGAGGGTCCTTCTATCCAGTTCTTCTAGGGCCCCTTTGACAGCCCAAATTTTCTCCTGCAGAGGGGAGTGCACCCAACACTGGAAAGAAGCCGCAGCACACACCTGTCTTGATGTATTCGTGTGGATCCAAGCTCCACTCGCCACCTCGTCCGATGACTTGAAGGCACCGTCCTTCCAAACAATGAACTCCACCTCCCTACCCCATAAACCTCTCGTTGTAAAGTTTGGTACTGCTTGAAAAAATGGGCCAAAAGCCACTGGCCCCTGTGAACAAGCCTTGATGGTGACTCACTCTGCCTCCCAAAAAGTTTCTCGCACCAAGCCTTCCATAAGAACCACATAGGGATGGCAACGGTGCTGTTTAAAACCGAAAACCGCGGTAAACCGCACCGCATAATGCGGTTTTGGTTTGCCAAAATATAAAACCGTCGTGGTGCAATTTTGGCTTTCGATTTCGGTGTAGCGGTGCAGTTTCAGTTTTGACCAAAACTGCATAAAATCACACTGTTTAAGCCATTCTAGTGATAAACCGTGGTACACTGCACTGCATGGTGCGGTTTCAGTTTTACATAATGGTATATCATCGCAGTGCGGTGCGGTTTTGGTGTGGCGGTTCGGTGTTGCGATGCGGTTTCAGTTTTGCCCAAAACCGCACCTTTGCCATCCCTAGAACCACATAGCTACCACCAAGGATTCCCCCAGGATTAGGTTTGATCTTCATCGTTCCTCCTTCGAACCAGGCATTAGAATGTCCAACTGATAAGAATTGAGTCCGGTCACCTGCTTCAGCATCCTCCAATCCAATAGTCCCTAGCTCAATATATAACACTCCCAAAAAACGTGATTGATGTCTTCTTCAGGATCACGACACCAAGGGTACTCTCCGTATCCCATACGCAAGCGGTGCCTTAAGAAGGTAGCCATCGGCAAGGCCCCATGGAGCACTTTCCACAAGAACAAATGCACCTTCGGAGGAACCCTCAACATCCATAAGTCTGCCCCCTCCCACTTGGCAGAAATTTCTGGCATAGGATGTATTTCTCAATGATATAATAATTGGGTGAACGTATACTCCCTTAAAGAGGGAGATCCCGACTCCTTTGATAAACAATCAGTTTTTGGGTGAACATCATATATGACTCCTACCTACGGGCTCTTGTCCTAGTGGTACTCCTCTCTCCCATGTTGGAGAGGTTCCTTGTTCGACTCTCGGTATGGACACTCTGGAGCAAACTTTCCCTCAAGGCAGTTGTTGTCTTGTTTGAGCGTGTGAATTCTAGCTATTGATATCATGTTCATGGGATTGTGAAATTTAATAAAAATGGTAGTTATGCTACCTTCACCCATTTTGATCTCTGGACCTCTTTGAGCCCTTATTCTAGTGCCCTATTCTTTGACCACCTGGCCCGTCAAAAAAAAAAAAGGGGTAATGTACGTGTCTAAGGTCCATGACAACAGATTGGTGGGGTGAAAAGGATGTGCAATAGTTGCCTTTCACCTAAGGACCCTGGTCAAAGAACTAGATCGGTGAAAAGGACCACCAAAACCCGAAAATGTCATCCCCTTTCTCTGGTTTTCTCTTGAACAACGATGGTGAGCAGTGGACGCGAGCATAGGCATGACCAGCAGCAATGGGTGCGATCTGCGGAGGCAGCGATAGTGAGCACGAGTTGCAGCTGCTTGCCGTTCCGGTGAAGGCGAGCCGCGGAGACGAGAGGCTGGTGGCAAACAAAGGGATTCGGTTCGGATATGGTTTAGGATTAGGATTAGGTCTAGGGATCATCCCATGACCTATAGATCTTAGGGTTTAAGATTCAGTTTAGTTTCGAAAGGAGTGGCATTGAAATGAAATTTGAAGCACAATTAGGGCCATTTTTCTCCTTGAAATATAATAGTCCTTCAGCTAAAAGTGATCTCTTGTCGAGACCATGACCTCTTGTTGGAACCATTCACTAAGTCCCCCTTTAATAAAAAAATATATGACTCCTCTCCTTTTTTCACTTCTTGATCTCAATTTGCATTTGTATCTATTTTGTATTGCTAGAAAAAACAAAGCACCTAATATTGTCTCCCCGAACCACAATAAGGCATGGTTCGAGGGTTAATTGATTAACACAAATCTCCACCTATCACGTTGTCAGCACGTGAGAAAGGAGGAGGTGAGGCTTCGACCGGTGTTTCGCATCCTAGCCCAATGACAATCATCCCCGATCGATGCATCACATTTAAGCCTGATGGCAGCCACCGTCTCTGAGAAAGGAGGATATCTTTGATGTTCAATCCAATATCCATTCAAGTACTACTCTTGTTGTTTGAAAGATGATTAAAATATATCACATCCACTACCAACTTAGCTTTGGCATTGGATATATATGAATTGCACATTGTAATCCACTAATTGCTTTTTAGAAGATTAGCACCCAACTGATAGCTCAGTAGGTGTTCCGTCTTTTCCTTGGGACCCATACTCATAGTTCGAATCCCTCTATGGGTATTACCGCTCATTCTCGGTGTGTAAGTGGATTTTAACTTTGATTTATCCACAAGAGAACCTATTTCTAAGAGTTTAGGATTGTTTCCAAAGTGAAAGAATCCATGGATGAATAACTGGAGCGGATCGCAAACTCTGATGCACGTTTCTCTGTCTTGGTTTTAACTCCCTGAGGCTTAAGGGATCTCTCACTGGTGTTGACAGAGGGGGTATCCAGAAAATTGGCATCGAGATTTCGTTACCCGAGAGGGAGATCAAGTACAGTTATTTAAACCTTTAAGATTCACTCCCATCAGGGAAATCAATAGATCCAACGAATAGAATCAGTCTAAAAAAGAAGCTCATTAACCTATAGTATGTATACATATAGAAGGCCCCATCATTAATCATTGAGGCCCATCTTTGTTGGGTTTCAGTGTTATATGGGTTGTGGACCTCATGTGTGGTTTGTTGGCCACATTTGAAAGCCCATAGACTAACAATCTCCCACTTGGCCCATGTCGATCACAATTTGCAAATACATAACATACAATTTGTATATGTAAAAATAAATTTTAAATAAACCTTATGTTGTCAGGTAATTAGATATTCTAATGAAAACTTTAAATGTCAGTCAAAGATTCTAAAAAAATAATCTTTATGGAACTTATATAATGCTCTAGGCTCCTTAACTTTAATGAGAAAACTCAATGGTAAGGACCTGATGGTTATGTGCGATCCATTTAAGAGCCACACATTTCTTTCAGTAACCACGAGTACCATTAAGACAATCCCATTAAGTTACTTTTTTTGGGATACTGTATGAATGAACTTGGTTTAAATTAAACGCTTTGCATAAAAAATGATTGTAAACCATCAAAGTCAAACAAAAGTGCTTAATTTAGCCTTCTCAAACCATCGTAAAGTGTGGTTCAGAGTTAATTGGTTGACATGTGTTCTGCCACGTTGCCAGCACGTGAGAACTGTTTGTCTCTCACCCTTTTCGTTCCCGAAAGGCACGGTCGGATCTCTTCTTCCTCCTCACTAACAATGGCTACCATCGCGTTTGGGGTGCGATGCACCGGTCGGAGGTGGTTGCCATCGGGATAGGGTGTGATACACCAGCTGGAGGCCTTGTTGTCCACCTCCTTCACCTCTTCCTCTCTTCTTATTGGCGGTGGTTGCCATCGGCCGTGGGGTGCGATGTACCGGTTGGTAGTGGTTACCGTTGGACTTGGGTCCAATACACTGGCTGGAGCCCTATCTCCTCCTCCGTCCTTACCAGTGGTGGTTGCCATCGAGCATAAGGATACCTGTAATGCATCGTTCGGTGGTGGTTGCCGTTGGGTTAGGGTCCAAGACACCTACCGGAGCCCCACCTCCTCTCTCCTCTCCGGCGGTGGTTGCCGTGATGCACCGGTCGATGATGACTGTCGTCAGGCTGAGGTGCGATACACTGGCCAAAGCCCCACCTCCTCCTTTCTCACCCGCGATGACTGTCATCGGGCTTGCGGTGAGATGGACCGGTCGGTGATGGCTGATGGCGGGCCAGAATGCGATACATCGGTCGAAGCTTAACCTCCTCCTTCCTCACGTGCTGGCAACGTGACCGGTGAGGACACGCGCCAACCAATTAACTCCTGAACCCCGACGTCTTATCGTGGTTCGGGGAGACTAAATTAAGTGCTTCGATGTCACAAGGTTTATCTTAATAGTGATATCTTTAATTTTTTATTTAAAAAAAAAAGACAAACGTCATAGCAACATAGGGAGATTTTAGTAATAGTGAATTGTCACAGGGTTTAATCAAAAAGTTAAACTAATTACAATCCGAGGGCGCCGAGAGGGGTCTTCCCCTGCCCCGCCTCGAAGTAGAAGATGAGCATGGCGAGCATGGCGAGGCGGGCGTGCTTGATCTCCGCCAGCTTCAGCCGCTCCAGCTTCTCCGGGTCCGGCACGTACACCCCGTTGTTGATGGTGCCGGCGAGGGAGAGGGGGTCGAAGAACTTGCCGCCCGGGTAGCCCTGGTCGCCGGTGGCGTTGGCGAAGTTCTCGGCGGTGCGGGACCAGGGGGTGGCCCACTCCACCGCCTGGGACTCCGGGTTGAAGAAGTCCACCCACCGCTTGCTCTCCACCCACCCCATCAGCAGCAGCTGGGTCCCCAGCAGGGAGCCGAAGGAGAAGGGCGCGATCGCGCCCGGGTCCGCCCCGGCCTCGAACCACGGCACCCCGCTCCACGCCTGCCCCACAAAGATCCCCACCACCGCCGCCATCGCCCACCGCCCGTGGATCAGCTCCGCCTCCCGGTACCACTTCAGGAACGCCGGGTCCTTCCCCAGCCCCAGCGGATCGAACCCGTAGTCCCCCGGCAGCCTGGGCCATCCAATTTTAAAATAAATAAAATCAAAAAGATGAAATCTTTAAGCAACAAGTCGCTGCTACGGTGACTCACGAGCCGTCGAGCCACTCGGGGTCGACGAGGTTTCCGCCGCCCCTGACGCCAGGTATCCACGACTTCTTGGAGGCGGCGGCGGCGGCCACGACGAGCCTCCTGGGGGCGGGTCGGCCTCCGGCGACGGGCGGCGAGAGGAGGGTACGGGCGGCCCTCCCGCCGGAGAGGAAGGGGGTGGAGAGGCCTTGGAGGACGGCGGCGGAGGTGGATGCCGCAGCCATGGGGCTTCCCGTCGGCGAGCAAACCGTGATGGGCTGCGATGGGAGGAGTTTTGGCTGGTTGGGCTCGGTGTTCCGATGGGTGGGTGTACTATCTTATGTGGTGTTGGGGTGGCACTAAATCTTTGGGGGATATCTCCAATGCCATGGTGGATAGATTGCTGACCAATGGGAAGCTGCCTTTCATCCACTTCTTCTATTAGCTGTCTGACACGTGGACAATGTCCTTGGCCTCTAACTTGATGATTTTATCATGTGAACTTTCTAAATGATACTGATAGAAACACTTTAAAACATAAAAATAATTTATTGCATTAGTAATTTTATTTAAAAATATATTAAAAAAAATAGGGCTAATGTGTCTAGGGTCCCCGACAACAGATCCGCTCGGTGAACTAGACCGGCAAGAGATCGGTTTAGCTTAAGGTCCCTGGTCCAACAGATCGGTTCGATGAACAGACCGGACCGAACATTTCACTGAAACCCTAAAATATCCTCACCTTACAGCTCTTCCTCCCGTATCCTCGAGCAGTCGTGCGGAGGCAGGCACATGCAACGAAAGGTGGCGGGCACGAGCAGAGACCTCGAGTCGCAGCTACTTGCCATCTCCACCCGTGACGGCGAGTAGCGGAGACAAGTAGGTACGATTTAGGGTTCAGTTTATGATTTATAGGTCTAGGGTTCATCCAATGGCCTATAGATCTTCGATTTTAGGGTTAGGCTTACGATTTATAGGTTTAGGGTTCGGATTTAGGGTTTGATTTAGTTTTAGAATGGAATGGCCATGAAATGAAAATTTAAAGTGCAATGAGGGATAGTTTTGTCCAGAGGGTTGTCTGTCCTTTAGGCTAAACCAATCTCTTGTAAAGAACCGCTCACTAAGTTCCCCCAAAAATATTTATAATTAAAATAAGACAGTATTATACAGAGAAAAAATATGATGGTTTATTGTTAAAGCTCTGAATAGTTACTAAAAAATTCAAGAGCTATTCGTGTGCACACCCCATGTCACCGAAGAAGTCGGAGAATAATTTGTTTGCCTTTAAGTCCATTTCTTAAAAAAATTAGGAGAATATCTGTTGCTATGTATAAAAGACCCTATAGATGCAAATTGGCTGGTGGCCCATTGGGTCAATTGGGCGAGCCAAGAAATGAGCTGGGTTAGACTTGTTCGGTCGGCTTCACCAAACTTGAACATCAAATTATTTATCGCGGAGCAATGCTATTCAGCCTGAAGGTTTGTCCCGAATTCGCTGGCCCGAAAGACATGGCAGCGTGCAACTGGGACTGTTAAAGATTTTAAAATCGCTAGTGGGTTTTAACCACCAGTTAAACGCTTCCACATCTTTCGGACCGGCAAATTCGGGACAAACCTTCGGGCTGAATCACATTTCTTTTTATGGGGTGTTGTTATTTATACCCACAAAATTATTAAGGTTTCAACAAGCATTACATCCCCGCAATGCCAATTTCAGATTTATGAAAATAATTTGGAACCTCCCCTTAAAGGGATCTTATGAGTGTCCTGTATCTGTTATATGGATCTAACACCCATTCTCATCTTTTTTTTTTTTTTTTTTGAGAAATCCCAATCCCTTTGTATGTGGGAGGGTTCCTACTAGTAGATTATTAGACAAAAAAAAGGGATTACAAAGTCAGGCTCTGGCCCTTAAGACTACAACAAAATCAAAAATAATCGACGATTGTGGTATATATGGCTGTTGATACTATGTATTTTTTTAAAAAAAAAAATAATCAATTTCTATAATCATTGTATGGGCTGTCGTATTAGCCTTCTAATGCAGCAGTTTGCGTTGGTCACCGAATTAGCAAATACGGCGGCCAACCTGCCGCGCAAAAGGTTGATCTTAATTATATTTGGTGGGTGCTAATAAAAAAATTTGCTGCCTTCTAATGTAGATGCTGCAAAAAAAAAAAAAAATCTATTCGTAGCACCCCACAATCCAATCAGAGCCTAGATCTGAGATGTACGAATACGGTGATAATACAAAGACCCTCTACTCCGAGACCATAGATCTGAGATGTGATTTCATTTGCCAATACAGAACTTGCCAAATATGTTGGATAAGACCTCTTCGGATATATCGGTCCCACTTATCTCCCCCAGCGCCAGCACTGCTTCCCTCAAGTCTATCGTCCAGAAATCAAACGGCAGCTCCTCGTCGATCGACGACTTCAGCCTCGACAGAGCCTCCCTAGTACGAAGGAGCTGCTCGCATTGCCTCTGATCAGATCACCAATGAAAACAGTCAAGAAACCTCAGCATACTGAACTAGCATCGAGAGTCAGATGGTCAACCTAACCTTGAATGTAAGGGTTATTTTTGCAAATCAACACCTACAAACTAGTCTAACTGTGTATTAACTATTAACCATATGCAAGTGGTAAGTCACCCGAGTGCTGAGGCGGAGTACGAGCGTGGAGGGCTAGATAGGCATTGAGGAGAGACCGGAGTAGAGTTAGGAAACTCACAGTGAAAATAACTAAAATTACCCGATGCAGGTGGTAAGTCACCCATTGACTACGGGTAAAATGGTTATTTGGACAGCATGTTAGCAGCTCATCATGTTTAAGTCACTTTCTATCGACGGATAGGGATGAAGCACAAGTTAATATGTTTTGGAAGGTCGATATGCAAATATATGATTTTCGGGGGTTAATATGCAATTAGGCTAGTTTGTAGGGGTCGATTTGTAAAAAACCCTATTTTTTAAATAAATGCTTCTATAACATTGTATGGGGACAAATCACTCATACCCTTACAACCGTCATAACCTTTGTAAACTTTTCTCTTCATACAGAAGTATTAGTTATACCACTCCTAGTTAAAATAAGAGTAGGGTTGCAAAATGAGCGGATAATGATCGGGTAAGGGGTCATTCATATTTATTTAATTTCTTTCCAAAAATAAGAATACGGACATTCAAAAACTAGAGTTGAGTTCCATATTCAGCAAAAACCTGATATGAATATGAAATGGATAAGCAGAACGAGAAGTAAAATACAAGCACAAATTAGATATAAATAATGTTCATATTTGATGCGAATATTAATAAGACATGAACCATAGCACAACATATTCATCTAGAAAATCATCACTTTTCAGGGATCATTCATCGTCATCATCATCCAAGTCTTATTCATCAAGATGGAGCTGGCTATAAGGTTGACAAGAATTTTCCATTGTGAACCTGGCATCAACCTTCTAAGATTGACACTGAAAATCTGGCCAATGCAACTTAGCAAAAGAACCTGCAAATAAACCTAAAAAAAGACTAGTTGGCAGGTAGGGAGACCGACCTTTTTTGTTATAGGGTTTTAAACTCATGCAACCAACGGGAAAAAGGAAAGTTAAAAAAAAAAGATAAGCATATAAAGAAATTAAAGTTAAATGTAACCATTGAAAAATCTCATATCCTATACAAATAATTACTTTAGGAAATTATAATACCACTTTTGTCAAGTTATGACTATATGTGTAACCATCTCGCTTTATCTCTATTTGGAGTTGGGTATATGAATCATTAATCTTTCTTCGCCGGTCATTCCATCAAAGGCTTTATCTCTGTTGTCAGTACAAGCTTTTCTATATCTTTTATGATTAATTACAATCTATGTTTTTTTACACCTTCCCTTCTTTCTTGACACCTATATAGTAATCAGAGTCTCAGACGCCTTACCGGGACCACGTCTGCTATTTTTGTACATGCCCATGCCCTCTTAATCTGTTTCACATCATTTTGTCCTTAAATAATGTACCTTCTATGGTTCCTCTAGTATACACATTCTTCACCCCTTCACGATCATTTTGTGTGTTTTAATTATCTTAATAACCTAACATTCTGAATCATACAACATTACTGGCCTTATTTGTGTCTTGCATAATTTAACCTTCATATTTAAAGGGTTGCATCGATAACAGAGCACGCCCAAAGCACCTCTCCACTTGATCCGATCACACTAAATTATATTGGATATATCGCCATCAATCTCTCTGTTTCTTCGTATAGTAGTTTCAAGCTACCTAAACACTCGCATGACAAAAAGCTAATCACATATTTTTGAAATAGAAATATGATCATAGATTTGAAAACAAGTAGACTTTTCATGATTAACTGTAAGTAAAAGTTTCATATTTCTGTTTCATAGTTTGATTAATTCTTCATGCAAAACCTACATTTGTGCTGCTTTTGTTGACGTTTTCCATTGTAATGAATTCCAAAACCATTTTATGTTTTCCGAATTCAGATAAATATTAGCTCCATTATCTAAACCAATTGACTTAAAAGAGTGCTGTTATTGCCTGCATATCCAGCAGCAGTCATCATCTAAGAAAACAATAAATTTAGTAAAAAAGTTGGCACCAAACATTCAGAGGGCATGCAGGTAAACAAAAATGAAGTCAAACAGTTACTGAAACAATTTATTTATGTTGTTTTTTCCAATAAATTATCAGTGGTTACTGGTTTGAGAAGGCACCTTGCACTTTGGATGAGGCATATTGGGAAATGGTTGATAATTAAAGAATCTAGAAGAAAGAGATGGATTTTGGGAATATTGGTCTGGGCTGGGGATGGGTTTAGTGTTAAGTTTGGTCACTAGGTGAAGAAAGATGGGTTTTCGGTCTAAAATCAGGCATCTCAGGCTCTTCTATTTCAGATGAAGAACCAGGATTGAGCTACGGGTTTGGTTAAGGATCAGGCTTAAGATAATAAAATCCAGGTAGGGTTTAGGCAGGTCAGGCCTAGGCCAACCCAGCCTATTGACCACTTTATCACACTCTCCCTTGTGCCCCACCATAACCTTCACTCAAGGTTTTAAATTTTGGTTTCGTATCGGGTTTCGGTCCAAAGCCTAAACCGAAATTTCAAAATTCCGACCAAAATTGACAAATTTATAGTTCCAGTTTCGAAACCGAAGATGACCGAAATTGGCTGAATGGAGACCAAAATTTATAGTTCTAGTTTCAGTTCTGATCATTGAAACTGAAATTATGACTGAAATTTGACCCAAATTGACCAAAATTACCAAAATAGTCAGCCCCCTGGTTTCGACCATCATTTTGTTTCGGTCCTGACCGAAACTGAAATAGTTCATTGAAATGTTGTAATTTCGGCCAAAATTTGAAACATGTCTCCACTTAGTGGTCTCCCACAGCCTCTATCCAATCCTCGTGGCCTCCACTGGTCCACCCCGTACCACTATAGATTGTTGTAAGGGATTATTATGAATCCTCCACGATCTTCGAGAAGAGGTAAAGGTATGGCCAAGACTAGCCAAATGGATGACCCAGATGCTTTGCAGCTGATCGACACTAGTGCAAACTCCGATCCTGCTACCACAAGTCTCTGGCCCCAGAGATGCCAAAGACTCTATGCTCTTTTCTTTCTTGTAACATAGTAATCTACCGCAAACACCAAGTGCCGGTAGATCCACAACCAATCACAAGCACAATAGAGCGAGAGGAGATAGATGAAGAAGCCTTTTGGCACTTAAATTTAGTAAAAAATTTGCAAAAAATAATTATATCAAAAAGTTTCAATCATTCGCATCAATAGAGCCAACTTTTTATGGATTAATAAAAAAGTAAAAAAACCTACGATTGTGAGTCCACAAGGGCTACCAGCCAAATCGAGAAGAGGAGAGGGGGGAATTGCACCTTAATGAGGTTTCTGAGACTTGATACCCTAGGGGTTATTGATCCCATCAGGAGATCTCGCATAAACTCAGCTATCCATCAAACCAGCGGGGCAAGACCTCCACCTGCATGTCTTGTGACTTCTGCGAGCCTCAAACGAATAGTCCACCAGCCACCTAAACCCCATCAAGTGAAGTGGCCATGATGTCAACATAATTGGGCCCCACATGTTTGTTGCACAACAAAGAGTTACGGATGTCATTAAAGAAACTGCATGCACCGCGACTGCAGACTCTTGGGCGGCTAGGATGTTGTAGGCCACGAACAACAGGACTCCACTAAAAAGGGGATCTCAATCACGAGAACCATAGTTACCAAGTCGGAAGTAGGGAAAAAAACGGCTAGGGGAGAAGTCAAAAAAATTGGAAAAAATCAGAAAGATCAGGAAAGAATCGGGAAACAAACGGTAGAATTTTTGAACATATTTATTTATAGATGTTACAATACGTCTTTTGAGCAATACATGACGAGATTAAAACGCAATTAATTGGGATTATAACACGTAAATCGGGATTAAAACGTGAAAATCATGACTTTTTTATAAAATCACGACTTTTCCAAAAAAATCGGGAAAGAGTTGTGTAGAGAATGTTTACTGAATAAGTCGTGTTTTAATCGAGACTTATTTTAAAAAATTAGAGTTTTTGGTAACAGAGACGAGAACTGAGAGAAGGGTACTTATACTACTTGTTGTGGCCCTAACACATTGCTTTGACTTGGCGGACAACTGTGATGCAATGATGAAGGCCATTATAAAGCTCAAATTAGAGAGGTGTTCGCGCCGCGAGGTTCACTTGCGCGAATCTGCATGCTTCTATGCTTCCTTGCGTAGTTGTGTGTGATACATGCAACATATATGGGTATATTGTGAAGTATTTGTGTTGGCAATGTACGTGATTGAGTGGGCATAAAGTGTGGGTGTTCTACAAAGTGGATCAAGAAAGTTCTTTGGTGAAGCTACATATGAAAGCTCACAAGAAAGATTCAGATGAGAGCTCGAAATATAAGTTGCTTCAAGTTCATAACAAAAAGCACCTCTCTCTCTCTCTCTCTCTCCTAATTCAGGTAGCACGACCAAGAAAACTTAGCCTTTTGACTTGATCACATACTCTCGTTGCATCTTATACTCTAGTTAGGACA
This sequence comes from Chamaelirium japonicum, assembly GCA_947650365.1. Taxonomy (NCBI): domain Eukaryota; kingdom Viridiplantae; phylum Streptophyta; class Magnoliopsida; order Liliales; family Melanthiaceae; genus Chamaelirium; species Chamaelirium japonicum. The sequence goes on along the minus strand of OX393558.1, from coordinate 39,091,358 downwards.
CTTGCAAATAAGTTGCTTCAAGTTCATAACAAAAAGCACCTCTCTCTCTCTCTCTCTCTCTCTCTCTCTCTCTCTCTCTCTCTCTCTCTCTCTCTCTCCTAATTCAGGTAGCACGACCAAGAAAACTTAGCCTTTTGACTTGATCACATACTCTCGTTGCATCTTATACTCTAGTTAGGACACTTGCAAATAATTCGATACATGATCATTGTATGCATTTACTTGCATACACTTTGTTCCAATCGGTAGGTTTTGGCACCACACTTAGATGGCTGGTTAAAAAAGTATGGTCAATTTTTATTCGGGAGCTTTCTTAATTAGAGTTGTGCACCATAGTCAACCCCACCCTACTGGGATAAGACTTGAATCATGATCATGAATTCTTTTAAAAGTATGACAATGTTTATGCTAAGCTCAATTTTTGTCACAAATCGAGATTTTGTAGACAATACTGTAAGCAAAATCGTATAGTGTAGCACCAACAAATCAGGACAAAAATAGCAAGTTATTGTTATTATATGTATACCTGATTTACAGTCCACCTGCGTCCACCTGCGGGAATGTGTTCAAGGCCCCTGACCTCTAGGACCGCCTTCTCCAGTTCCGAGACTCCTTTTCCGGTGATGGCACATGTTTGGACATGTTTCATGAAGGTGATATTATCGATCTCAAACTGTTCTGTTGAGAAATATGTTGCACAATCTATTTTGTTGATTACAAGTATGATGGGTGTAGAAGAATTTGCTATTTTCTGTTCCCAAAAAGAGAGAACAATAGAATTAGATGATGCATCGAACCCATTCAACACTTCCACAAATATAGAAATGGAAATAACGATAAAATGACAAATAGGATGGTAAAAATTGCAGTGACATCTAACTGATGTACTTCACATCACTTTAAGAATGATCTACTAGTGATGACTAACAATCTTATTTTAGCTATTTGTCAGTGCATCTAACCGATGTACTTCACATCACTTTAAGAATGAGAGCTCTCCTATCTCATATCACATTACAGTTGCATATTGTAGACTATCTCAAGTACTCCCTTTTACTCGTGCACAATATTTTTAAAGGTATGCCTCAACTGCGTTAAGGCGAGCCTCGAGGCGAGGCTCTCATCAAACGCCCTGAGGCTCACTGAAAAGGATCTCGGTGAGCCTCGGGGTATAAGATTCATATGTGAACGGCTAGAAAGGCGTATTTTTAGACGCGTCAGACTTCTCTCTCAAAAAAGCTACCTAAGTATACCTGGAAAAGTCATCCACTTTGACCAAAATGTATCAATTCCTTCCCAGACTCTCGGTTCTCTTAGGACCCATAAAGTCCATGTGCAGTAACTCAAGGGGGGCCAGCTCCCCCTTACAACATAGGGCTTACTAGAAGGGCTACTATATTTTTGATAATACCTCTTCACACTTTATTAACACTTAATGTGTTAAGTGTACGTTCACGAACATGCTAGGTATAATTTAAAAAACATTGAAACGCACATGGGATTCGGGTCCCTCGTTTTCTTTACCTAGACTCCCGAACCAACAAAAATCACCTCTCGTTTTCTCTATCACAAGCCAACAAAACAATACGAAAGAAAGAAAATTGAAAAATCCCTTGCCTCTCTTGATTTCTCTTCAATTTCAATCTAAGGCACCCTCTCCGCCACACTCCCGTTCAATTCAGTGACACCCTCTCTACCACCTATGAGCACCGAACACCATTAGGGAAATGCCGAAGAGTTTGCGTGGAGCCTGTAAGGTTTATTTTTGTTTGTTTGTTTCCATGTTCTTATGTTTTTCTAGATGTTTGATAACAACAGTGACAACTCTAAGTTATGGAAACAATAAACTTGACTTGTTGGCAATTTTTTTTTTGAAGCCTTAATTCTTAAGTTTTTTTACTTGTGATTTATGAATATCAAAAATCCATGATGCACTTTAATGATCATTGTTAATTTTATAAGTTTCATTTCTTATTATATATGTTATTTATTAAAACTATTAAAAGTACAAAATTCATGAGGATTATGTCCCATGCCTCGAGGTTAACGCCTCACGCTTTATGAAAGTTGGACACCTGCCTTAGTGTTTTAAAACATTGCAAGCTCGCTTCTAAATACTCAACTCAAATGATATTTCCATACTACATTAATACAATGTATTAAACTACTAATGTAGGCTAGACTAACAAACTGGAATAATGTAATATAAAAAATAAAAGTAATAATGATTACTGTTGATCAAATAGGAATCTAGAGATGAGACTATCTATGAGCATTTGGCTCTATTAACTTAACCAACGTTTAATTCCATTTTTTTTGTTTTTGGTCCATTGTACGTGTGGTCACACTCTTATGACCTGTAGGTCTTCAAACACCAGACTAGACAGAGCAAATGGGAAAACCTTCTCCCAAGTGCCCTCCTGACCATGCAATCTAGCCTCATAGGCGAGCCAGTGGGCGGCACTGTTAGCTGTCCGTGGATCCCATAGGATCCGGACTGACTCCAACTGATGCCATATCATTTGGCATACCCTAACAAGAGAACCAACCTCCGCATTACTTCCTATTTTTCATCTTGTTCCATATTTTTCAATTGTTACTGGGTCATGTGTGTCATCATTATTTTCGAAAAACAATACGAATGAACAATGAATAGACTAGAAGTGGCATGAAGAAACCTGATTCAACTGAATGTGTTTAATAAGCTTCCTATCTTCCTCAGTCCACCCATCAAGTGCACTTATTGTCATTATAATAACATCAGCACCCATGGCAGCAGCTTCTGATCTCTTTACACCTACATGTGAAATGAAGAACTAAGAATAGCAGAATATTATCAGAAGTAACAACCTCAGTTTTTAAGCAGAAGATAAAGTAGTCAGGCCTGAAATTTAGAGCTTCACTTGGGTGTTTGAGCTTTATAAAAACAGTTATGAGATAACCTTCTAGAATAGTATGAGATTGAGTTCATAATCGTCAGACTATACATAATCAGAGATCGAGTTCATAATCGTCAGACTATACATAATCAAAAGCACATGAAGATGAAGCTGACCAATTTTTTCTACAACATCGTGAGTTTCTCTGATACCAGCAGTATCAAGCAGAGTGACAGGAATACCCTGAATAGTCACATTTGCTTCTACCACATCCCTTGTAGTCCCGGCAATTTCAGTAACTATTGCTCTGTTACTCTGCATGCTAGGAAAACATAGAAGTATGTAGAAATTAGGCATGATGGACAAAAATTTCTTTAAATAATGTGAATAATACTAATCCAGGAACTATAATCCTCATAAAAGTCTTCAAGAGATTTTAATCAGAAGAACTAGATTCTGTTTTAAAGGCTTGCATGAGGTGAAAAACATGACACTCCCATGGCAAGGATCATAGAATCAAGGCCTATTAGATGGGCATTTAGTGATGACTGATGAGTAGGGACGCAAACAAAGCTGAATATATCCGACCATATTTGTATTTGTATTTGTTTTATGCAAATTCTGGTTACAATTTGTATATTTGTTTATATAAAACAAATACAAATATAGAACGCTAGTTCTACATATTTCAATACTAGTAACATATTCTTTTCCACACTAGGGTGAATTAATTTTAATATATATTTTTCATCTGTTTCAAATATTTGTAATTCCAGGATGGTTGTTATATGATATTTGAATCTTTCATAAGTTTATGTTGATTGGATTCATTTCTTCGAGATTCTTTATTAACAAATTCATGTTGCATTCATTTGTATTCTACCTATATAATACATGTTTCGACCATATATAGATACATACTTTAGGGTCCAGCTAATATATGTATACTTCTCCCTCTCCTCTGTGGAGAAACAAATGCAGTATTAATATTGCTATGTCTGGATCGTATCGCTCCATTTGCACCCCTACCTCTGAGACAGTTAAAAATTTAAAATTAAGATCAGTGCACTGTTATTATATTTACCACTCACTGTAAGTTGAAGTATTATAATCAGGAGTAGAAAGTGCAAAACTTAGATTGGGCCATAATCAGCATGTCACCAGCCCAAACCATAATCTCGTGACAGAGTCCCATGATAGGCAACACTAAATAATAGGCAGGCCCATCGGTCTCAATAAAGGCCCCACTAAATAACAGACAAGCCCATCAATCTAAATAAAGGCACACGACTGGACACTATTTTTGTTAATTCAATGATTCCATGTATTTTATTGGGCATGTTGTTGGCCTCTTGTTTACCTAAAGATAGTTCAATTCTACTCCCCAAGGATGGCTAATCTTAAGGAAATTGGTGCAAGTGACAATAGGACTTCAAAGAATTTGGGATTTCAGTACGAATTAGGGCTTTAATATTCGAGGAAATTGCAATCAGATGTAGATTCGATCTAATTTTACACTACGATAGTGGGCGAGGATAGAATAAAAGTTGACATGAAAATGGACCTCAAACTCCACACTTATCATTTAAGACTCTCCACCTGACACCCGGAAATAAGAAATTGTACCTCATGCGTGAAGCAGGTGATCCGACTCCTTAGACCCGCAATCTCTTCTTTGGAGACAAGATTAACATGTGATCAATTAACTCTGGGTATTCATCCATGCTCATAGCGTCTACATCCACAGGACCTCGAATTTATGGAGCAAGTCGAATAACCCAATCTACTACTAAATTGTTGATGCTCGTGTGCAAATATTATCGAACTAGATCTATTCCTAAATCCACAAAAATGCGGAGAATGGGCAGAAAAAAATTCGTACAATGTACGGAATGAGAGGGGGAGGCCACAGACTCCTCTCCTTTTCAATTTCCCACAAAAAAAAAATGGAAAAAGCGTTTGGACAAAAAGGTTCATAAAACCAAGGATTAAATCTAATTAATGTATATCCTACAAAATAGGATCTACAGTCAAATTTATAGTTGGCCCTCATTTCTCATTCAAAACTCACGTAAAAAAAAAAAAAAAAGGCCATGTGCTCATTTTCCCTTTCCCTCTTACATTTTTGTTAACACTATACATGCCCTTATATTCCAACTTTTCAAAACAGCCATAAAACCTTTATAATTAACTAAATACCTCTAAAATTAGTTAAAACCCCCTACTATACTAATTTTTTTGATACAAAAAGACACGTCATGGGCAGAAATTATATAACCATAATAGTGAAAATCCTAAAATTAATTGAATGGTCTAGATGTTTTCGAAAAAATGATCACACGGTCATTGATCCATGTTGACCTAGATACTCTTCCATCATATGTAGTTATTTGGCATCGGCATCTCCTTCAAGTTTGGATGTCCGCCTATCCGCTCCTAAACAACTCTATGGTGATTAGTATGAGTACCTTACAAATTATCTACAATGAAGTCTTTCACTAATGGATGAAGCACATCGAAATTGATGCTTACTTTGTTTATTTTCATGACCTTGATGCATCTATTTCCCTACCCTACATCTCTAGTTTGGCACATCATGCACACTTCTTTGACATGACCCATACAATCCAAAGATTCACATCTTTCTTTGAAAAATGTTGTGTAACCAACTTTGAGTTTGAAGGATAGGGGTGAGAGTAATGTGTATATATATATTCTTTTTACAGTGGCTTACACGTTCTATGGGGTATTTAACCATATAGACCCTATTTCTATGTACATTTATGCATATATTGGCATTGCTCTACCGATAGTTGCTCTTTATTCACCACCATACTTTATGTTTGTGGTGAGATAGATTTTTACATAGTACACCACAAGAACTGTAGCAGTTGATCCAATCTTAGACAAAGAGAGCCAACTATTATGGTAAGGGGACATCCAACAAAGTTTGAGTAGAACCACATGAGAGAGGAACTTAGATTTGTGCTGACAGGTCTAAGAGGGACAATGAAGACCTGCAATTACAGATAGAAGTCGTGAGGAAAGATTTTGAGAGGATATAAATGATAACTATATGTAAACTTTAAAGAAATCAGTGGGCATAGAAGATTCACAAAGGTGACCCCAATTAGTCAAGATTCGGCTTGCTAGTTATGCTTATCGTTAATCATGCAAGGTTAGGGATACATTGTTCATGGGTTTCAAAAGGAGGACCATAAGAATGAGTAGGCACATTTTATAAAAATGCTCTTCAATAAAACAAAAGCTACGTATTCAGCAATATAATTCAATCTGACAACTATATAACTAATTTAACTTTGCCAATGTAAATAAGAAAACAAGAAATATGATTCAAGTGTTCGTCCGAACCAAAAAAAAAACTCCCTTGAAACAGTTCGAATCTTGACATGATCGAAAAGAACCCACATCCTGAAATCCTAAACAATAGATCTTTTCTGATTTCATCAAGGTAGATTCAACTTTTTTAGATCTGATTCGTCAAATTATGGTGCTTGGCCAAACCATGGTCCACCCTGTATCTAATCGCAATGATCAGTCACAAAGCACCAAGTACCAACACAACATGGTGGTTCAGATGTGAGGTTTGTCCATATTTTAATCACTTAGTAGTTAGTAGTGGTGTGCATTCAGATGGAAGCTCATACCTTGACCCACAACGTAGCAGGGGTCGTAAGGTGTATCATATGAAGGACTTAATAGTTGCCTTTTGACAAGTGTAATCATATTGCAAAGGCTTGAAAGTTGGTAGTTCTGCACTTTCATGAAAATGGAAAAACTAGTTACTCCATCCATGTAACATGAAATTCATTTATTTTTTATTCTATTTTTTGTTTCTTTAACCTTTTCTGTTTTACAACCGATCTTTAAGTTTATTGAACTTTTACCAGTTTCCACTAAATGGCTGATTCAAAACATTAAAAGCTCGAAACTAAACTTTTTTTTTTAGTTTTGGGGCAAGAATAAAGTACAATAAAGCTTGATAAGAATCCAACAATAAAGTGAAAAGCTACAGCAGCAACATTAATGTACAATTGATCTCCATCCTGAGGACGTATCAACAAATTAAGCCAGTATCAACAAGCTGGAAAAGAAAATATTCATGCTTCTACATTCATCTCAATTACAAAATGATCATGAATGCAGTGCATGTTCAAGTTGCAATGAATGGCTTAGCTAACCTACTTTGCTCCAGGCGTTGAGAAGGCTTGACTTTCCAACATTTGGCCGACCAATGATTGCTATCTGCAAAATTCGATACTGCATGCTTTCAGGAAAGTACAAAAGTATGACAAGAAACCAAAACCACACCCACATTGACTGGAATTATATAAAGCAACATCCCATACACGATGACGTACAATTACTTCTAATTTAAGTTGATAAGCAACTGAAAGTGATCACTTCGAGAAAGAAAAAGCGCATGGCAAAGTTCAAAATATCCAACAGTCTTGAAAGCATGCAAGAGAATAGAGGATAAGACAAACAAAAGCTAAAATATCAAAGAATTAACAATAAAGTACATAATAATATAACGACAATCTCAGTAAAGAAAATTAAACAGAAGAGAAATTCAAAGTACAATAATCAATAAATCAATTCACTTCTACATATGAGGACAAGAATAAAGCATTAAAGCAACTTTGTTGAAAAATAACCTGTAGACCAGACTGAAGAAGTTTATCATAATTAGCAGTATCCAGTGCCTGCTGCACCTCATGCCACATGCCTTGTATTTTATCTATCAACATCTTTGAGTCTATTGCCGGCAATTCATCATCAAAATCTAATCGAGCTTCGATTTCAGCAAGCAACTCAATGCACTGCTTTCTCAGTGATTTGACTAAAGCAGAAAAGCCTCCCTATCAATAAAATGTTATTCATAGCCTGATTGTCAGGCATTTTACTATGAATCACTGGAAGACTACATTGGGAAACACATACAGAGAAACATGAATGAGCAGAATGATACAGTAACACACCTCACACACCTGCCATTAATAAGTTAATGGTCTGCTCCCAACATATGAATCTCATACAAAAAAAAACCTAAGGAAAGATATACATGCCTGTATCCCAGCTAATGCAGAGTCCGCTGCAGCCACAGACGTGGCTGAAATTAGTCTTCCAACATTTTCAGCTTGAGATAGGTCTAAGCGTCCATTTAAAAATGCACGAAGAGTGAACTCACCTAAAAAAATTCACAAAGATCAACCTATTTGTACTTCAGAATATATAACACTTTATTAGCAATTAGAAAAGTCCTTTATTAATAAAAACATATGCACAGCTATTTTATTCAAAGCGATTCCATACTGTAGGAAACATATATCTCTTGTACGCAATGAAGAAAATCCAAGGGTAAGAAAAAAATTAAGTCTATCCTGTCATAATTCAAACCAAGGAGAAGTTATCTGATAATGAGCTCAGTCTCCTTAAGTGTCATTTATTCCCTATATGCACAACATATACTTCCAGACTGGAATCAAATGTCGACAAATTTCCTATGAAATCACCGAAATGTCTTTTTTTTAAGGGCCCGACATAGAAATTGACCGAATTTTTAATAGTAAAAAATTTATCTAACATAACGAAATGTCGGCCGAAATGACCGACATTTGACCAAAATCCGAGATTCTGTCTTTTTTTTAGACAATTTCACAGAAATTTTTTATCTTTTTTAGTAAAATAAAACTTATCTTTATTAGCAAGAAATTACATTTTTTCTCAACTTCAAATTTTTTTTATAATAGACAATATTTTACTAACATTTGAACTGAAATTGATCAAAATGTGACCAAAATCCAATGAATTTCCAACGAAATCTTTCCTTAAAAAATTCAAAATTTCCACCGACATTTAACCAAAATCCCACAAATTTTCTTTTTTTTTTACTAACAGAAACCGACATGGAAATCGACATATAAAACCTTGACTTACACTCCATAGAGTAGGGGTGTAAAATGGGCCGGGCCGGGCCTAAAATACTTCAGGCTGGGCAGGTCGAGCCTAAAGATGTCAAGCCCGAATAGGGCCTTCGGGCTTGTCGGGCCAGGCTGGGCCTCGGACCAAGGGTATGAGCCCGAGCCCGAGTATACATATATTAGGAATTTTGAGCCGGGTCGGGTTTGGACTAAAAATAAGATATTTTAATTAAAAATATTTGTATACAACAAGGTTTGAAGGCTTGACCGCTAACTAGGTTAGGAAAGCTATAACCACCACACCATGTTTTTTTATGTCATATGTCCCAAGTCTATATATATATAATAAGTACATAGTAATTGTATCAGGCTTTCGGGCCGGGCTATGGGCTTAAGGTGGCGGCCCGAGCCGATGGGCTTTTTTTACACCAGTACCATAGTCTTCTAGAGATCCAATTCATGAGAGACAAAGATATGCCTCTTAAAATTAGAAGGGGTGGATCAAATGGAGACAAACTTCTGGGATATTATATGATTGACTCACACGGTTACACCTTTTGGACTTATGGAGAAATTTATAAAAATATATTTGGATTGATGAAAAGATATCCTTCCATGGCCCATAGCTATATACCATAGATGTTGAGAAGTTCCCCTTGGATGCTAGCATGGACGACATAACTTACATCATCGAGTTATGTAGTCAAAGACGCATTTAGGCTTACCAAGCTCCTCAAGCTTGGAGAAATTTAAAAAAATATATTTGGATTGATGAAAAGATACCCTTCCATGGCCCATAGCTCTATACCATAGATGTGGAGATGTTCCCCTTGGATGCTAGAATGGATGACATAACTTACATCATCGAGTTATATAGTCAAAGGCGTGTTTAGGCTTACCAAGCTCCTCAAGGCTCAAGCTTGGTGCCTCGCCTAGGGAGCCCCCAAGCCCCTTGAGTCACAAGTGCGCCTAGGCGCGCGCCTAGCTACGCACAGGATAGCACGCCAAGGATGCCCGGTTTAAAGCCAAGATTTTTTCCTCTTTTTTTTTGCATTCTTTGACTTTTTCCTCCCCACTTCTCTAAAACCCTAGGAACCCCCCTTAAACATCCCAAATTGCTTTCTTGCCAAAAAGAGCCCCTAAAACCCTTGATTTGGTGAAATTCCTGAAACCTAGATTTGATTCAATTCATCTCCAATTTGGATTCATCCCCAAACACAGTTGAAGTGTTTTCGAAAATGTGAGTGCAAACCACAAAATACATTTTACCCTCAAAAACAAGTTATTTAAGTGCTTTACATCAATTTCTAATTTTCTAGACTTGTTAATTCAAGTCCTTAACCAAGAAAGTTCAATTATAGTCTCTCTCAGTATTTGATGGAAGGTTTTAGTTGATGCTATGCTTATGCTATTTGTGGATAGATGCCCTCTTTATCACTAGAAAGTTCAATTCTAGTTTATATCAGTATTTAATGGAAGATTTTAGTTGATACTATACTTATGCTATTTGTGGATATTTGAAACCTAGATTTGATTCCATCCATCTCCAATTTGGGTCATCTCCAAACACAGTTGAAATGCTTTCGACAATATGAGTGCAAACCTCAAAATACGTTTTACCCTTGAAAATGCTAGACATGTTATTTTAAGTTCTTTAGATCAATTTCTAATTTTCTAGACTTGTATTTTAAGTCCTTAATCTAGAAAGTTCAATTTTAATCTGTCAGTATTTGATGGAAGATTTTAGTTGATGTTATGCTTATGTTGTTTGTGGATATTTGTCATCTTTATCAGTTTTTATAGATATTTATCTTGTTTTGCTTAAGTACCTCGTATAAAATTTAATTTATTATGGGTAAAGGGGGAATGTATGGGGGCTCTAGACCCTACTAAAAAGCCAGGAACATGTAGTTAAAAGTTCATGCTTGTGCCTAGGCTCGTGCCTAGGAAAGATTTAGCCTTTGCGCCCGGCTATGAAGCACCGACACTCTCGGAACCTCAACGTATCTGTTTCCGACACGTGTTGGACACCAACACTCTCTAACATGTGTCGAACACGCCAAAAAACGTGTCATCTATGAAGAAAAGCTATTTGACACGTGTCGGACATTACCGGAGATGTTGACTCATTTGAAGATGTTGGGGTTCTTGAGATTGCGAATCTTTCCATCAATGAGTCAGACATGGAGGCCGTGGTCTTCACGGATGATGGCATCGATGGTGATGATTTGGTGACACTTGACGTTGGCCTTGATGGATGATGATTTTATATGAGTTCTATTTGTCTTTTTGTGTTTTGAAAGTTTGAAGCTATGCACTTGAATCATTGATGATGTAATAATGTTATTGTTGTTTGTTGGAGACTTTTTTAGTTAACTATTAGCTTTATGTTTGATTATGAATGATAATGTTAGTCTTGTTATATATATATATATATATATATATATATATATATATATATATATATATATATATATATATATATATAGAGTAGTGATACATTGCGGCCGGGGTTAGTGTGCAGCTTCCGTGCGGCCGGCCGGGGAGTGTATGGGCCGTCCGATCAACCGATCCAACGATCGGGATTCAACCCCCCACCGACCGCAGCTGTTACTGTGGCGGGCACAGTAACAGCGATTTCGGTGGAGGGGGTTGAACCCCGGCCATCCGATCGTCGTGAATCGAACGGCCCAAATCCTTTCCGCCCTGGTTTTGGTGGTCCGGATGAACTCCGGCAGTCCGATCGGCTTGAATCGAACGGCCCAAATCGTTTCTGCCTAGTTAAAAAGTGCAGTCGTTCGATCGAATGATCGAACGGATGAGATCCCGTGGGAAACAATCGAATAGGACAAAAAGTAATGATTACTATCATTACTTTTTGTCCTATTCGATTGTTTCCCACGGGATCTCATCCGTTCGATCATTCGATCGAACGGCTACACCTTTTAACCGGCCGGAAAGAATTTGGACCGTTCGATTCACTCCGATCGAACGGCCAGGGTTCAACCCCCCCAACGAAATCGCTGTTATTGTGCCCGCCACAATAATAGCTGCGGTCGGTAGGGGGGGTGAATCCCGATCATTGGATCGGTTAATCGGACGGCCCATACACTCTCCGGCCGGCCGCACGAAAGCCGCACACTAACCCCGGCCGCAATGTATCACTACTATATATATATATATATATATATATATATATATATATATATATATATATATATATATATATATATATATATATATATATATATATATATATATATATATATATATAATTCAACATGTCCCCTAATGTGTCTGTGTTCTGGTCTTTTCAAAAATGTCGTGTCAGCATGTCCGTGTCGTGTCCATGTCTCATGTACGTATTCGTGCTTCTTAGGTGCCTGGGCTACGAGCCTACGCCTGAGCTTTTGACTGCATAGTCAACAATCAAACTTCTTCTAAAAGGTCCAAGTTTCTTCATCGAGTAACTTTGTCAAACATGTTGTTGGATTCTTTCTTGATGAGTTGAGTTTTTTTTATTAGCATACTTTACCAAGTGTCCTCTCACAAGCACCCTCAAACACAATACTAAGGTAGGAATCCTGCAAATAGAGTGTGAGTCCTACCTAAGTTCATAGTCATATATACTATAGTTTTTATGCCCTAACGAAAAAGGTGCATTTGCTCGAGCACTTTTCCTAAAATTTCAGAAAACCAAAATAGAGACAATTGAGGAGATTGTGAAAAAAAATACTTCAAAATGCTCATACAACTATATCCCCTACATTAGGGTGCTAATAAGTAATAACCGGATGTTTCAATAGTATTTGGAAACATGTTGTATTTCAAAAGGTTGATACTATTGAAGACATACCCCACCGCTTTCACGCGTGTTCAACCTCTTTCCCTTACACTACTTTAACATTAACATGATCCAATAAGAACGTACCCATCAACAGCTAAATAAATTCAAAACGCTAACCAGGTTCCGCAAGCCTTGCCCCAGCCTCTAAGCATGCTCTTAATACCCGATGCAAGCATACATCGCTCCCATGACATTGAAGCTCAACCACATCTTCTCTAGTGTAAGACCTTGGTGCCAACATAGGAACTGCTAAAACCTAAGCAAAAATATGCAGGAAAAAAAAGGTGATTAAAGTATTCACAGCCAGCAAAACAAAAGAGATCGAGATTAAAAGCATGAATGAACAAAATATATGATCAAAAAATCCTGTATGGAAATGCTTGCAATGAATCATCCGGTGTAGTCAAGGCAGTAGGCAATGCCAAGACGATAAAAAGAATTATATAATCTACATTTATGTATTAAATGTATTTACTGCTTGCCTTACCCACCATCTAGGCAATTGGGGCTCGAAATTGCCTAAGCAACCGCATAGATGGCACCTGGACAATGTAAATATTATGTTTTGCCGCTTGTCCAAATGAAACAATTTCTTTTTGAAACAAAGGAAACAATCCCTTATCATGAATAACAAAAATATATTATTTAAAACCTGTACAAAACTATTCCAAATTACGTTCTGCTACTTATCCAAATTATTTAGCGTAACCAAAACAATTATGTCATCAACAAATTTTATAGCCAAAAACAGAAAAAAGAATAGATAATATTCATAATAATCTCTTATTCTAAAATGTTCACCTTGCAACTCCATATGAAGAACGAAAATGGTTGGACCAAGAGAAGTTCAAAGACTCGCTGTTCGTGCAATACAATCAGCAGTTGCCGAATGATTCGCTGATAGATAGGAAAGTCAGGATTCTATGAACTCATCCAGCTCAACAAGGTAGACAAAGAACAACTGTGGATGGATGATACGACTAAGTTGGTCTTTTAGGGCAGACTTAGGAATACGTCGGGCATGTGAGTTATGGTATGTAAAGAGGAGCATCGAGCTTGAGAAAGAGAGGCTCAAGAGGTAGTACTAGTGGTGGACCGGTTGCGACAGTAGATCATGCAGTAGTGTCAGGTAGGACTTGAAGGACTAGAGGAATGGTGGCATCATGGTTCTATAGCAACACAAAAAGAAATATCAGCCCAAACAAGCTTGTAAGAACCGACGATGAATTTGAAGAGAAATAAGTGTTGTCAAGGTGTCGCCTAGGCCTTTTCGGGCCTAGTAGCCTAGGCAACAACCTTGGCGCTATATAAAAAAAGTTTTTTTATTTTTATTTTAATTTTTTCCTCTTCTTTTTGTTATCTTTTCCAATGTATGTATGACCCATATACTTAAATACCATTTATATGTCTTTTTTATTAGCTATATATCTATATCTCCTAAGTTAGAGTTTGTTTCATGTTTTTTTTATTAAGATTAAGGTTAATATTATTTTTCGCTTATAGAATTTTTTTTCTCTTTGAATTATCTTTCAATATACATGTGGTTTATCCACTTTCTAGTGCTTCTATTTCTTTAATTTTAGGATTGTGCTAAATTTTTAGGGTTTGTTTATTATGCTTGATTTGTTTCATAATGAATGTTAGGGACCTAGGGTTTTTAATGTTCTAACTTCTAGATTATAACCTCTTACTAGTAACATAATTTGATTAATTGATTGTTACATGTTGATAATGCATGACATACATGATTTTACATATTGACATTTTAGTGATTTAGCTTGACAATGACGACTTGAATATTCTTTTTGGATAAGAATGTTTGATTTCAGTTATTTGATTAATTTCACATGAATTTTTTGATGGTATTATGCTTATTAGTTGTTCAAATCTGAATATTATCCCATATATAAAACCTTTAATATTAAAAAAAAATTATCGCCTAGGCCACGCCTCTCCTAGGTAGGCCTGACTACCTAGGCATCGCTTGGCCGCCTTGACAACATTGAGAGAAATACATAGAATAAGACGACTTAGATGATGGCGGCTAGCCATTAGATCTGATGGTGGTGATGGTGGACTGACTGGATGTCCCCAAATGAGATATTGAAAACCTTGTATATACATTGGGTTACTATTTGTTAAATTTGTACTTGTATATTTGTATTTCTAAGATCTTTTTTGGCTTTGGTTTTAAACCTTGAAATAATTTTATCGTTTGCTTTACTTCTTGTAAGTTGTACTTGTATCATTTTGTATGTAGTATGTATCATTTTGAAATAAATTTTCTCAACTTTATAAAAGCCTAATGAATAGTTTGACTTTTGCTTTTTTTTTGGAGTTTTTTCTAGCATTTTTATCAGAGTTCCAAAGAAATAACAAACAAAACTACACAAATTGCATATGTGACTGCACCATCACATGTGTGATCGCCCGTGTCATTGACTCCCTAAGTCACACAGACCACATTTCATATATTAACTACATTGGAAATAATGGAGGGTCTTGCGGAGTGCATATAATCCGATTTGTCACAAGCAAACGAATCACATCAAGATTAATCTCTTTTTTTGTCAACACTATCTTGATGGCTCTATAACTTTCGTACATTTATCACTAAAAACGGCTTACAAATTTCTTAGTATCTTACTATTCTTACATGTACTATCATGTTCATGTACGATCTAGAAATTCACATATTACTTAGCAACCCTTGGTCAATAACCTACCTTGAGTTTGAAAAGGGGAATGGTTTTCAAGTGTTATATATAGTTGCATTCTAACTTCCTTTATGTACCACCCTCCCACGCCAATTCGGGGAGGAAAAGGCCCTCTCCAATAGGAAATTGATTTTCGCCACACACACACACACACACAACCCCCCCCCCCCCCCCCCCCCCCCCCCCCACACACACACACACCCACCCACCGGCGAGGCCCACTAGGGCACACTACCTTTTTCCATGGGGGAGGATAACCGACCCCCAACTCGTACCCTATTTGGACTCAAACTCCTAGTTTAGTTATAATTGTGTCCCCATTAATGTCGATCAGTGTTCAATTAATTAAGAGTTGAAAAGGGTAACACCATCAAATTTTTGACCCAAATTAGAACTTCATCCTAATTTGCTGAAATATTCTAGAAAAACCCACAAAAATTATGAAAATTATAAAAAACCAACTACAACACCTAATGTTATCGAAAGAACTCAACTGGGTTCATAATTGACGCTTAATGATGCATGATAACATCCTTATTGGTTCTCCAACTCATTAAATTGATTAAACTTCTTGGCACTTTAAGTTTCCTCCTGCATCACTATGTGATGCTCTATTTTCAAGATTTAACCTACTTTCTCCTATCCATGGTGAACAAGAAAAAAGAGTAACTTGATTGAACCCCGATTACGATCAAAATTACAATATCCAAACAGCACCGGAATTTTGAAGGGTTGTCTATATAGATTGTTAGCCGAATAAACGCCATGCAACTAAGGAAGGCCCTATCATAGTAAGCCAAATAACTAGTCAATTTTAGTAATAAAAGGTGCAATCTACAAATTAATCATGATAGATGTCAAATAAGGATGATCCAATCAGGACATGAAATTAGTTTATAGCCCAGATTGGTGGGATCAAAAGGATAACGTGCTGATTGCCAGGCCCGGGGCAGTTGCCCACAGGCGCCCATGCTCAGGGCCGGCTCTCCATGGCTGCACCTGCATCCACGTCAATGCGCCATTCTATCCAGAACAACCAGACCCAGGCATGAACTACAATACTTCAAAATCCATATTTTCATAAACGAACAATAAATCTGACATACATAGAACAGAGGATAACAATTACCTCATCGACGACATTCCCCTCTTGGTCTAACACGAAGCCATACTCCACAAAATGGCTTCTAGGCCTCCACGAGACTGGAGAAGGGTACTCCTTCAGGGACGTCCTCGCCGGCCGGAACACCCGACCTGCGACCGCCACGGCCGTCGGGCCCGACAGCCTGACGATCCCGACCGCTCCGGGGCCACCTCCCAGTGAAGTCACGATGGCAGCGATCGTGCCCCACCCCGCATCCGGATCGTCCCCGCCGGTGCCGGAGGAGCCGCACCGCTCATCTTTGGTGAGAACGAGGGTTTTGTCTGCAGCAGAGAGGTGGGAGGTTAGGGTTCTGGAGTGTGGAATTAGGGTTTTGCTGGAGGTGGAGGGAAGAAACTTAGCGTTTCTAGGGTTTAGGAGTTGGGAGAGCTTGGGAATCCGGCGGAGGGTGAGGAGTAGATGATGGAGGCGATTGACGAACAGAGCCATGCGAAATCTCGTTCGGTTCGAGTTGAGGATAACGGCTATTAGGGTCCGTTCTTTTTTCGTGAGTAAAAGATGTTAGGAAATGCATTTCCCGGGAAAAAAAAATTTTCCACTGTTTTTTTTTTTTTTTTTTTATGAGAAACCTATTTCATAAGAAACTAAATTATTCTGTTTTATATAGAAAAAAAATTTCCCAACCAAAGAGGTGTCAATTTGAAGTGACGCATCGGTCGAAAAACTTAAAAAAAAAATCGGAAGGCCTCGTTCGTTCATCTCGTGGAGCCCTGTTCTCTCCTTCCCTCGCTTCTCCCACACAATTGCTAGAGTTCGCATCAACCATCAAGTAACCCTCTCTCCCTCCCTTTCTCTCTCTCTCTCTGACGGATTGGGCCTGGGCTTCGGCCTGGCCTGCGCGACCACCTTTGCCTGGGAAATCAATTGCATGCGTAATCCTTTGCTTAGGAAATTAATTTTCCTAGGTGATCTTTTACTCGTGAAAAGAACGGACCATCGGAAAAACCTTTTGCCCTTTGGACAAGTATTGGCCGTCTGATTCATAGATTGGGTAAATCTCCAACCAAATCTGAGTTTTTTTTGAAAATCCAAGTTAGGATATCCTACATAACTATCCTAAGGATCGTGGGCCCCATACATGTAGCTATCTCATCAAATTTTTTAGTTGGGATGAGTTCCACTCCAACCAAGTCAACTAGGATATCCTAACTACTTTGCACAAAACCCCCTCCTATCCAACTCCTCCTAAATTTACACCAAACCCCTTTCCACCCTCTCCCACCATAATTTATTTTTAGAGCACCGGTTTTAAGTGATAAAAAAATAAAAAAATAATTTTAAATTATAATAAATAAATTATTTAAAAAAAATAATATTCTCAAAAGACTAGATTTTTATCCGTTAGGTACGGTCTACGATGTGACACACATTTCCACCACAAATATTTATATTTCTATCCATTGGGCACAGTCCATGACGCGGTACGCATTTCCACCACCAATAGTTATATTTTTATTCGTTAGGCATGGCTTGCAGGTGGCACTCACTTCCACCACAAACTGATAAATTCTCTCCGTTGGAGCCCGATATAAAGATCCATGGCTCTCTCACATCACACATTCATCCCTTCATACCTTGTCCAACACATCCAATCTTAAGGCACTATGTCGAGCTCGAGCGACACCGATAACACGTCGAGCAACAACAACGATACCTCCACTTTTACTTTGTTCTTTCTTCTGGGAGTTGTCGTGTGAAGGGAAATGAGCAACGAGCTAAACGTTCATGCCGTCGTATAAGACGCTGATCCATACCAGACCATGTCGTGCTTGATCGAAGTAGACTGGAAGGCCACAATTGGCTATTCCAGGATTATTTCGCTGATGAGCAAACATATCTTCCTCACCAGTTCCAGTGGAGATTCAGGATGAGTGGTCCACTTTTCCTGTAGATCCAAGACACAATCGTGGACCATGACAACTACTTCATCCAGAAAAGGGATCATGCTAGAAGATTGGGATTATCTAGCCTTCAGAAGATTACGGCTGCTATTCGGATACTTGCATATGGAGTATCCACCGATTCCGTGGATGATTATGTTCGGATCGTAGAAAGTACTTCTATCGAGAATATAAAGAGGTTTGTTCGAGCGATTATCGACGTCTTTGAGGAGGAGTATCTTCGTTCACCCAACACCGAAGATGTTACACGACTTCTCGCAGTAGGTGCCCGACGAGGGTTTCCAGACATGCTCGGAAGCATCGATTGCATGCATTGGAAGTGGAAGAACTACCCAACAGCCTGGCAAGGTATGTACATTAGCCATATTCACGAGCTAAAATTATTTTAGAGGCTGTAGCTAGATAATATTTGTGGATCTGACACTCCTTCGGATTGCCAAGCAAATATTTATGGATCTGACACTCCTTCGGATTGCCAGGGTCGCACAATGACATCAAAGTCCTCAATCGTTCACCTGTCTTCAGGTAGCTAGCGAAGAGTAGAGCTGCCCCATGCAATTTCATTCTCAATGACTATGAAAATAATATAGAATACTATATCGCCGATGGGATTTACCTCTCATAGTCAACATTAGTGAAGACAATCCCAGCACCTCGAGGAAATAAGAACAAGTACTTTGCCCAATAGCATGAGATGGTAAGAAAGGATATCGAGCTAGTTTTTTGAGTGTTACAAGCTCGATTTGCGATAGTACGAGAACCAGCTCATTTTTGGCAACAAAATATATTTATCGATATTATGATAGCCTGTATTATAATGCACAACATGATTGTTGAAGATGAACAAGATCTTTACTATGATCTCAACTTTGACTTTGCCGATGTGAAGCCAACTGTTGAAGCTTCCCACGAGCACACGCCGCCTCTGATGGAGTTCATCCATACCCTTCATCGGATAAGGAACAAAAAAACCCACTCCCAACTTTAGAAGGACTTGATTGAGCATATATAGCAACTTAAGGGATCTCCGTCTAAAGATTATGTTTTATTATGTTTAATATAATTGTCTTGAATGTTTTTGAGTTATTGTATACGCTTTCAATTTTAATAATATCTAGAGTTTTATTGAATGTCAAGGAGTTCATCACCTAATACAATCTAATGAAAAATACATAATTAATGGAATTCAATAAAATTATAACATTAATTATAGATATTGGAAATCATAACTAAAGGAAATTACATAATTAGAGCAACTCGAAATCATAACCCTAGCCGAGCTTTAATCTCAGCCTTGCACTTTTCAAAATATATTACGGCGAACGGTTCAAGACCCGTGAGGTCGTTCTCCATGATCACATCATCCAATTTTTGGTACTTTCTTGCTTCTTTTTGAAGCTCAATAGTTGCCTGCATCTTTGCAACTTCGATCCTATTCGCGCTTTCAGCTTTTTTTTCTCTCATCTTCTTTCTCTTCTTTTTGGAGTTCTCCTTATCCTACTTGCGCCACATAAATGCCTCATTGAACAAGTTGGAGATCAGGTGATTGTCCTCTTTGATTGGCATCTTTCCTTTGCGTTTTTCCGATAACTTTGATATCTTCTTTCCCTCTGATCTCTGTATTTTGGTAGGCCCGTCATTTGAGTCACCCCTAGGATCCGAGCATCGGAGGTTACAGGAAAGGAGGTATTTGACGAGGAATCAAAGTATCTCGCTATCCTTGGCTCTCTTAGCACTGATAGCACTGATAGAAGGTTTGATTTTGCTAGGGCCATTTCGGGTGATGTCGGAATTCCACCCAATATTGCTTGAGTTTGAAGATATCATGGTACAAATTGTTGTAAACCTTATTTGCTTCTGCTAGCTGCATAACATATAACAAAATAAATACTTAAAACCCGAGATAACACGATTAATTAAAATATAAAAAAAACTAACTAAATATTTACCTGGTCAACAATCCTAGTACCGGATCTTGATCGGCCTTCAATTTGACTTAGGCAGCTGCAGAATTTGTTGAGCGATTGTTGAATGATCGACCACCAGTGCGTCATTTGGCATAGGGTCCATTGGTTGAGTCCCTCACTATTGTAAGTAGTGTAATGTCAAAAATTCTTTTCCAAAATTGTTATCGTAATTGGCGGGTACCTTGGATGGCATCTTGACTGATGTTGAAACATGCGAACACCAACTTATCCTCAGGGGTGGTTCAATTTTTCTGAGCGCTTGTAAGCCTTCTTCTTACCCGTGGTAGATGCTTGTTCGGACTGCGGCTCCTCTTGTGTCGCCGGTGCCATCTCCGGGATCGAAAACATTAGACTCCCATCATCTTCGCCGGTGAGGAGTTGCGTGAAGTTACCCCATGGAAATGGATCCATGTTTGCCTCATAGGTGGGTGGGAGAATGATGGATGAATGAATGTGTGGGAGTGATGTAGAAGAAGTAAGAGTTTAATAGGATTTTTTAGAATTTTTAGAATTTTAAAACTATTTTTTTTATTATAAAGGAGGCTCAAACGGTCAAAAAATCCAACGGATCAAAAAATGACCGTTAGGATCAAAAGAGACAAAAATAATAATGATTTGATATTGAGTCCACAATATGAGGGAATAAATTTTTAATGAGAATAGAAGGGTTTTGTGTAAAAGTTTCGATGGTCCCAGACCATTCGGAGCCCTCCGAAGGATATTCGATCTTTGTTGTGGCCTTTGGATAACTCCCTCACACGTCTGCATCATCCTAAGGGGAAAGAAACGTAGGCCTTAGGACAATCCTTTGGATTCCGTTGGAACAACCTTTTACCGCTCAGAGTGCCACATGGGCCTTTAGATAATCCTTCAGACTCGGTTGGAGATGCTCTAAGACTCTTTTTTGTGTTAGGGGACCCCTCGAAGTGAGGGAAAGATTGTTGGATTAGTCCCATATTAGCTAAGGAGACCAATTTTGGAACAAGAGGGTATCTAACACTCCTCCCCCCTTTCGCACTATCCCCTACCCACCAAGGGATAGGGGAGTTGGTAAAGCAGCTGATGCTTTGTAACACCTGTGGTGTTAGATTTGAGAATAATAGAAATCCTCAATGGCTAGTTTCGTCTTTTTACAGCCAGACTTTTTCTTTGGGCTTTTTCCCAATAAATGGATCGTAAAACTATGGGATGTTTTACGTTCACATTCTCTGTAACTTCGAGCATGTCACGATGGTGCGTTCCGTGCAACGATCATGTGTATGCGCAGCCAGTTTCAGCAGCCCGGCAGGTAAACCTTAGAAAAGCGATAATTGGTCGATAGTTTTAGCCGTTTTGTTTTCCACAAGAGATCGGTTGATCAGATCGTAACGAAACAAGATACGTTAGATGAGACTCTGAGAGAGCCTTCCAATGAGCCTAAGTAAGGGTCGATCCGACCCCCGGGTGAATAGTTATTGCTATTTTGAGTTTTGAAGTCTTTCTTTCTTTTTGGGAGATCCAGAAGTCAAAGAATTATTTACCAAGTGCTGACGCGTTCGCGTTGACGAGACCTTTCCAACGAATCCTCTCGGGCTCTATTCTGACTTCTGGTTTGATAGTTACGACTTATTATTCTTTTCAGCTCGGTTAGTGGACGATCGCACCCGGATTCCAACCGAGTCCGGTTCAGGGCTCGGGACCGAGCCCGACCAGCCCTGGAGCCTGCCTCCCGGTCTCCTAGCATAGTTTAAGCTCTCTTGACCTCCCTCCCCAGTTGTTTGAAATCTGAAATTCGGATGAGACTGATTGGGCAAGATTTGGGGATGATAAACCCATATCTTTCATACCTTTATCCCCTCCCCCTTTTTAGGAAGGTCTTAACCGACCCTATCCCCCCACCCCATCTCTTTACCGACCTATATACATATATATATAAAGAGAGAACGGGAGAGAACGAGAGAGAGAGAGAGAGAGACAAAACGGAAGAGAAAGAGAGAGAGAGAGAGAAAGAACGGGATGCAGAGAGAGAGAGAATGGGATGCAGAGAGAGAGAGAGAACAAGAAGCAGAGAAAGAGAAGGAGAAGAGATCAAGGGAGAGGAGAGGAGCATCCCGACCCACCCGTCGCCGGAGCACCGGCGAGCGCACCGACACCCCCCAGGTCAGCCACCCTCCTCCTCCCATCCTCCTCCGCGACCCCCACCTTCCTCCCTTGCCGCGGCCCGCACAGGCGGACACCGTCGTCGCACCGAGCCCCTCCCGACGATCGTCGTCGCACCTAAACCCTTTCCCGGTGATCGTCGGCGCACCACCACCGGTCGTAGACCCCATGCGAACCCCACCGGCCGAGCTCTCGGGCTCCGACGACCGCTCCGGCCGCCTCCCCCGCGCCTCCTCTATGGGGGTGGTGTGGGAGAGGCCGGCCGAGCGCTCGTCGGTGCTCCAGGCCGCCCCTCCCGTCGGCCGTCGTCGCGCAGGAACCCCCCCCCCCCCCCGGCTGGACATCGTGGAGAAGATGATCGAACATGGGGAGGGGGTAGATTTGTAATTTCCAGGTTACTGTTTAACCCTGAACCCGACCCGACTTAGCATTACACCCCAGACCCGACCCGTTTAGCCCTGAACCCGACCCAACCTCGCAGACCCGCCCTAACCCACATAGTGAACCGGTCTGGTTCACCTGAACCAGACCCGTGAACCTGTCAATTTTGGTTCGACTGCCATTTCTCCGTTCGAACTCGAAATTGGACGAAACTAGCGCCATTTCGACCAGCTCGAAAAATACTACCTATTGGCCATGGTTTATCATAGTAATTATACTGTTTAATATCCTGTTTTATCCTTTGACCCGATATTATCGCGGTACCGTGGTTTGACTGTCGTTTCATCGTCCGAACTCGGATTCGGACAAAACCAGCAGCATCGTGCTCAGAACATTGAGTCCTACCTTTTAAACCTAGAATATAACCCTAGAACCTCTTCTACCCTAGCAACCCAGCCATGCGATCGATTTTATCGGTTCTACGTGGTTTGACCCGAAACCATCCGACCGAAGTCGGATTCCAGCGAAACTAGAACCATCGGAAAGGGTTCTTCGAGCCCGATTCGATGAGTAGGTTTAGCTTCTAATTACTTGTTTGACCTAGTATTGTTTAGGTTCGAGTTCTTCAGTCGCATGGATTTGTGTACTGTCTACTCAATGTTGGTCCCCTATCGAGGGTGCCCGATTATCCTTGGCATAGAACCCTTATCGTAGATTCTTTTGTTTTTATCGATAGAGTTGTGATACAGAGTTGTGGTTATTATCAGACCTTGATCGTGGTGATCCAGCGGAGACGGATCAGAAGCAACTAGCAAGCCGGAGTCGTGTGCGATCGACAACCAGGTGACATCTACTACCCTTGCGTGGTCTTTAATAGTGGGAAATGAGAATGACTAAGGGTAGGTGTCCATGACACTGCATGCGGGCCCCGCCGGGCATCATTGCATGTGGTCAAGTGGACCTCGCCTTGCATGCGGAGTCGCGAGTCCGGCGACGCATGCTTAAAATATTAATAAAATAATAATAATGATTGCTTTTGATTGTATGGACACCGTAATTAGGATTCCCTTAAATTATTCAATAAATTGAATAACTAATAATTATCGGGGCCCACCCTCCTGAGAGGAGTATGACAACTCTAGCACACGGGTCATCGGGATGAGTGTCTTACTTTATTTATTTATTATGTCACATGGGTTGCGAGAGCAGTACGAGATCAGGGGTAAATTGTTGGAAATTGTTAAGCATTAAATATACCTTTTGTAGCTTCAGTATATATGTTGAAAGATGCTATATGAGAATCTACCTGGTTAGAAGGTAGGGATCCCGTGCGCGCAAGGGCCGTGAACCACCCTACGCGTACAGCCGAAGTTAAGTAGGCTAGGGGTCACGGGCAAGGGTTGTGGTAAAGCCAATAGGAGGTGCCCTCGAGTAGGGATTGGCCTAGCAACCCTGTCCCAGGGAGTTGAAGTCCCCATAGTAAAGCAAGTTGGGCGGTAGAGCTCCACCGTGAAAGACGGGAAACCCCTTATGATCATCTGGGTGACTAGTGCATGGTGTTGGTGGATGCACGGCGAGAGAGTTGGCCCTCTACATCGAAATAAAAGGCCCTATAGTAATGCCCGACCGGGGGCAGGATGAACAAAATATCTGGGGTTCACATTTTAATAGAGTGTGTTTTATCTATATATGAATTTAGAATCGAGTGACTGTTTACATGATGACTTCGTGACTTTATCTGAACGTCTTATTTAATTTGTTCTTTAATGCTGTAGAACATTGAAAGGACTTCATGTTAGATAACCTAGTGACAGTAGGAATTGCATGTGAATATAGACTACTGATAAGTTTAGGTATCATTCTGCAAACATTGATTCTACTAGAACTGATAGATCTTATCTTAATTTATTAAAATTAGTTGTCTCATATTATTAAAGACTATTAGGATGTCACTAGCCATTAATTTGGCTAATCTCCTAATTTCCTATTGGGGGCTACTCTTTTCCACGAGTAGGCTCAGTTGCAGGTCCGGAGGCTCAGGAGTAGCAGTAGGAGTCCAGAGGCGGAGTTAGAGTTGCAGTGTTACCTTTCTGCTTAGTACATTAATCTTGTAGTCTTTTCTCTTCAGACATTGTAATTGTATTGGAATAAGTGTTTTTATCGGTTAGTTAGTATTCTATGGTTGTAGTTGCAATGGTTCCAGCTGAATTCTTTTGGGCAGGCCTCTCCTCAAGGCCCCAAGCCTAGGATAGATCATGATGCAAATATAAGTGTATATAAATGACTAAATTGATTAACCCTGTAGATA
The DNA here is from genome assembly GCA_947650365.1 of Chamaelirium japonicum. NCBI lineage: Eukaryota > Viridiplantae > Streptophyta > Magnoliopsida > Liliales > Melanthiaceae > Chamaelirium > Chamaelirium japonicum. The sequence continues at coordinate 39,066,112 of OX393558.1, read as the reverse complement.
GGAACTCTAGACTGGTGCATCTGAGTGTTAGGGAGTGGATGAGACTACGTGGCTAGCCGTAGGAGGCTTGAGCCTCGTGCTCCCTCAGATAGACTCCTGTCAGTATGTAGTGGCACCGACAGGTCACTCATACTGAGAGGATATGACTTTTGAAGGTTGAGCTTGACTAGATAATATCTTCTCTCTGTTGATAATTTCTCTTTCTTTGCTTTTTAATAAAAATGTTTTTTGAAAAATCAAATTTAAAAGATTCCCCTCTTGTTTCTCCCTCCTTCTTGTTTTTCATATTAGAGAGCGTAGAAGCCCTGTGAGAACCCAAATTGGTGTAATTAATTGACCAAACCCAAAACCTCATTCTTTTCTCACCTCACACCCCAGGGATCGGTCTTCAGATTTCTGGGGCGTGACAGCTGGTATCAGAGCTTAGGGATATGTTCCTAGGGGTTTTGTTAGGATGTGGTTCGTGTCTTGCGATCCTTTCTTCGGAAAGTTTAGACTCTAGTGGTGTTAGAATGTTTTCTAGAGATTGTATTGATAGTGAGTCGATAGAATTCTCGTAGTAGCTAGTGGTGGTATAGCGAGTATTTCAAGGATAAGGACCTAGGGTTAATCATACTTGGAGAACTGGTTTTGTTTGAGGAATTGATCTGTAACTAAGAACTGTCTATGATTGAGTTTTTAATTGATCAAGAATCGTGAATCAATCTATATGTCGTATGAGTATGATTGTATTTGAACTCTGATGTGCTGTAATGTTTAGGTTTAGAGTTAGTCGTTGCCACTCGGGTGATAGTTCTTAGGAAGAAGCCACGTAGAAAATCTTAACCAAGGGTAGTGTTTCTTGATCTCTAGGCAGAAGCATAGTGTTTGAGTCTATATCAGAGTATAGGTTGGGAGTCTTCTAATATGGATTCTCTTGAACTTTCTAGTGGTAAGGAGCTGACCAAGGACTAGATATTCAACTCTAGTTAGTAATTTGGTTGATTGATTTTGGAATGGATGTATTTGAATATATTTGGAAGGATGTATATCCTTGATGGTTTATCTGGCATGGTTGTGAGGTTACTCTTTTTGTTGGTTTTGTTATTTTTCGTTGACCCTAAGCGCTAGAAACATAGTCGGTATTTTAGGATTCCTTGATCTTTGTTGACCCTTAGTATTAGAGACCTAGTCGGTGTTTAGGATCCCTTGATCTTCGTTGACCCTTAGTACTAGAGACTTAGTTGGTGTTTTAGGATTCCTTGATTCTTGTTGACCATTGGTACTAGAGACCTAGTTGGTGTTTTTAGAATTGTCCATTATCTCGATATAGGTGTAATAATTAAATTAGTTTTCTTGTTAGATCTCTCTGGTGTATCGTGGGTTATAATTAGTTTGGTGTAGAGCTTATGTGTCTTTTTTTTAATAGATCCTATGAGTAATGATGATGACTCTTGGGGATAGTGGTTTCAAGAAGTACACCAGGAGATGAAAATCTCAGGTGATAGTTTGAATTTCCCATGGTTAGTAGATTACGGGATACCTTGATAGTGACTCTTGCGAAAGAGTACGCACTATTCCTAGGGAACTTTGGCGGTGGATGATGATTGTCCGGTAGAGAACATACTGTGGCTACGCACTGACTCTTCGGAGGCTTTGGCGGTTGGTTTCGCAGTTCTTATTGGAACTCGCGGGAGAGAGCGCACTGACTAGATGACAGTGACGTTAAGATAGAACTGAGATAATTAAGTACTAGAAAGATGTTAGCGACGATGTCAAGAGTACTGCCTATGTTTATAAAATTTGGGAATACCTTATCAGTTGGACTCTTAAGAATAATCATTATTCTGCTGATTCACCCCGCTTTGTTTCTAATTATTATTCAATTCTAGTAACTTCAGTTTGATTCAGTTTCTTTTGAGTAATTGCTTTTAGTTCTCAGAATGTTAAGATTGTGCTAGTTCCCTCAGTTGTCCTTTTTTCTAAGTTGTCTCTATTTGTCTCGGGTCCTTTATTCTTATTTTTGTATGGTTGCGAGGTTTCCGTCTAACTATCTCGATGATTAGTTTAGGGTAGAATTTAGTACTTGATATCGATCTGCTCAGTCGATATTAGTTAGTCATTAGTTTCCTAGTAAGTAGTTTCTTCAGCCATACTCATAATAGTTCTGGTTTAGAATCGGTCCCCTTGTCTTGGAATAAGCCAATGAAATGATTATCTATCGTCAGAGTGTAGCTATCTAGTTTAGACCCTCTTGAGAAATAGATTTTTCGGACATTTGTTCTTTAGTTTCTTGAGCAGTATTGGTAGTTCGGTTAGTGTAGGTGTTGGTCTCATGTGAATCTTATAAGATTTTAGTTTAGTATTAGATACACGTTAGGCGTACTAGTTGAGACATCTCTTTTGTCAAATCATTCTGGAATGTGTACTTAAGCATATGTGTATGGGCGCATATGTGTAGTATACATTGCTATGATTGTAGAGTCGATACCAAAAGTATAAATTATATATGGGTGTATGGGCACTCATATACATTGATATACCTTTTATATCGGCACTGATAATTGAGTGCATTTTAAGTTTCTGAATCTATGAGTTTTGGTAGTTACCCTACCGAGGAGGATACCCCTCGACGGTACTAATAAGGGGGATATGATGCCCCTTATCAAGGCAGGGTTAATGATCAAAACTCATGATTTTGGTCTAATCCGTAATGCTTAGAATGTGAAATGGAAACCAAAACTCGTATTCACGATGTGAGAATTTGGAGGTTTATTTCTATCCTAATAATTATGAGAGTCGATTCGTATAATGTTTAGGTTAGTAGAGAGAGTAGAATTGTGAGTAGTAGAGGGTTAGGGTTTTCTTTTAGTAAGATTTGGTGTAGTGACTTGACTTTCTTGTTGGTATTGTTAGTGAGGATTCGTACTCGTTATAGTTAACTTTTCATTGCTATAATGTTCTTGTTTTGGTAGTAGAGATGAGTGGACTCGTATATATGGTTTTTGTAGTTGAATTTTTGGGACGAAATTTTTTTTTAAGGTGTGTAGGTTGTAACACCTGTGGTGTTAGATTTGAGAATAATAGAAATCCTCAATGGCTAGTTTCGTCTTTTTACAGCTAGACTTTTTCTTTGGGCTTTTTCCCAATAAATGGATCATAAACCTATGGGATGTTTTACATTCACATTCTCCGTAACTTCGAGCATGTCATGATGGTGCGTTCCGTGCAACGATCATGTGTATGCGCAGCCAGTTTCAGCAGCCCGGCAGGTAAACCCTAGAAAAGCGATAATTGGTCGATAGTTGTAGCCGTTTTGTTTTCCACAAGAGATTGGTTGATCGGATCGTAACGAAACAAGATACGTTAGATGAGGCTCTGAGAGAGCCTTCCAATAAGCCTGAGTAAGGGTCGATCCGACCCCCGGGTGAATAGTTATTGCTATTTTGAGTTTTGGAGTCTTTCTTTCTTTTTGGGAGATCCAGAAGTTAGAAAATTATTTACCAAGTGCTGACGCGTTCGCGTTGACGAGACCTTTCTAACGAATCCTATTGGGCCCTATTCCGACTTCTGGTTTAATAGTTACGACTTATTATTCTTTTTAGCTCGGTTAGTGGATGAATCGCACCCGGATTCCAACCGAGCCCGGTTCAGGGCTCGGGATCGAGCCCGACCAGCCCTGGAGCCTGCCTCCTGGTCTCCTAGCATAGTTTAAGCTCTCTTGACCTCCCTCCCCAGTTGTTGAAATCTGAAATTCGGATGAGACTGATTGGGCAAGATTTGGGGATGATAAACCTATATCTTTCATACCTTTATCCCCTCCCCCTTTTTAGGAAGGTCTTAACCGACCCTATCCCCCCACCCCATCTCTTTACCGACCTATATACATATATATAGAGAGAGAGAGAACGGGAGAGAACGAGAGAGAGAGAACGGAAGAGAAAGAGAGAGAGAGAGAGAGAGAAAGAACGGGATGCAGAGAGAGAAAACAGGATGCAGAGAGAGAGAGAGAGAACAAGAGGCAGAGAAAGAGAAGGAGAAGAGATCGAAGGAGAGGAGCGGAGCATCCTGACCCACCCATCGCCGGAGCACCGACGAGCGCACTGACACCCCCCAGGTCAGCCACCCTCCTCCTCCCATCCTCCTCCGCGACCCCCACCTTCCTCCCTTGCCGCGGCCCGCACGGGCGGACACCGTCGCCGCACCGAGCCCCTCCCGACGATCGTTGTCGCACCTGAACCCTTTCCCGGTGATCGTCGGCGCACCACCACCGGTCGTAGACCCCATGCGAACCCCACCGGCCGAGCTCTCGGGCTCCGACGACCGCTCTGGCCGCCTCCCCCGCGCCTTCTCTGTGGGGGTGGTGCGGGAGAGGCCGGCCGAGCGTTCGTCGGCGCTCCAGGCCGCCCCTCCCGTTGGCCGTCATCGCGCAGGAACCCCCCCCCCCCGGCTGGACATCGTGGAGAAGATGAACATGGGGGGGGGGGTAGATTTGTAATTTCCAGGTTATTGTTTAACCCTGAACCCGACCCGACTTTGCATTGCACCCCAGACACGACCCGTTTAGCCCTGAACCTGACCCAACCTCGCAGACCCGCCCCAACCCACATAGTGAACCGGTCTGGTTCACCTGAACCAGACCCGTGAATCTGTCAATTTTGGTTCGACTGCCATTTCTCCGTCCGAACTCGAAATTGGACGAAACTAGCGCCATTTCGACCAGCTCGGAAAATACTACCTGTTGGCCATAGTTTATCATAGTAATTATACTGTTTAATATCCTGTTTTATCCTTTGACCCGATATTATTGCGGTACCGTGGTTTGACCACCGTTTCATCGTCCGAACTCGGATTCGGACAAAACCAGCGGCATCATGCTCAGAACATTGAGTCCTACCTTTTAAACCTAGAATATAACCCTAGAACCTCTTCTACCCTAGCAACCTATCCATGCGATCGATTTTATCGGTTCAACGTGGTTTGACCCGAAACCATCCGACCGAAGTCGGATTCCAGCGAAACTGGAACCATCGGAAAGGGTTCTTCGAGCCCGATTCGATGAGTAGGTTTAGCTTCTAATTACTTGTTTGACCTAGTATTGTTTAGGTTTGAGTTTTTTAGTCGCACGGATTTACGTACTGTCGACTCAATATTGGTCCCCTATCGAGGGTGCCCGATTATCCTTAGCATAGAACCCTTATCGTAGATTCTTTTGTTTTTATCGATAGAGTTGTGATACGGAGCTGTGGTTATTATTAGACCTTGATCGTGGTGATCCAGCGGAGACGGATCAGAAGCAACTAGCAAGCCGGAGTCGTGTGCGATCGACAACCAGGTGACATCTACTACCCTTGCGTGGTCTTTAATAGTGGGAAATAAGAATGACTAAGGGTAGGTGTCCATGACACTGCATGCGGGCCCCGTCGGGCATCGTCGCATGTGGTCAAGTGGACCCCGCCTTGTATGCGGAGTCGCGAGTCCGGCGACGCATGCTTAAAATATTAATAAAATAATAATAATGATTGCTTTTGATTGTATGGACACCGTAATTAGGATTCCCTTAAATTATTCAATAAATTGAATAACTAATAATTATCGGGGCCCACCCTCCTGAGAGGAGTATGGCAACCCTAGCACACGGGTCATCGAGATGAGTGTCTTACTTTATTTGTTTATTATGTCGCATGGGTTGCGAGAGTAGTACGAGATCAGGGGTAAATTGTTGGAAATTGTTAAGCATTAAATATACCTTTTGTAGCTTCAGTATATATGTTGAAAGATGCTATATGAGAATCTACCTGGTTAGAAGGTAGGGACCCCGTGCGCGCAAGGGCCGTGAACCACCCTGCGCGTACAGCCGAAGTTAAGTAGGTTAGGGGTCACGGGCAAGGGTTGTGGTAAAGCCAATAGGAGGTGCCCTCGAGTAGGGATTGGCCTAGCAACCCTGTCCCGGGGAGTTGAAGTCCCCATAGTAAAGCAAGTTGGGCGGTAGAGCTCCACCGTGAAAGACGGGAAACCCCTTATGATCATCTGGGTGACTAGTGCATGGTGTTGGTGGATGCACGGCGAGAGAGTTGGCCCTCTACATCGAAATAAAAGGCCCTATAGTAATGCCCGACCGGGGGCAGGATGAACAAAATATCCGGGGTTCACATTTTGATAGAGTGTGTTTTATCTATATATGAATTTAGAATCGAGTGACTGTTTACATGATGACTTCGTGATTTTATCTGAACGTCTTATTTAATTTGTTCTTTAATGCTGTAGAACATTGAATGGACTTCATGTTAGATAACCTAGTGACAGTAGGAATTGCATGTGAATATAGACTACTGATAGGTTTAGGTATCATTCTGCAAATATTGATTCTACTAGAACTGTTAGATCTTATCTTAATTTATTAAGATTAGTTGTCTCATATTATTAAAAACTATTAGGATGTCACTAGCCATTAATTTGGCTAATCTCCCAATTTTCTATTGGGGGCTAGTTTTTTCCACGAGTAGGCTCAGTTGCAGGTCCGGAGGCTCAGGAGTAGCAGTAGGAGTCCAGAGGCGGAGTTAGAGTTGCAGTGTTACCTTTCTGCTTAGTACGTTAATCTTGTAGTCTTTTCTCTTCAGACATTGTAATTGTATTGGAATAAGTGTTTTTATCGGTTAGTTAGTATTCTATGGTTGTTGTTGCAATGGTTCCAGCTGAATTCTTTTGGGTAGGCCTTTCCTCAAGGCCCCAAGCCTAGGATAGATCATGATGAAAATATAAGTGCATATAAATGACTAAATTGATTAACTCTGTAGATAGGAACTCTAGACTGGTGCACCTGAGTGTTAGGGAGTGGATGAGACTACGTGGCTAGCCGTAGGAGGCTTGAGCCTCGTGCTCCCTCAGATAGACTCCTGTCAGTATGTAGTGGCACCGACAGGTCACTCATACTGAGAGGATATGACTTTTGAAGGTTGAGCTTGACTAGATAATATCTTCTCTATGTTGATAATTTCTCTTTCTTTGCTTTATAATAAAAATATTTTTCGAAAAATCAAATTTAAAAGATTCCCCTCCTGTTTCTCCCTCCTTCTTGTTTTTCATATTAAAGAGCGTAGAAGCCCTGTGAGAACCCAAATTGGTGTAATTAATTGACCAAACCCAAAACCCCATTCTTTTCTCACCTCACACCCCAGGGATCGGTCTTCAGATTTCTGGGGCGTGGCATGCTTGGCTGAGATGGTTGTGGGTTCAACCCCCCCCCCCTCTCAAGTTACCAAGGAGTGTGTAGGGAAACTTTCGAGGGGTCGGTGCACATTTCCGGAGGGATTAGTCTGAGCCTAAAGTGGATCCATTACCTGAAAGGTTTTGGGACACTCACCAATCTTGAAAAAAAAAGTGGTTTGTTCTATTAAAAAATCAAATAGTTAAGGGATCTTTCTAGTTTTTTTCTTCGTATTCTGAATAAAATTTTTATTTCTTAAAAAAGATTTTATCCTTAACCTCTCAATGATATATTTGAGGAAAGATATATAGGCTTATTTTCAATCGCAACTAGACATTCGTGTGTGTGTGTGTGTGTGTGTTTTAGTATAAAGGAGAAAATCAATCCTTTATAGCTATAAAAAGATAGTTTTGGTTTACTAGAACCATCGGCGTATTGTTTTATCGATACTAGAGTTTATAGGGAAGAAAATGAATTTATGGATGGAAACATATATGTAGTCTCTATAAATAAATAAAAAAACCAGTTATTGAAGAACAATCAATATACCCCTAGGGCTTGTTTGGTTGTTGTGCAAGTATTGTGTGCACATCTGTTTGCACATATGACATGTGGAATTAAAGTTTGGACTTATTTGGTTGCTATGTTTTTAGTTTGATTTTGAAAACAAATATGCAAGCAGTTTAGGGTTGTTTTGGTTAATAAGCCATGGCGTGTGTTAACAGATGACACTTGCTCAATTTATAGAGCTTTTTGCATATAAAACTGTCCAAATAAAGTTTCACCTAAACACATGAAACTTGTTCATGTCACATGTGCAAACAGATGTGGATACATAATTCGCATAAGAACCAAGCAAGCATGTATTTAAGTGAAACTTTATTTGCAAAGCTTTATGTGTAGAAGCTATACAAATTTAGCATAGTGTGTATCTGTTTGCACATGTCACACCCCATTAGCCAAACAACTCTAATATGTTTGCATGTGTGTTTAAAAAAACGCAGGCCAAAAACACTTAAACCAACCAAGACCCTAATGTCGAATAAAAATCAAAAGGGATAGAAATAAAGTGCTGGAATGTCGTTACTTCATGCAGATATTCATTTGTTCGAACTTCAGTTCACAATGTGGAACTCCGGAGTTCACAATGTGCAAGCTCTTCCATAAGAAATGATGCACTCTCACTTTAGTTCCAACTCTAGAAAAAACCAGTACTAGAATAGCGAAAACAGAATTGATGATAGTGCTCGAAATTTGTAAGATAAAACAATGAAAGATATTTGTTTTGGATTTTGCTTCCTTTGATAATGGGTTTACTAAATGAAGTAAAGATCTGGATGAGTATATAGTGAGTGAGCTTAGTCTTGTGTTTACAGTAGAAATCATTACTTATCTTGGATATAAAAAAAAAATCTTATATTAAATTACCTATAAGGTGCTCCTAATTTTATTTGGAATGAGGGTATTTGTAGAACTAACCGGTTTTTAAATTCTCAGTTTTGAGACACTTAAATATAAGTCATTCCATGCTACTGGTAGTCAGTACATAGAAAATATTGATCGATAGCCTTATGATATTTTAGATATTATTTTGGCTGACTTTGAAACCTTTGATAGTAGTTCTTATCTTTATGGCATTAATCATGTCACGCCCTAGAAATCTGAAACTGATCCCTGGGGTGTGAAATGAGAAAAACCATGGGATTTAGGGTTTGGTCGACTAACCATGCCAATTAGGGTTTCTCACAGGACTGCGACTCTCTCATAAATGAAGAAGGAGGAGGGAGAAACAATGGGTATTTTAAAACTTGGTTTTTATGAAAATATTTTTATTTTAAAAGAGAGATAAAATTTTTGTCAACAGAGAGATGATCACGCTCGACCTTCAACCGGATTATCCTCTCAGCATGTGCGGCCAGCCGGTGCCCCACATGTTGACAGAAGTCCCTCTTAAGGGAGCACGAGGCTCAAGCCTCTAACGGCGAGCCAAGTATCTCACCAGCTCCCTAACACTCGGTGCATCGGTTTGGAGGTCCTATCTACTGGGCTTGTCAAATTAGGTCAATTATTCTTCTTATATTTTCATTGTGATCTAATCTAGGCTTGGAGCCTTGAGGAGAGGCATCCCAAAAGATTCAGCTGGATCATCACCACTAACAATCATATAATACTAAACTAGACTAAAAAACTTATAAACTCTTATTCCAAACCAGGTCAATCACATCGAATGAAAAAGTACTACTACAAACATTGACCTACTAGAAAGAAAGACAAGCGAAGACTCCAACTCCGCCTTTGGACTACCACCGCTACTCCGGTCCTGAGCCTCTAACCTACATAAGAGTCTACTCGTGGGAAAGAGTAGCCCCCAATGGGAAATTAGGAGATTAGCCAATTTAATGGCTAGTGACATCCTAATAGTCTTTAATAATATGAGACGACATATTGAATTAAATTACATTAACAGTTTAAGTGTTTATGAAGTTTACAGAAGATTAACCTAAGCCTACCAGTAGTATATGTTCACATGCAATTCCTATTGTCACTAGGTTATCTACCATACAGTCCGTTAGATATTCTACAGTGCTTAATTATAAATTACAATATAAATCATATATCATAAAGTGAACCCGGGTATTTTGTTCATCCTGCCCCCGGTCGGGCATTACTATAGGGACTTTTATTTCGATGTAGAGGGTCAACTCTCTCGCCGTGCATCCACCATGCACAAATCATCAAGATAATTATAAGATATTTTCCATCTTTCACGGTGGAGCTCTACCGCTCCACTTGCGTTACTTTGGGGGCTTCAACCACCCCGGGACAGAGTTGCTAGGCCAATCCCTACTAAAGGGCTACTCCTATTGGCTTTACCACAACCCTTGCCCGTGACCCCCTAGCCTACTGGTCTTCGGCTGTGCGTGCAGGGTGGTTCACGTCCCTTGCGCGCACGAGGTCCAATCTTTCCACATGATAGATTATTATAATAATAAAATAGCTTTGACGTTTTATCCCGGAATTCGCACCGCACTCACAACCCATGCATCACAGTTACTCTCGCCCGTATTTCCATGTGCCCGGGTCTCCACACTCCCCTCAGGAGGGTGGGACCCAATAATTATTATTTAATTATTAATTACCAAAACTTAAGGGAATTTCTACTTACGGTGTCCAAGCAATCAGCAGAAAGATTTATTATTTAATTACTAATATTTTTAAGCATGCGTCACCGGACTCGCGACTCCGCATGCAAGGCGAGGTCCACTTGACCACATGCGGCGATGTCCGGCGGGACCCGCATGCAGCGTTATGGATACCTACCTTTAGTCATTTTCATTTCCCACTATTAAAGACCACGCAAAGGTAGTAGATGTCACCTGGTTGTCGAACACGGGCTTCTGTAAGGTGACCTCCGCTCCGTCTCCGACTGGGTTAGCACCGCCGCGAACTGCCAAGCACACACAGTGGGCCTATGGTTAATGTTTGTTACCGAGTAATATAGGTTTAGGGCCGAGTTGGCCGAGTCGAGAATTTACGCGTCATCGGACGCTGGTCTACGGACTCACAAAACGATGCCCCAATGGTACAGTCTCGGTTAGTCGGTATTTCCAATGCTAAGGGTCGTACTACGGTTTAACTACACTAATCCGACTAGACGGTCACATCCACGTCGGTGCTGCTATTAGTGTGCCCTTGTGCTCCAATGAGCCTTCGGCCTTGCTACCAAGGTGTGTACCACTCCGGTTAGGTCTAGGCACGATCGGAGATCCGATTCGTTATCCACCCAAGACGGCCTCGTGCTCCGTTTCGAGTGCGACGGTCAACAAGAAGAAGAGGAGGGATATATTTGTTAACTCGAAGGGTCCCCACGGGGCCGACGGCTGCGATTTATACATCGCATGACTATCTTGGCAAAGGCATAATACGGCCATTGGTTGGGTTTCGGCTTGGCAAATCCGTCGTCAGGGCCAACTGCCAGCAACAATACCACAAAAAAAAAAGTATAGCAATTCTACCCAAGGTTTCGGCTTCGGGTGCTCGGCCAATACCGGCAGGTCAGGGGTCATACTAGGCCAAGGTCAACTAGGTTTGTTCGGCCATCGAGCACAAGGCATTCAAACACCGCAGTGAAGGGAGGGACGGTGTCGGTGGCTGATGATCGGTTCGATGGTCACTCAGGATGGTCGAGTGGTCAGATGGGGGTTTGGCTTGGCTTGGCTTGGCTTGGTCGGGCCTTGCCGACTGCACAACCACCAGCCCAATGGCCGGTGGCCATGGCCGCGTCGAAGGCAAACTGACAGGAGGGAGTCGGCTGGTATCCACAGAACGAAAGAGGAATGAGGGGGGTCGCTGCCTTGATCGGGGTCCACGGGTCTAACCATGGGCTCCTCCCCTCCAAGCTCCGGCCGGTCGGCCTTCTCCGGTGCCGGCGCGGCTCTCCTCCGGCCGCGCGTGCAACACACCACAAAGAGGGGGAGAGAGGGGCAGATCTGGATGGGGAAGAGGGGGAGGTTGGAGGGGCTTAAGGGGGTCGGGTCCAGGTTTTAAAAAGGGGAAAGGGGGCGGCGGCCGGCGGGATTCAGGGCGGCGGCCGGCTGCTCGGCGGGAATCCGGGCCGAATTCCACGCCTTGGGATGAGAGGGCGGCTAGAGGTCGGCGGGATTCGCGGGCATCGGGCGGCGACCTTGGGGTCGGATCGGATCGGGTTGAGTGGGGTGATGGAGAGAGAGATCCGAGAGAGGGGAGGTGAGATGGGGTGAGGGGGAGGAGAGAGAGAGAGAGGTTGATCGGTTGGGAGAGAGGGAGAGAAAGAGAGAGAGAGAGACCTGGGTTTGGGGGTCGGGTCGGGCATGGGTTTGGGGTTAGGAGATGGGTTTGGGGTTTTGAGAGAGAAAGAGAGAGAGAGAGTGGGGGGTAGTGGGTTTAGGATCGGGTTCGGGTTGGGTTTGGGGGTTTAAGAGAGAGAGAGTTGGCTGTTGGTTGGGGTTAGGAGATGGGTTTGGGTTTGAAAGAGAGAGAGAGAGAGTGGGGGCTAGTGGGTTTAGGATCGGGTTCGGGTTGGGTTTGGGGTTTTAAGAGAGAGAGAGAGAATTGGCTGTTGGTTGGGGTTAGGGGATGGGTTTGGGTTTGAGAGAGAGAGAGAGTGGGGGGGGGGGGGGGGGGGGGGGTGGGGTGGGGGGGGGGGGTTGGTGGGGTTAGGATCGGGTTGGGTTTGGGTTAGAAATTTTTTATTTTATTTTATTTTTTTGCTTTGTTTTCTCCTTTTTTATTTATTTATGTTTTTTAAGAGCTGGTCGAGCCCGACTCACACCGAGCCTGACTCGCCCTCGACTCGGGTCGCGCCGAGATGAGCCGGTGCGCGAACCTCGACGGTTCCAACAGATTAGCCACAGTACCTATTTATTTATAAAAATTATTTTACTAAAAACAAAATAATAATAATAATAATAACATTTGAGCCAAACCTCGATACACGTGCTTATCAGTTTGTGCGACTATACCTCAGTTGCAGCCCTGCGACTCGTACCCGGGACCCACTGTCGGGCCCCGTCCAAGCACAACCAATCACATCACGCTAAGTATATTAAAATAATATTATAAAAAAAACTGGGTTGCTCTGGCGAAATCACTCTGGAATGCCGATCATTACAAATCATTTCCCCTAAAAAATAATTATTTTAGAGAATTACTTATCCAACAGTCGCAGTTGCAGTCCTGAGATGAGGTTATATTTTGCCTTAGTCAAAAGTAAGTTATTATTTATTTATTGAGGTGAAATCTGAGTGCCATTATTTATAAGATCCAAATGACTGAGGCAGTAAATAAGACAATAAACTCTAAGGTTTGGAAACAATATTTTTTCTGGCTTTCTCTACTCACACATCAATAGTATCTGGCTACTGTATTCATCAAAAACCACAGTGATAGGAGAATAGGGTTTGTCTGGAGGTCGAGGTAATTAATTAGGTTCAGGTTATGTCAAGTCTTGGATAACACCTTTCTCTAAAGGAGAAAGTAGTGATAAGTTTAGCTATTCTACAAGTCATTTAGTTTCCTATGTAACGGTTAAGATTGTTTGAAATGTCTTCATGTCTTGACAATATTTCTATAATGATGTTTTGGGTCCTTTAAGGGAATTTTCCTATGCGTTAAGAGATAGCATAATTTGATGGTTTGAAAATAATCATTTATGATAATCTAATGAATTAAGAACTTTTGCTAAGTTTGAATCTAACAAAAAAGTATAAGCTTCTTATCATAAGAGGGTACAAGGTGTTAATCCTAAACAATTGTTATTAGTTACGATCCTCAGGACTCTCTGGTGTAATTCTTTGGTTATGGTGGCCGTTGAAGATAAGAACTTACTAGTGGCTACATCCACACTGTTCTTGCCATGATAAATTCTTTTTGGAACCTCTTTTAGACATAATCGGGTATAGCTTAGGTGGGATGCTCTATTAGATGGTTCATTTATTTGTTTCAGTAGTAAGTAGTCGAGTTAGTTTTTTTACCAAATAGAGATATGGTTTTCTCGTTTTCCTATATATGTTGTAACAAAAACTCTATTTTTTTTCTTTTCAGTCAGAATAATTAGGGTGACTTTAAAAACTTTTAAACTCTTCCCGTTAAATTTCATGATCATTCAAGGCATTTAAGATAAGGACCAACCATCATGTTCCCACAATCGATTTCTAGGTGGGTCCACTCCAAGTGGCTGCATGCTAAAAATTAGTAACCCTTTTTCCTATCAAGGGATGGCTTCACGTAACCCCAGGTAGTCCTTTCCTAGGTATCCTTTTACTTCGAACTCGATTACGACACATAATGATCATCTCTGATCTTAAATGTCATAGACCTAACCTGTATTAATATTGGATGAAACTTAAGAATTCAGTATCTTATGCATAGGTTAATACCATTGACTAAAAATTTAATAATTATCTCACTTATTTTATGCTATCCTGGTAGTTCTATAATTTTAAATATCATCTTTTATCAGGTTATTTTGGAGATGCACTTTTGTCTTGAGTACTCTTTTGAAATATTGTTCGCGAAATATTTTGGTTTGACAAATTTTGACTGAATCCTATTAGTAATCTTTTTCACCTACTGATTGTTACTCAATGATCGTTACTATTTTATGTTACCATAATCTTATCAGTACGGTTCTAACTCTGTGGCAGGTTGGTTGGCATGGGAAAAGAGTTTATTATTTAGATATTGACATAAGAAAACTTAAAATTTAAAGTGTGTATATCGTAGCACTGAATTCCTACCACTTTACGGTATCAAGGTGAAGGTCTTAGTTTGAATTTTTATTACTTTATTTTCTTTTTCTCTTGGGTTGTGATTCTTCGCTGAGCTAGTTTAAAAAGAGCACTAGGCTATGATAACTAGTTAGGCTATGAATAATTATGTGTTAAAATAATCGGGAGTGCTATCAGCTTAAGATTTTAGAATTTAGAGAGTAGTCACCTTAGGTAATCATATATTCCAATTTGGATGTACTTACATTGTCTTCTAGGTTGACTTACTCTTCAGCATTCAATGCTATTATTTCTGACCTATGCATCAAAGGCTATTATAACATATTTAAAAGAAAGATCATAAATTAAAGTTCAGTTGTATATACTTTGTTCTAGAGATTAAGTATCTTAGATTATCAATGTCTCAATCATCTAGGGCTAGGTATACCTAAATCTAATTCACATGAACGCAACTTGTCCTCTAGATTAAGTGACTATCCTACCAATATCCTTTTCACTAATCTTTTAATTTTCTAGGACCTATTACCTAGGCTCTGATACCAAGTTGTCACGTCCCGATATTTTACGGAATGAGACAACCCATAAGATACTGGGGTATGAAAAGAGATACAAACTTGATACAATTTCAAGCTCATAAATTGAGCAAGAATAGAACTTTGTATTAATAATTTTTCGGTTACAATGGTTTTATAACTAAAAAAAAATAGTCATTTCTTTATTTTTGAATCCCAAGCATTCTTTAAGACTTCGCATTGCCTTTGGGTCCCACGTGCAGCTTTAGCTCCAACTAGGGTTATCTCCATTGAGATACTTTCTAGTCCTATAGAGTTAGGATCTGCTACCACAAAGTCTGTAGGGGGGTCAGTCTTACAACACAGACTCAATAGGTTAGTGACACTAAACCTTTTAACTAAACAAAACACATTTAAAAATGACTAAAGCATCACTTAATTATCTATTGAGCAATTGTCCCAGTTAAGACTAATTACCAGGCTGGTCTCCCCACCTGAGGATTCTTTTAGGCACCAACCAGGTCTAGCCTCACACCCAGGGCATTCCAAGCAAGCCCCACACCTAAGGACGCTTTTAGCCGAAGCAGAGCTAGCCTTACACCCAGAGCGTTTACAAGCAAACCCCATACATTACCAGTCAATATACTCATGAATAACCTAAGGTACGATAAGCATTTTTAATATATAATTTGAACAATAAAAGATAATAGTTCCATTCCCCAACCTTGTTTTAAAAGACCGTTGACTTTTCTAAAAAATGATTCATCAATTTGATTATCTTGAAATGTCAAATATAGTTATTAATATTTATTGTAATAACCTATAATTTGCTAACCAAAGATATAGGGCTCGATGCCACAAGTATGTGGCCACAACTGGAATCAAATTCCGAGTCTAATTGAAGAACTTATGGTTTATATACGATATAAGGGTAAAATGATCTTTTTTCTAAAGGTTCTGGTTTTAGGGTTTTATAATATTGGTGGGTCGATACCGTAACCCCAAACATGTGGCCACAAATGCAACTCGATTCCGAGTTCCGAGTTCCAATAAAAAAGTTATGACATATTTACCCTATAGGGGTAAAATGTAAATTTACTTTTTAAGTGTTGGTTCTGATATTTTACGGTCTCAGAAAGTGCACTTTATTATTACGAGTCCAAGTCCATTAACGGGGCCCAATTCAAAGTTCGAATGCCCAAGTTATGGCCAAAACACCCCTATGAGTAAAATAGTCATTTCATATTTAATTTTCTGATAGATATAATCTATGTTTCTTTCTTATATTTTTGTAGAGAGGTTTTCGTCTCTAACGCGTAGGCGCAAACTTCAATTCCGAGTTCGGTGTGACAAGTTAGAAGCTAAATAATGTAAGCTCAAGGTCTTATATATATTTATATATAAATATGAGCATATAGTGTTAGTATGGTCAATTGGTTAAAAGACTTGGACTTAGGTTGAAGTCTTGAGGTGGAGAATGCCAAGGTTTGGGGGGTTTAATTGCAAAACTATCATTAAATTATCTTTTAAATAATTTCGATTAAGAAGCCCAAAAACCATGTTTACTAAATGCCTTTCTTAAGAGTCTTTATTTGTCATGCTTTAAATGTTACCAACCTTTGGTCTTCACTTTTGTTTTTATATGATTTTTTTGGTTTTGTATTCACAACTAGTTATTAGTGTAGTGGAGATTGCTTGGGCATGTTTAAAGTGGGTTTATGGATTAAACCCCTACAAAGGTTTATTTTAATTTTAATTTTTACATAATAGGTCGAATGATAAAAAGTTATATACGGTTTTTAATCGTTTCGACGAGTCGAACGCAGTGGCACAGTCCAATTCTTGGTTTGAAAATGTACGGTTCGATTCTTACTTGTATCAGTGTCTTTCTACTTAATAAAATATTTTTAAAGTTTCGGGATGTTACAGAGAGAACGTTTCTGTGTTTTTTTTTCTAAGAAACAAGTTCAGATAAAGTTTATGTTCCACATTCAAAACGTTAATTATTCTTGAAGAACATGTTCCTGGTAAGAATATTGATAAACAAAACATTAATTTTGAATGCCAAACACCCCCTTATCTTATGTGGTTTTGTTTAGGAATTTTCACCGCCCATATGATATATTTGGATCCAAGCATTGGAGCTCCTGAACAAGGCCTTCTTGAAACTATGATTTTGACTATGTACTCTAGTTCATCAAACACTTGTTGGAGGGAAGCCCATCTTTTGCTTATTTATATATAAGATAAGATGGTCAAAGAAGCTGATATGTTCCTTATTCATAACCCACACTTAAACACATGCTGGCCCACTTATACACCGATCGGGGTCGACGGAGTGTCGCTCAAGTTGGATGGATTCTCGCAGGGGTATGCCGACTTCTTGCTCGGGTGGCAACATGACTTCTTTCTCGGGTGCGACGGCTTATCGAGCGGGATTGACGGCGGCGCCTCACTCAAGTTCGATTTCTCCTTGCTTGGGTGCGATGGCTTATTGGCTTTATTATGGCATGTGCAATTAAAGTTTGGACTTGTTTGGTTGCTATGTTTTTAGCCTGTGATTTTATGGCAAGTCCTCTAACTGTAATTGTTGATTTTTTTAATCTTTAAAATGACAAAATTATCTTTCCATTGAGAGTGGCAATTAGATTGCTACAGTGTTTTCCCTGTAGCTAACTACAATAAAATCACTCACAAGCAAATTATTAATCCACTACAGTTAAATCATTATAGCAGAAACAATTCGGTTGGAAAATCAATTTGGTCCGCAAATGCCGCAAAGTATCAATTAAGTTGCTACAATGATAGTGAAATCCCTCCCAACCGAACTATTACTATGCTACAGTGAAATCATTGCTGCTGCTACAATGAAATCACTATAGCATTCATTGTACAGGAATTATTACGGAATTGTTATTGTAACTTATTGAATTGTACTATAGGAATAAAATGGACATTTTAAAAAAAGTTATGGAGGAACTTAATGCTAAACACAACTTAAGCAAGGGTTTATCGTAATAGAGTACTACTATCAGTTAGAAGGGCCTTAGACTACCCTACACCCCCCATGCTCCCATGAAGGGCCCAATGATCTAAACTCATCATAGGTGTGAGAGTATAATATTCTCTAGAGAATTCTCTCTATAACTCTCCCTCTACAACATTTCCGCTCTGGATAATATTCTCTATCTTCAATATTTTCTTTCTATAATATTCTCTCTAGAATATTTTTAGAGAGAAAAATTTATAATGAGAGAAAATGTTCTAGAGAGAGAATATTGTAGGGAGATAAAGTGTTGAAGATAGAGAAAGTATTCTAGAGAGAAAAATGATCTATAGAGAGGATATTCTAAAGAGAAAATGTGTCAACAGAGAATTTTGTAGAGAGGCAATATTCTAGGTAAATAAAATATTCTAGAGAAGTAAAATATCATAGAAAGAATATTAAAGAGAGAAAATACTCGAGAGTGAGTATTCTAGACATATAATATTCTAGATATTGAAAATATCGATGCTAGAGAGAGAAAATATCGAATATAAAGAATATTACCTAAAGAGAATTAATTTTGTAGAGGGAGAGAGAACGTTTCTGTGTTTTTTTTTTCTTAGAAACAGGTTCCGACAAAGTTTATGTTCCACATTCAAAACGTTAATCGTTCTTGAAGAATATGTTCCTGACAACAAAAGTGATAAACAAAACATTAATTCTGAATGCCAAACACCCCTTTATCTCATGTGGTTTTGTTTGGGAATTTTCACTACCCATAGGATATATTTGAATCCAAGCATTGGAGCTCAAGAACAAGGCCTTTATTGAAACTGTGATTTTGACTATGTACTCTAGTCCGTCAAACACTTGTTGGAGGGAAGCCCATCTCTTGCTTATTTATACATAAGATAAGATGGTCAGAGAAGCCGATATCTTCCTTATTCATAACCCAGACTTGAACACATGTTGGTCCACTTAAACACCGATCGGGTCGGCGGAGTGCTGCTCGGGTTGGATGGATTCTCACTGGGTGTGAAGACTTCTTGCTCGGGTGGTGCGACTTCTTTCTTGGGTGCGACCGCTTATCGAACGGGGTGGCTCCATGCTTGGGGTCGATGGATTCTGGCTGGGGTGGGATGGCTTCTTGCTGGGGTGGCACGCCTTCTTGTTCGGGTGCGATGGCTTATCAAGAGGGGCTGGTGGCTCCTCGCTCGAGTTCGATCTCTTCTTTCTTGGGTTTGGCGGCTTATCGAGCGCGGCTGACGGCTTCTCGCTTGGGGTCGATGGATTCCCACTGGAGTGGGACGGCTTCTTCCCCGGGTGCAACGGCTTATCGAGCGGGGTTGACGGCTCCTCGTGTGAGGTCGATGTCTGATCACCCGGGGTGGACAACTTTTCTTCAAACCCGGGCTTCTGGCACGAGGCTGTTTGCCACCATAGAAAAGGAATTAATATAGGCTTGTGCTTCAAAAATGTCTAAAGAGCAATGGATGGAAGAGTACGTAGCTAGTCTATGAACTTACGGCCACTACAGTACTCCCTCGCCTCGGTCATGCAGATCATGACGATGAGAAGGAGGGAGAGCATGTTAGCAGTCTTCGCCATCCTCGAGCTCCTCGCAAGCTCCCTATAGCTTGTTTGAATGTTGAGAGCTGATCGATGAATTAACCACCTATACATGGGTACATATATATATACTATGGCATGAGGGAAGGGCCAGCACACAAGTCCACAAAACACTTGTCTGCTTTCACCAAGAGTTTTCTTGCAAAAAGCTAACTATGGTTAGCTTTGAGTTGGCCACCATTCAACCGAATTAACCTTTAGCTGAAGCTGATGTGTCTTGTTCCCCCCGTCCGAGCACAAGAGGTGAAAGGCGAGGGGCAACGTTCGAACGGGACAGGCGGTAGCTAGCTTAGTGGACCTGCCATTACTAATTAAGCTTGTTTTAAATCTCTACCCATTCTTAGGGTGTGTTTGGCATTGGTTTTGGAGGCCTAGTTTTGCGTCAAAACTAGTTCCGCTTGCCAAACTGGTTTTGGTATAAGATTTTAGTGCGTTTGGGATTCGATTAGAAAATTGGTTTTCCAAAACCAAAACCAGAAAATCATCAAAACCCAAAAGCAGAAATTTTCTGCTTTTGGGTTCTTCTTTTGGGTTCTTGAGACAAGAAGGCAAAACAATAATTAAAAAAAATTATTGTCATGAATAGCATATATGTTGTAGAGAGAAACTATTGTAAAGAGAAAAAATTAAAACCGGGAGAATATATACATATCATATTGTGGAGAGAGAAAATTATTATAGAGAGAATACTTTAGAGAAATGTTATAGAGCGAAAACTTTGTAGAAATAGGATATTTTAGAGAGAGAAAATATTGTAAAAAGAGAATATTTTAGAAAGAAAAAATGTTATAGAGAGAGAAAATATTGTAGAAAGAGAATATTTTATATAGATAAAATATTATAGAAAGAGAATATTTTAAGAAAAGAATATATTATAGAGAAAAATTTAGAAAAGAAATATTATAGAGAGAGAAAATAACGTAGAAGGAGAAAAACATTAATTATAGAGAGAGAAGATATCATAGAGAGAGAAAATATTCAAGAGAGAAAATATTATAAAAAGAATATTTTAGAGAGAGAAAATAATATACAAAGAGAATATTTTAGAGAGAAATATTATAGAGAGAAAACATTATAGAATATGATATTTTAGAGAGAAAATTTTATAGAAAGAGAATATTTTAGAGAGAAAAAATATTATAGAAAGATAATATTTTAGAGAAAGAATATGTTATAGTGAGTAGTTTAGATAGAAAATATTATAGAGAGAGAAAAAAAACAAAGAGAGAAGAAAAATATTAATAATAAAGAGAGAAGATATTATAGAGAGAGAAAATTAATAGAAATAGAATATTTTAGAAAGATAAAATATTATAAAAAGAGAATATTTTAGAGAGAGAAATGTTATAGAGTAGAAAATTTGTAGAAATAGGATATTTTAGAGAAAGTAAATATGATAGAAAGAGAATATTTTAAAGAGAAAATATTTTAGAAAGAGAAAATATTATATAGAGAGAAAATATTATAGAAAGAGAATATTTTATAGATATAAAATATTATAGAAAGAGAATATTTTAGAGAGAGAAAATATTATAGAGAGTAAAATTTAGAAAAAAAATTTATAGAGAGAGAAAATAACGTAGAGGGGAGAAAAATATTAATTATAGAGAAAGAATATATCATAGAGAGAGAAAATATTCAAGTGAGAAAATATTATAGAAAGAATATTTTAGAGAGAGAAAAAGTATACAAAGAGAATATTTTAGAGTGAGAAATGTTGTAGAGAGAAAACATTGTAAAATATGATATTTTAGAAAGAAAGTTTTATAAAAAGAGAATATTTTAAAGAGAGAAAATATTATAGAGAGAGAATATTTTAGAAAGAGAAAATATTGTAGTGAGAGAAAATAACATAAAGAGAAAAAATATTATACAAAGGAAATATCATAGAGAAAAAATAGGATAGAAAAAATATTATTGAAAGAGATCGAAGATATTGCAGATAGAAAAAATATTATAGAAAGATAATATCTTATAAAAAGAAAATATTGTAAAGAGAAAATATTGTAGAAAGAGAATATTATAGAGAGAGAAAAAATATTGTACAAAAAAAATATTTTAGAGAGAGAAAATATTGTAAAGATAATATATTTTTAAGAGCAAATATTTAAAAAGAAACTGAATGAGAGAAAATATTATAGAGAGAAAATTTCATAGAGAGAAAAAATTGGGTAGAGAGAGGAGAAATAATATTGTAAAGAGAAAATATTAGAGAAAGTGTTATAGAGAGAATATTTTTAGAGAGAAAATCTTGTAGCAAGAGAATATTTTAGAGAGAGAAAATATTCTAGAATGAGTATATTTTAGAGAGAAAATATTGTAGAGAGAATATTGTAGAAGGAGAGTATTTTAGATAGAAAATGACGTAGTGAGAAGAGAAAATATTATAGAGAGAAAATATCTTAGAGGTAATGTTGGAGAGAAAATATTGTAGAAAGAGAAAATATCGTACAGAGAAAATATTCGAGAGAATATTTTAGAAAATTAACTGCAAAACTAGTTTTAGGCTCAAAACTGGTTTTATTACCAAATGCTCAATGTTGATAATTCTAGAACTGGTTTTTGTTAAGTTAAAACTGGTTTTGTACAAAACTAGTTCTTGGTATTCCAAAATCAAAACCTAAAATTTCAAAACCAATGCCAAACGCACCCTTAATATATATATTGGCAGGTGGTAACTGGCATGGGATCAATGATTGTGATTAAATAATACAGTACAAGTAATGAGTGACTGATGGTGAACTTTTCAAGGTGCCTCCTTGAAGTCTAGGGGTAAAAGTGTCACTATAAGAAAGCACTTTTTTTTTCCGAGGTATAAAAATATTTTATAGTGACAAAAATTAAAAACTTCATCGGTAAATTTTTTTACTTTTTTGTTTTTTTTTATTCAGAATTAATTACCGATGAGTAAATAAAATTCTATCGGCAAAACTATATTTTTTACCGACGAAAGAATTTTATACCATCGGTAATAAATGTTATAAAATTATATAAATAAATTAAAAAAGTTATTCTGACGACATAGTTTTGCTTGTCGGCATAAAAAATAATTTGTTCCGATGGAACCATACGTGTCCGTCGCGATAATTACTTTTTTGACGAACTTAAAATATCTGTCGTCATAGATCCCAAGTTTATACTGTAAAATCCCAAGCCACCCCCCCCCCCCAAAAAAAAAAAAAAAAAACACCCTAACACCCTATCATCTCCGCCCCTCTTCTTCTCCGGCAACTAGTGGCTAGACCTCTCCTTCGATGAATATATGATGACCGGTGGTGAGCCCCTCCCCCCTCCCCCCCTATCTCAATCTCCCTCTCCCTTTTCTCCCCCTCTCATTTCCTTTCTCATCTCTTCCTCCCCCCAACCTTGCTACCCCTGTACGCTGTGACCTAGTTGATAGTATAGCCACAGCTGTCCATAGCTGCCATGGCTTTTTGCAGTTGCACCTGCATCTAGGGCATAAGGGAGCAGAGGGGGCGACAAGGTAGAGGTGGCGGAAGAAAGCAGGAGGGAGGAGAGGAGGAGGAGGAGGTAGAGAGAAGGGCAATGCTAGAGAGGGAGATCGGACCGAGGGAGAGGAAATTGACTTTCATTAACATTGAGATCTTGCTTCCATACACTTTTTATATGTTCTTTTGACTAAGGATATATGTTTTGGAAATCTTGTTCGTTGATCGATTATTTCCACTCACTTACGTTTCTGTTCATATCAATTTCATATAATATAAAAACTCTCACTAAACAAGTGCACATATTTATCACCATACTGAGAAATAAATGAATGTGTACATAGGAATCACCATTCTGATAAATAACAAACAATTAATGTTTAAAAACTCTCACTAAACAAGTGTAAATAATATAAAATTTTGTTCGTTGATCATCAAATAACTGAATGTGTACATAGGTAGCACCATACTGAGAACTAACCAAAAGGTATAAAAACCCCCACTAAACAAGTAGTTTAGAAGGACTAGCTAGTCACACCCATGATCAACACACTCCAATAGAACTAGATGGCAAGCCTTTAATAAGTGGATCTACGACCATGGGGTTTTGTACTGATATACTCTATAGACACCTGATGATCATTAATTCTTTCTTTTATGATAATAAACTTTATATCAATATATGTTTTGAATTAGATGAACTCTTATCGCTCTTATCATATAGCTTTGCAGCTTTAGTATCACAATACAACTTCAATTGTAGCCCAAAAATAAAATTCCTAAGGCTTATCACTTGATTAGATGCCTCATAGCAAGTGATAAATTCATCCTCGATCCATTGTGAACAAAGTTGCAAGTGTTTGTTTGACACTTTTTATACGAAACTGCTTCTCCTACTATCATGAAAACACAGCATGGTGCAAACTTCATGATGTCAAGACAACCAACAAAATTTAAATATGTATATTCGATCAACTCCAATGAGTCAGATCTCCTATAGGTATGTGTGTAGTCATTTGTCTTCTGCAGATACCACATCACTCTCTTGGTAGCTATCCAATGGTCCATGCCAAGATTACTCATATACCTACAAAGCATTCTAACATTAATATATGTAATATCTAGAGGGTCCTCCGTCTGACCTAAGAATTTTGACACTCTTCTATTTTTTATTTTTTTCTTCCGCTTTGAATATCTTGAATTTCTCTATTATAATTCATGGGATATCATATATGAATATCACAAAGTACTTGTTTCTGCTTTTTGAAATTTGATCTACCCGGGTCATAGATGTCACTGTGAACCAATTCTAGAAACCCATAGTCTCTATTTATAGACTTGAATGGTTCCTGGGTTGCATGACTTTTACACAAATCTCCATCTATCATGGGTTTTGATCTCTAATTTGAGTATAAGGTTAAGGTTCATGAGTCGTTTAATATAATTATAATTTACATGTCTTAATTTACCATGCCATATATAATAAGATCCAATATTTAGTATAACGGAATTTTTATTAATAGATGAAAGAGTTATGTATATTTAATTTAAATAAGCTATCTGATATAAATCCTTTTTCAATATAAGAAACACTCTTGGTGATAAAATTTTATTTGACTCATTATATATATTCATGTTGAATTAACAATGACCCGCTAACTAGGTTGCGTCTAATTTCAGGGACAGGGTGGACACCATGTAGAGTCAGAGTCTTGTATGATGTAAGCTTCAGATCCACTCAACTGACTCCTAGTACATGTGCCTTGGCGTTGTTCCCCATTGGTACTACTTCTCCACCTGAGACATGATAAATAGAGAACCAAGAGCGATCAGAGCAAACATGTTTGTTAGCTCTGGTATCCATCCACCAATCAAGAGCTTGCATAGTCAAGTTAACTTTTGGGGTGAAGAGAACTGACCTGAAAGTAGTCCCAGAGGATCCAGCCTCGGAAGTCACCATGTTGACTTAAGGACTAGGTGTGGGTGGGCCATTCCTCCTAGGTTTTGGGGGCGGGTCTTCACGTAGAAGCACTAACTTACCATGTGGTTGATCTGCCTGCACACGATGTATCAACGAACTCCATCTCCTTCCTTCTTTTTATCCTTGAAGTTATAGTTTATATTGTTGAATGATTTCTTCTTGAAGCTCTTGTTTTGTTTTGGGTGGAATGGACTGTTCTTGTTCCTATTGGTTTTGGGCTTGAAGAACACTGTTTATTATAACCTGGTTTCAGTGCGAGGTTTTTTCCTGAGCCTATGTTACTAATCAACTCTAATGCAGTTGAGTAATTGGGTTAAGGTTAGGTCCCCTTGGGTATGACAAGGGTTTTTGCGAACTCTGACTAAGATAAACGTAATTTATCGATTGGAATGTTTCATTTAAGGTTGAGTCATTGATTTTTAGGTGGTGGACTAAGGTATCAAATTTATGGATTTGGTTGTTAAGAATTTTTTGTGCGTGAGGTGCCATGGTTTGTCAATATAGTTCAAAAGAGAGGATTTTTTCAATCTATAAATAACAATTGTAGTGTCAATATAGTGCTATTGAACAATTTTCAATTTGCAATATTTTCTTAAATGATATATGATTAATATGCTAACTCATTCAATCCGATTCTTCAATTGTTAGCTATGTTGCATCAAAACATATTATTGTTTATGAATCCATGATCTATATATTTTTAAATTAGGATTAAAATGTAACTAGCATGCAGGAATTATAAGTTCTATAATTTATATAATCATTAAAAAAGAAAGAGTTTAGATGAGGCTTTTGAGGTCGAAGCGCATCAGGCACTATCCTAAGAATTAAATTGCTCTATAAGTACGGGTCTCATGGCAATGACTCCTACAAATATGACGACCCTTGTTGCAGGTGCACTCTTCTTCTCGTCTGCACAACTTTGAGAAGACTTCGACGAATTCAGGAACCCAGTGATAAAACACAAGAACACACACACATACACACAGAACTGTTAAAAAAAATTTCTCAGTTTTGTTGCCGTGGAAATACATATGATAGGGGACAAACAATCATACATAGCCAAAAATAATTTCCTTTTAACGTGATTCGCCCATAACCGGGCTCATTCAGGATACAAGTTCCTAAGACCGTACACCATGCTCGAGACTCTGGTCCGCCTGACCATCTATCACGTCCTTGCGCTTTGGTCCTTTGCCCACTGACGACCCCACTATAAACCATGGCCCTTGCTTCGCTCTGCAACGCTGCCCGTGCCCATCGCTCTCGAGCTGTCGCCCATCGGCCAACTCTTGAACCTCTGTTTTCCACACACTACAAAAAAAAACAGTTATTACCGACGGACAATATCGGTCGGTAATATTAACATTCCGTCGGTAATGTTTTATAGCGATGGACGATATTTCCGTCGCTGGCTGTCGGAAAAAAAGGCGTCGGGGAAAACAACACGACGGACCAAATATTACCGTCGGTAATAATAATTAATACCGACGATAATATTAAAGCCGTCGGTAATATTTAATCAATTAAAAATTAATATTATATATTTGTACCGACGAAACTAAATAATTCGTCGGTAATATATAAGCCTTTTGCCGACGGATAGGATTGTACTGTCGGTAATACTATATATATTACCGACGCATATATATATTGCCCGTCGGCGATAATATATATATTACCGACAGATATTATATATCCGTCGGTAATACTATATATATTACCGACGCATATATATATTACTCGTCGGTAATAATAAATATATTACCGACGAATATTATATGCAGTCGGCAAATTATTTATAATTTAAAAAAAATAAAAAGATTATTACCGACGGAATAATTAATTTCCGTCGGTAATAAGTATGTTTTTTTTTTAATAAATTTACCTAAATAATGTTATTTAATTCCTGTGATTTACAACAATACCACAATATATTACCACAATTTATCAAATATTACCACAATTTATAAAATATTATCGCAAATTTTAAAATATTACTGAAATTGATAAAAAATTACAGCAAATTATCAAATATTACCACAGTACCCGGCCGACAATTATAGACAAGAACAAAAAATAACCACATATTACAAAATAATATTTACACAATCCAGAACTGAGAGATGATACATGCCCTATCTCAACCACCCCCGCCCGCCACCAACGCTGGTGCTCTCATCGATCCCCTGACGCCGCCTTATCTCAACCACGCCCGCCCACCACCAATACTGGTGCTCTCATCGATCCCCTGACGCCGCCCTGCTCCTGCAATTAACATGTATTTGTTAAAAAAATAGTTTATATCTATAACTGAGTCTAAGCGTTAAAAAATGATAAGTTAGCGTGTTTCGGATATGAAATAGGTTTCGGATATGATAAGTTACGCTCCGATTCACCGATTTAGAGTCTAAGTGTTGGAAAATCATAACTTAGCGTGTTTCGGATATGAAATAGGTTTGGATTCGATCCGATCGTCATCGGATCGGCATCCGATAATTCGAACTTGGAATTATTCCGTATTTCGGACTTGCGAGCGGGTTCTAATTGGATATTTGACCAATTTACGCTCCGATTCACCGATTTAGAGTCTAAGTGTTGGAAAATCATAACTTAGCGTGTTTCGGATATGAAATAGGTTTGGATTCGATCCGATCATCATCGGATCGGCATCCGATAATTCGAAGTTGGAATTATTCTGTATTTCGGACTTGCGAGCGGGTTCTAATTGGATATTTGACCAATTTACGCTCCGATTCACCGATTTAGAGTCTAAGTGTTGGAAAATCATAACTTAGCGTGTTTCGGATATGAAATAGGTTTCGATTCGATCCGATCGTCATCGGATCGGCATCCGATAATTCAAAGTTAGAATTATTCCGTATTTCGGACTTGCGAGCGGGTTCTAATTGGATATTTGACCAATTTACGCTCCGATTCACCGATTTAGAGTCTAAGTGTTGGATAATCATAACTTAGCGTGTTTCGGATATGAAATAGGTTTGGATTCGATCGGATCGTCATCGGATCAGCATCCGATAATTCGAAGTTGGAATTATTCCGTATTTCGGACTTGCGAGCGGGTTCTAATTGAATATTTGACCAATTTACGCTCCGATTCACCGATTTAGAGTCTAAGTGTTGGAAAATCATAACTTAGCGTGTTTCGGATATGAAATAGGTTTGGATTCGATCCGATCGTCATCGGATCGGCATCCGATAATTCGAACTTGGAATTATTCCGTATTTCGGACTTGCGAGCGGGTTCTAATTGGATATTTGACCAATTTACGCTCCGATTCACCGATTTAGAGTCTAAGTGTTGAATAATCATAACTTAGCGTGTTTCGGATATGAAATAGGTTTGGATTCGATCGAATCGTCATCGGATCGGCATCCGATAATTCGAAGTTGGAATTATTCCGTATTTCGGACTTACGAGCGGGTTCTAATTGGATATTTGACCAATTTACGCTCCGATTCACCGATTTAGAGTCTAAGTGTTGGAAAATCATAACTTAGCGTGTTTCGGATATGAAATAGGTTTGGATTCGATCCGATCGTCATCGGATCGGCATCCGATAATTTGAAGTTGGAATTATTCCGTATTTCGGACTTGCGAGCGGGTTCTAATTGGATATTTGACCAATTTACGCTCCGATTCACCGATTTAGAGTCTAAGTGTTGGAAAATCATAACTTAGCGTGTTTCGGATATGAAATAGGTTTGGATTCGATCCGATCGTCATCGGATCGGCATCCGATAATTCGAACTTGGAATTATTCTGTATTTCGGACTTGCAAGCGAGTTGTAATTGGATATTTGAAGAATTTACGCTCCGATTCACCGATTTAGAATCTAAGTGTTGGAAAATCATAAGTTAGCGTGTTTCGGATATGAAATAGGTTTGGATTCGATCCGATCGTCATCGGATCGGCATCCGATAATTCGAACTTGGAATTATTCCGTATTTCGGACTTGCGAGCGGGTTCTAATTGGATATTTGACCAATTTACGATTCGATTCACCGATTTAGAGTCTAAGTGTTGGAAAATCATAAGTTAGCGTGTTTCGGATATGAAATAGCTAGGTTTGGATTCGATCGGATCGTCATCGGATCGGCATCCGATAATTCGAACTTGGATTTATTCCGTATTTTGGACTTGCGAGCAAATTCTAATTGGATATTTGACCAATTTACGCTCCGATTCACCGATTTAGAGTCTAAGTGTTGGAAAATCATAACTTAGCGTGTTTCGGATATGAAATAGGTTTGGATTCGATCGGATCGTCATCGGATCGGCATCCGATAATTCGAACTTTTTAATTTTGGAGAAAATATTTAGAAGATCTGGGATACATAATGACATAATGACACGTGAAACCTATTTAGCATGATTTCAAGCCTTCTTAATTTTGGAGAAAATATTTAGAAGATCTGGGATACATAATGACACGTGAAACCTATTTGCAGAACCATACAACCTATGAATTGTCCCAAATCGTGGATGCAAGAACCTGACGAGTGAATCTCACTCAGTCCTGATTTTGGCACGTAACGTTGCTTGCGACCACGACTTTAAATGTTTCACAAGTACGGAACTAGATTTATTGTCATAACTTAAAATTTCCATGGGTTCATAAAAAATCGAACCATTTAAACCATGATCATAAGCAAGTGTGTAAATATACTCCTGAAATAGAAGCGGATATAGGAAGTGTTGTTGCCGAGATCTATCTTTTTCTAAATATCGTTGTAATTCTTCCATTTACATTTCTCTACTTGAAAGGTAGACAAGGGGGGTATGTCTTGGGTTATCAAATGATACATAGTGCAATATAATATGGTCAGAACAGGGGTATAGATTATGTATATAGTATATAATACTAAGTATAAAAATACTAAGTATAAAAAGATATACCCTGAGACTGGGAGTCCAATCAACGGATCTCTTTCCTATCTTGTTCTATCCAATCGATTTATGTTCATTATAATTACAAGAGGGTCAAAAATCCTTTATTTTTGCAACCCAATCGCTCTTTAATGTGATTTACTTGTTAGAGAGAGAAAAAGATCAAGCTAACAAAGATCCGGATTCGTTTGTAGCCATACCTGTGGCCGCAGGTCGCCGGGGAGGAGGAGCTGGCCGCTGGCCACCGGTCGCCGGGGAGGAGGAGGAGGAGCCCACGACGCAGAGGAGGAGGAGGACCTCGCCGCCGGTCGCCGGGGAGGGGGGGAGGCCGGGGAGGAGGGGAAGGAGGCCGGGGAGGGGGGGAGAATTAGAGAGAGAGAGAGAGAGAGGGGCTGCCGGGGATAGATCGAAACAGAACATAACAAGGGGATCGCTGAAAGTTTACTTATGTAGGCTTTTTACCGACGGAACAATTTAACTCCGTCGGTAAAACTAATATTTTTACCGACGGTAATTCAATATCCGTCGGTAAAAATCTACGACGAAACTCAGGGTTCCATTTTTCCCAGAGGCTCGATTTTTATCCTGAGTTTCGTCGGGACAATTGTACCGACGGACATTTAATTACCGTCGGTATCGTACCGACGGGCATAAAATTTCCGTCGGTATAATTATTTGTGCCGACGGCTCTATTTAGTCCGTCGGTAAAAACCGCCGACGAAACTCAGGGTTCCATTTTTTTTTCAGAGGCTCGGTTTTTACCCTGAGTTTCGTCGGGACAATTTTACCGACGGATATTTAATTACCGTCGGTATCGTACCGACGGCCATATAATCTCCGTCGGTATAATTATTTCTACCGACGGAAATATAAAGTCCGTCGGTAAACATCTCCGACGAAACTCAGGGTTCCATTTTTTCCAGAGGCTTGGTTTTTACCCTGAGTTCCGTCGTGACATTTTACCGACGGTCTTTATGTAGCCGTCGGTATAAAGTATATTACCGACGGTACATATATGTACCGTCGGTATAAATAATTTTACCGACGAATACTATTTGACCGTCGGTAATAAATGTGCAAAAAAAATTTAAAAAATTAAAGTTATAATACCGACGGATATTATTTGTCACCGTCGGTAAAAAGTGTATTATTACCGACGGTGATAAAAATGTCCGTTGGTAAAGACCCTCTTTCTTGTAGTGACATCTTGCTGTACCACAAGTGTTTCTGCGGCCGAGTCCTCCGCCACCACGAACTTCGTCACCTTGTGCCTGCCTTCCGTTGACAGCCGTCACTCCCTGCTAGATCACAAGAGTGCCCACGACTGTGCCTGCCGCCACCGTGCCCGTTAGCGCCTTCATGACTCGTCAACGATTTGCACTGGTACCCGTCGGCACCTCCACCAGCCACTCGTTGTCAATCCACATCAGTCTGCGCATTAGCGGATGTACACGTTGCCCATGGTGACTCCCATGCCATCAAGGTGCTCCCCCTCAATCCAGTACCCACACGTGTATGTGCCATCACGGCTCGCTGCCGCAATCTGTTGAGCCAAGGAGGAGGTGCCTAAACCACACCATCTTTTCGGTCTCGCCTCCGGTGTCTTGAACCACACCAAGGGAGAGGTTATTAAACCACAACTCCCCTTTGAGATCTTCTCCGAAGACCCGAACAACCCGGGGCTAGGAAACCCACTAAATCGCGATATCCCCCCGGATTTTCTACCACCAAGTGCCCGGGGAGGTGCCGGCTACACCTCTCGCTCCGGGCCCTCCTTACTGCTGACACCAAGCCACCCCAAGGAGTAGGGGAGCGTGCCACGGTCTCCCCTCCCTGAGCCTTCACCGGCAACTGAACCACCTAGGGGGAGACACCGAACCGACGCCTCCCCCCCCGAGAACCATCTCGATGCTAGCACCCCCCCCCCCCCCCAGCACTACCTTGATGCCGGCCTCCTCCTCTCCTGGCTTCCCTTGGGGTCTACCCGAAGACCTCCTTGATTTGGCTAAACACAAAGATCTAATGCTTTCTAGTTCCTTTGTGTTTTATTTTCAATGACACACACCCCTTTATATCAAGGGATGAAGTGCAGCGTGTGTGCATATATGGGTGTCCCAATCCCATACGTGATTGACTTCATTGCTTGATCTGCGTTCTTTATTTCTCTGTTGTGTTTCATTGCTTGATTCGTGTTCTTTACTTCTCTTTTGTGTTTGATTTGTTTATTTAAAACTTTCTAGATTTTGATTCTACATCAAATCTATAGTTTGCATTGGTCCGTTGGGCTTCCACGCACAACATCTCACTCTAGTTCCAGCCAGTTTCAATTCTCTGGCATAATTTTCTGAAAAGCAAGACCATTGCCAAAGATGATCAACCATTGTCAATTGTTGATTCCATTGTGAAAGAAAGGGCAATTGACTTTGATTATGGCTTCCCTTCCCCCCCCCCCTTTTTTTTTTTTCCCATCACAAAAGAAAGAAGTAGTACCAAACCTCACGTAAAAAGTCAAACGATTGTCTTACCAAAAATAAAAGTGAACTGATTACCTATTCGCAGTGTAGAAAAGAAAGGGACAGGGCATGAAATGAACAGAGGCATCCCATTGTTCAAGCCGCCCACAACTTTAACCAAGGAGTGGCAGTCCAGTACCCTTGGCAAAACAATTGATGCCAGTGTACCTGCGAGAGGTTGGGGATTGGTGGTGGGCGACCGTCTGGTGGTGGCGGATGCGGATCTGATGTTTCTTCTCGCCGATGTCATCGGTGGCGGCTTTGATTTTTGATGGGATCTGGTGGTTTGATCTCTAAATGTCAGATCTGGATTTCAACGTTAACTCTGTTATGGGGGTTGTTTGTTTCCGTTTTCTTTTTCCGGCCGTGGTTGTTGGACTGATGGTGCCTCTTCTCTCTCCACCTGGTTTGGTGGTTTTCCTTGTAACGCCGGCGATGACGACTCATCCCATTCTCCCTCTCCACCTGGTGGGGGTTTCTCTTTGCAGCCAATGTACTGGATTTCTTATCGCACCAGCATGTGGCGTCTCTCGGAGGTTCGGTGGTGACCTCCCCTTTGATAGTACCAAAAAAAAAGTGGGGTTGGGGATTCGATCCCCCTCTCCCTCCAGGAAAATTTAACAATAGACTTTGACGATAGATAACTACAACCGACCAGTGGCATTGTGCCACATACGCCATATAGGTTAATGAGTTAATTTGAAGAGACTCCTGACCCTATGTGGCATATGTGGCGAAATGCCACTAGTCGGTCGTAGCTAGCAGTCGCCAAAGCCGGTAGTCAAATTTTTTCTCCTTTCACTCATACAACTAAGGATGGCAATTATTCGGGTTTACCGGGTTACCCGACCCGATCCTATTGGGACGGGTTTGGTATGCTCAAAAAGGGTTTGGGGCGGGTTTGGAATAAGAATTTGAAATCCGGTCGGGTTCGGGTTCGGGTTCGGGTTGGGTTTGTGTTTTACTCCAAACGCCCCGATCGGACCCGGGTATATAACTTATCAAGATCATATATTAACTTGATTTGTGCTTATAACTGCATGATCGTAATATAGGAGGAACATTTGCTATGTAGAGCTACGAGTAAGTGGGCTCAAGAAGGTAAATATACAGTTTTTATAAAGCTAACCCGACCCGCAATGCATAAACGGGTTGGGCACTGGTTTTCCCAATGCTAATTGGGACGGGTTTGAAAATTACCCTCAAAACTCGACATGGGTTTAGGACGGGTACGGAACGGGATAAAATATAATGGGGCGGGTTCGGGATAGGGCTGACCCGTCCCAAACCCGACCCGTTGCCATCCCTAGACACAACTCAAATCCCCCCCCCCACCCCCATCAAAAAAAAAAAAAGAAAAAGAAAAGAAAAGTAGTGGCTGTCCAATTGATGAATAGGTCAGCAGATTGAAGTATTGATGAACAAAGAGGGGATGGTACGTACTCTGTGCAGAGTGAAGTAGTGACTGGGAGTCTGGCCGGTGCTACCACTGCTGGGAGTGGAGGGCAATATTGGGTTCTGCAAAGCTGCCTCCTGTCAGGCTTATTCTACCCAACAAGCCATGATCCAAGCAAAAAGATAGCTGCCAGATCCTGTACCAATCTCCTTGTGATCGAACTGGCCGGTTGCTACCAAAACCAAAAACCCTAACCAGGTGATGGAAGGAGAAATATGGTGCCACCACCAAACCCTACTAGACCATAATCACCTCCTAATCCTCCACCTAGGGGAGGAAATGGACACCGAAAACCCAAAAACCCGACCCAAAACATCGGGCATGGCCATGGGTACAGATTTTGTACACGAAACAAGTTTTGGGTAGGGTATGGATATAGGAACTCTACCCGATTAACTTTTAGGTATAGTATGGCATGGATACTTCAATGCCGAAGCCTGAAACCCGAAACCCGATTGCCCGTCTAACTCGTGTATATATACTAGATCATACGCTTGGACTCCAAACTCATTGTTATATACCCAAATTCTAAGTTTCAAACCGAACTAATAGCCCTGTCCAAACTTATAATTAACTAAAACCAGTGCAACAAGAAACCGAAAGAGCTTCTTATCATTGCATTGTGATATCATGATTTTTTTTCCCTTAAGCAATTGCATATATGATGGAGAAAAAGAGACAAAACTGTACCCAATTCATACCCGAAATCCGAATGTACGTGTATAGGTCAAGTATGTATGGGTATAGATAGGGGTACGCAGAGTCTGACCCGAACCCGATCGATTGCCATGCCTACCTCCACCCTAACAACCTACATTAATTAGCTTAATATAAATACTTAATTGGGTCTTCTGTATTGGCTTCAGGATTATAACAAGATTATTGCTTGCTTAAGACTAGCTTTTGAAGGCTTGTACCTCCCTAACCTTGAAATCTCCTTAAGATCATAAACTAGATGAATTGAGGAAAGCAACATTAATGCCAGATAGAGTCTCTTGAGTTGAATCCCTATAATAAGATAACTATTAGGCCTCGTTTGGTTGGCGAGTTTTCGTGACTTGGCTACGAGGAATGAGCCGAAACCCTTGCGTGATAAGAAAAGTGGCCCGCATGTTGGCATGAATTGGTCATTTTGGATTGGGAAATGAATACCCATTTCTATTACGATTGGACATCGTATTTCCTCCAGAAAGGAAAATACAATTCCTATATATCCCCCCCCCCCCTTCGAGTTATTGGCAACCAAACGAGGCCTTAGGTGGTCCCAAAACCGCCTGCTCCGATCCGATCGGGCATCCTGAAGGGTTGGGCAGCATTCATTTATTTTGTTTGTTGATCATAATTTCGACACCCATCTCACCATTGGGTGTTAATGGCAACACCTAACAAGCGTCTGGATCGAGGCGAAATGGCGGAAATGGCAACTTCATTTAGCCACTCACATGGAAATAAACACAGTAGCACCTCAAATATAGACCTTAAAAGCCCAAGTCGATCATAGTAAACAATTAAGTCTGACACACAAATGCTATAAATAAATCCATAGTACTAAAACAAAGCAAACATGCATGTTGAGGACCAATTAAACCATCCCTTGTGTCCCCAAAGGCCCACTACAGCAACTAAAACCCTACCCATGAAACCCTAGCTAGCTAGTCCAGCCCGATCAGCAGGGCCAGAACTCGGCCTTCTTCACCTTCGAGACGCTCTCGAGGACCCCCACCGGTGAAACATGACCCATCACAGTCACCCTCTTCGACTCGAGATCTATGCTGAAGGAGGTCACCCCTGTATAATACTTCTCAATTATTAAAAGAAACTGATTGAAGATGAATAAGTTTTTTTTTTTTTCTGTAGAGAGATATATCATATGTAGTACCTTCCATCTTGGATATATGCTTCCTCAGTTTTCCAGCACAGCCTTGACAATGGAGTGAAACCCTCATAACCACCACCTGTCCACAAAAAAAGAAAAAAGAAAAAAGAAAAAAGAAAAAAAAGAATTAAGAAATATTTACAGCAGATGGAGACAAGGGGATATATAGGTTGGTGTTCATGAAATTGGGACTGTTAAACAGGTAGGAGACCTAAAGGAAAGCAAATGTAGTGGTCCACTGCAATACCTCACCATAAAAGAGCAAAGCACCATGACTTACTGTGCTGTGGTGGTCGTACTGGCTCGCTAGTTGTGGGGGCCGGGTGTTCGCGTCAGGAGGCTCCCCACAACTAGCTAGCGAACCTCCACTAAGCAGAGACGAGTCAAACTCCTAATTATCTCTCATCATTATTACCAACGGGCTCTTGGTCTGGCGGTACTTCCTCTCTTCCATGTTGGAGAGGTTCCCTGTTCGACTCCCGATATGGACAACGAACTTTTCCCTTAAAGCCGTTGTGTCTTGTTTGTGCATGTGAATTCAGGCCGTTGATGTCATGTTCACATGATTATGAAAATAATTAATTGTGACTGGTGACTGCCTCCCTCCCCCTGTTTCGATCTCCAGACATCATTGAGCCCTTGCTCTAGCGCCCAGTCCTCTGACCACTTGGCCGATCCAGCCAAAAAAAAACTGGAAGGCGATCATGAAGTATTCTTGGGTCTATCCTTTTGGAGAACTTGTCTGTGTTTTCTTTAAAATAATAAAATTATACCTGATCGGACCAAAAAACCTAGCTAAATACATAGGCATTAGATCGACCTCTTTCTAAACTAACTACCAAATAGAACCAAACAATGTCAATATTATTTTTTTTATAGCAATTTTATAAATATTTCAAGGTGATCAAACATAGGAAATGACTATACACCCCTTTAAATGACCAAAAATCTATCAGGACAACAAAGTCGTATTTCCAAACTTACATAACCATATTTAGGTACACTTTAGGGTCGCAACATCAATTCTAAGTTTTGAAATATGACACCGTACATTATTAACTAGCCGCTATAGGTTGATAGTATGACTCTAATTTAGGAGGGTTAAAATGGACATTACAACTACCTCTGGCTGTTTTGTCTGGTAATTTGGCGTACGTGTGCTTTGTTTGAAAATTGTCCTTTTTGATAATTATTTTGCTTTTGCAGTCCTGTCGGATATTTTCATTTTCAAATAATATCCAAAAACTGAGCTGGAAAAGCAACTGATATGAAAGAAGTTTGGGGGGGGGCGGGGGGTCTAGTGAGGGTTAATTGTAAGTTGTAACCCATATGCTGTACCAATCCGCAAAATGTAGGTCGGCCTTTGTCCTATTCTTGTAACCCTAGGTTTTTGTGATTTGGAAACTCACCAGTATAAGACATTGTTCTCCCTTGTGAGACGAGGGTCACAAATAAAATTTGTATATATTTTTGGGTTTTTTTGCAAATAGCATCAGTAACTAGCACTTTTTACGCACCAAAGTTATCACTACTGATCAGCTCACCTGAAAGACATGGTCGCTGGAGGGAGGGAGGGGAGGGACTAATGCAGCCTTCGGTGGGTTCCTGCCTCGCTTGGTGACCGTCGGCGGGAGGCTCATCGTCGACCGCCTCGGGTCCCGCGACGGAGCACGCCGGGCGTGCGGGTGGCGCGAGTACTTGAGGTCGATCAGCCTCGCCTGCTCGACGGCCGCCCAGTGCTCCGGCCGCCTGGGCACCATCACCACCGACCTCGGATCTCCGGGGACGCACACCGACGTGGAGATGTCGGACCTGCAGAGCAATCCCGGCATCCTTTGGGCCTTCATGGATGAGAGAGAGAGAGAGAGAGAGAGAGGGCTTAGGAGTGAGGAGGGCGAGGGGGGAGGCGATTTAAAGAGAAACGTTACGGTGTACCTGCGGAACAGTAGGAATAGCCTTGCAGGGCACTATCAGACGAATCAGGAGATAAAACCGCTGTACGGATTTCGAATCTGGAGATCGATTTTAATTGTCTTTTAGCCTGTACAAACACACTTGTGTAGTTCCGGCGGGACACCAGAAGTCCATAATGGTCGAGCTAACAGAGCGGCGCAGATCTGGCGCATGGGATAAGTCCGGCTCGGAGCGGCGCGGCGCTGACAGCATGGCTCGCTCCTCCTCGTGACGGGAGAGAAATGACAAAACTACCCTCCCTTTTTTATCCGCAAACGGTTCAACTGGAGGTTTAAACAGCGAAACTGGCGGTTCATGTCAGGGGAGACAGATACCGCCACCCCGCATCAGATATCGCCAGCTGCGGTCACGTGATGCAAACCGCTCTTTAATTAGGAAAATACTATTTGTCCCGAATGACGTGTCGGGATCACAACCGTTAGTTGCCCGACCGGCAGGCAAAGGGACCGTGGATGCCACGTCATTCGGGACAAACGCTTCGGGTTGAATAGCATTGCTCTTTTAACTTTCCCCTTCGTTACGTACTTACCCAGTGTGATCATGATCCGATGGATGAGGGTGATGGCAGCCTCCGATCAAGGGCCGCGATACATTGGAGCTGTTGGGTTTTATCCGGTGGCAATGATGCATTGGAAAGGGCAAGATGGTCAAAAGGGGAGGTAAAAATGGGTAGAGATTCAGTTACAGCCTTACAGGTCAGGGTAAATAAAAGGGGCCATCAGTGGTAAAGATTCGGTCACCACAGACCTGACCCAACTGACACCCTTCACCATACACTTTCTGTTAAGAGAGAACTCAAAGTTTCAATTCATCTCAGTTGGTCTTTGCTAATTTCATCTTGAGTTTAACTGGGCATTAACCACCCCCCTCCCCCCCCCCCCCCCCCTCTCTCTCTCTCTCTCTCTCTCTCTCTCTCTCTCTCTCTCTCTCTCTCTCTCTTAAAACCCCATAAATGTGTCTTGGCTTTTGACAAGCTAGTATGAACTTTTGGTGTTTTTGCGGGGCCTATGGTAAATCTAGAATAAATTTTATAACGGGATTCTCCGAGGTTATTACCTTAGGTTACGGAGATAGGTGCAAGCTACAGTCGTTCATTGCATGCTGGTTGGGGCTGAGTGTGCGTGATTCATCATTTAGTGCTGGGTGTAATTAATGGACGGACGATTGCTTTGGCTTTCGCTGATCTGATTGACTGATTCTATGAGGTTATAATCTTAAAGTATCCGAGACTTAAATTTTAAAATGGGAATACATTTCTCGATATCATTTAATTCATCTCGTGGTGTTTCAACAACACATTTATACAAAACCAAATCCTTTTGATTAAGGGATATGATAAAGACATAAAAATCCCTTAGGGCATGTTTGTATTAGGTCAAATTAAGTAAGATCTAGTAAAATAACGGCCAGTAAAATTTTACTATATGTTACTAGTTTTTACTTTTTTTATATGGTAAAGTAACCTAGCAAAAGTTACTAGTGAGTCATTTAATAATAACAGTTTTAAGCATGAGATATGCATGTGGCTCAAATATACTCACAAGAAATGGTTGAGCATGCAATAAAGTATATGGATAGTTCTTTTAACATAAATATGAGCCCATGGATTTCAATACTTGTGGATGACAGGGATCTGTATTCACACTCTATGCTTGATTTGGAGACAATATCAAATAGCTTCTTAGCAATCTAAGAAACAAGATTGAGCTCGAGAAATACAACTGACTTGACGGGCTTCAACAAAACTTAAATTGAACATGCCGAGATGTACAGATTGATGGAGAAATAATAAAGATAAATAGAGATTGATACACGGCACTAGCAAGCTTTCACGTCTTTCATTAAAGTAAAACTTCAAAAAGATTTATTCATTCGATGACAATAATAGAAGCCAAGGGGTCATATAAATATGATCCATGTGCATTACATAATGATTCCATAACCAATATGGGACTAAACTAAGATTGCAATGAATAATAAAATTCAAAAAGTATCCTAATTAATAATTCCATAAATAAAATATTTTAGATTAAATAATATTTTATTTCATAAATACTAATTTTGGTCATTATTAACTCTAAAAACTATTTGTTCATTCATCAACTGTCTCGAGATCTACACATGACTAATTATTACCTCAAAAAACTTGTCCTCGATTTTAGCCTGAAGAAAGTAGGTCAATGTAGCATCGAGTCATTTCACCATAGTACGTATTGTCTCAGAATCCATAACTGGTGGTGAAGACTTAGTAGATGGTGTCGTGTTGGACTGTAGCCACCTCAAGTTCCACACAAGTAGTTGACTAAAGTCGTTTTATGACTGAGAGTTAGAGAAGTATTGACACATGCTGATGAAGACACGCATCAGGGCTCGCTAATGTATGTAGTAGCTTGAAAGAGGGAACATCCAAATGTAGGTGAAATTGAAGAAGCGCTTATGCCGGCGGTGGAAGGTGTGGGGGGCCTTTTTTTTTCGCTCGACCCCTCAAACAATCGATTGGTTAATAGATTTGTAGATGGAGAAAGTAATGTGTAGGGAGAGGAGTGAGAGAAGACTAGTGAAGGAAAATTGACACTAGTATTTGTTGACGAGGTTCGGAAGTTGCCTATATTACCATGCGGTACGTCATAACATTGAATCCACTATCTTTTAGAAGTTGAGCTATCCATCGATTGGCCGAGGGAGGCTGGTACAAAGAAGTAGGAAGTAACTAGAAGTTGAAGGTCGGGGAATAAGATGTGGTCTCAAATCCAATCAACCTAGACACAGAGCTCTACTACTCCACGAGAGGCTGAGTGGTCAAACGGGTAACAAGTCCATTTATTGTGCTCGAGTGTATTTATATATAGGTAATGCATCCCCATAAATGTCGGAGCTGACGTGACAGTCTGTGATTGGTCCACGTGGTACCATGTGGCGACCTAGGAGAATGACTCTTCCCAGTGAATAATGAGTTATTCTCCAGATCTATGGAGTCTTCGCTTAACATTGTTTCAATAAAGTTCGGCTTGCCGATTAGCTTCATCTTGATAGATCGATATAATTCTACTATCCTCCATCATGTGATATCATTTTATTCGAAGTAGTGTTCCATATGTGGCGACCAAGATCCAAGAGCCAATAGGCAATAACCAAGACCCAATAGCCAAGACTCCTGAGATGGGAAAACAAAAATGGATGAAGTGAGATGTCCAAGGCGGCCATAAATTAATCCCACATCACCTGGGGAGATAAAGAAGAAAAAAAATGTTCTTTTCAATACTTGAGGGTTAGTTCAATCTAAAGATACAACTGTTGGTTTGCGGCTATGATGGTCAGAAACTCGCATAATGTAGATTATTATTTTATGTAGGATTGAGCCATAAGTCCTCTTAGAGAGATCCTTTTAGCTAAAGGATTGCCAATAATACGCTTTTGCATCATCAGGTCCGTCCCCAAAAAATGCAATGACAATAAGTCCTTCAATTCGATTAATTTTTTCACCCCTTTAAATAAAAAAACCACCCTTTCCTAAACCTAACCCATTATATACCATAAATAGTGAACCCTAACCCTAATTCTATACCCTAACAATGAACCCTATCCCAAAACCTAACCCTAACCCTAATTTTATACCCTAACAATGAACCCTAACCCTAAATGCAACTGCAATCACTATAGCAGCCCAAAATCACTGTAGTAAATGAAAATCATTGAAGTACGTAGTCTGAAATACTATAGCAGGCCGAAATCATTGTAGCATTTTTTTTTTTGAGAAACCTCGCTATTTAAAAAAAAATTGCTACAATAAAATCATTGTAGGAGTAACAATTAAAA
This sequence comes from Chamaelirium japonicum, assembly GCA_947650365.1. Taxonomy (NCBI): domain Eukaryota; kingdom Viridiplantae; phylum Streptophyta; class Magnoliopsida; order Liliales; family Melanthiaceae; genus Chamaelirium; species Chamaelirium japonicum. The sequence continues at coordinate 39,024,553 of OX393558.1, read as the reverse complement.
CAATGATTTGTGTCAAAAATATCTGGAATCATGTACCACATATTGGGGTCAAACGGGTATTTAAAATAAAGTTGTTTGGGAGTGACTTTTACTTAATCGAAACATTATTAGTCCTTAAGCTCAAACCGATCTCTTGTGAGGAACCTTAGCCACATTACCCCTTCTTTAATTGGTTACTTAGGTATATGATTGAATCGGTTAATCAGATCCCAATATTACACAAATCAAACACATTCCTTAATCAATTCAAGTTTTATAAAGTATCTATATAACAAGGGACATCGGTTTTGTGCTGACTAGGCAAAACGGAACAAAAAAGCTAACTAGGACAAGCTGACTGGACAAAAATGAACCGAATAGATCTAACCATTCGTTCAAAAATCAACGCACGATCTCTTCTTGGTTTCAAATCTCAATCCATTTAGACTGTACTAAACCCCTGACATTTTGACCCATTGAAAGTGCACTAAACCTGACTGTTCATCTCATGATCATTGTTCGCATCAACGACTATTAACCCGCTTGCTGAAATTTCGGTCGCCCCAAACCATCGGATCAATCTCGAGGAATTCGTTCGAACAGAGACAACTGTGATTGATCGATTATAGAGAGAGGGGAAGTTGGTCGCGCCGAAGGCGCTCACTTTGTGTTAATCGGCACGGGTGAGGAAATGGGTGTCCCTATGAATGCCGGTGCTGTCATCGAAAGTGTTTTGTTGCTGAAGGCGTTCAGGTGTGTTCTCGCCGAAGACGGCCCGCTGCAGTGCTGACTGGTGTGTTGCCGCCGAAGGCGGCCCGCTGCAGTGCCGACAGACATGCACTAGTCTATATAACATGGCACGATGGTCTATAAGCTGACTAGGCAAAAACGAACAAGCTAAATAGACAAAAATGAGCAATGATGAATCACATGCACCAAAATAGGATTATACTATCTCGCCTTAAAATTTCACTGTCCATTGCACGATCTCATAATTAAACCCCTGGACCATTAAAAAAACTTCCATTTAGAAAAAACTTTCATTTTCATTCTCGGCTAAAGCCGATCCATCCATATAGCATATTTTTTTACCCATTGATTTGAAAAACTTATATTCTGGGCAGAACCTAAGCCGTACATCCGGAGAGCATTTTTTTAAACCCATTGATTTGGTGCACTTACTTATAGCCCAATGGTGCCATTAAAGAAAAAAAAAACTTTTATGTGAAAAAAATTCATTCTTGATGAACATACTATTATTTTTATCCATTGATAATTTGCTGCACTTGCTTACGGCCCAATCGTACGGCCACATTGTCCATTAGAAAAACCATTAGATTGGGCCATACGCTAAGTGCAGTAAATTCCTTTGCAAGACATCTTAACCGACAAAAAATGCTCTCAGACGTCTGTCTTCACCAAGAATCCCAACGGAATAGCTTCTTCAATTCTTCTTTTTTTAGAGAGACAAATGACCTCCCTTGAATTCATCATGAAAAGATCAAGAAAAAAATCATTTCCCGTTCCATGATCACAACACAACCTTGTCCCCAAATTCATGGCATGAGAGAGAGAGAGAGAGAGAGAGAGAGAGAGAGATCACGCCCTGTGATCACATACACAGCAAAACTTTGTCCCCAAAATGAGAGATCCGAATTTCATCCCCAAATACGTAGGCATGAGAAACGCAGAAAAAAAGATCACATCCCGTGATTGCAGCCCCTAATCACGCTTTCTTTCCCACTTTGCTAACTTAACAGCCGAACTACTTCAAGTGTGTAAGGTGATCGAGTCTTACACCCACTTTGCTAGCTTAGCAACAAACTAGTTCAAATGTACATATATTAAAACTCTTGAGTTTTGTACAATGTTATTGAGAATCATTAATGTTCTACTTCAAACTTAAGAACTCTAGCCGATGTTGATTATTCTTATCTTGTCTTACTGAATGGTTCTTGAAATAATCAAACAGGGCGCTCCAATTGAATATGGGTGCCTTTTATCAAATGTCGGTGTTTCTCACCGAATGTGGGCGCTCCCTTTTGAATGTAGGTGTTGCCGATGAATTTTGCCGCCGAAGGCAGTCGTCCGAGTGCCGACAAGTATAGCTAGGTTACTGGTTGGGGTCCGCCAAACCCTCCCTCCAAAGAGGAGGGGTTCTCAAAAAAAAAAGTATAGCTAGGTTAGGTGTGATGATGCATGATACGTAGGGTGTGTGCAATCGAGCGAGTAAAGGGCCGGCTAAATAGCTCATCATTGGGGTCAAACCAGAATGAATTGGGTCGATGTTGGGTCCAATGGAATCATGGCCTCATTTGTAGGGTTGTAGCCTTGTACGTAGGCCTGCAAATTGGGCGGGACCAGAGGCTGGCAGTACGTGTAAAGACTCGTAGCATTCGATCTCATCATTGTGCTGCAGTGCATGGACCTTGCTTACGTGGACGTGGCTTATGAAGTTGCAAGCCGTCGACCGGAGCAGCTTAGTGGCGGACCCCACCGGACCAACGTACTGTGCATGGCAGCCGGAACGTGGAGTATGATGCTCACTACACGTCACTTATATTGGGGGCACACCACATTAAGGGGAAAAAAATGTGGGTGCCCAAATTGTGACACCCTCCTCCTCTTCCTTCTTCTCTCTCCTTTTCCTACTGTGATCCGCCACTGGTCTTCATCTTCCTCTTCAAGCTATCCATCGCCACCGTTGCTCTGAACCACTGCCACTGTTCTTGCATTACAGTCGTCAGAGCCGGAGACGAAGCTAGGGTACAACGACGGATTTGAACAAGGAGGAGGCCGCATCGGATCAGACAGGAAAGAGGAGGGAGGAGGCGGTAACAGATCGGAACAAGGACGTCGAAACATATGCTTTGAGCTGTGGTCTCTATGATACATATTTTATTACTTGTAGTCATTCATAATGGCACGTGGAGTATTTGCATTGTGATCAGCGTTTGTTACATCTAATGAACTTCTGAAAAAGACCAAAATAATCCTTTTTTTCTATATCCTTCTTCATATGCAGAATTTTATATATTGTCATAAAAAATGCAACAGTTATTTCATTGTAGTAGTTTTTTTTTTAAAAAATAAGATTTCTAAAAAAAATTGCTACAGTGATTTCAATATAGCAAATGTTACGTTACTCTTTATAAAGAGTAACATTTCAAAAATAAAGAGTAAAATTTGCTACAGCTAGTGATTCCACTGCTATTATTTTTTTTTTAAAAATAGATTTATTAAATACAATTACTACAGTGAGTTCACCATAGCAAATGTTACTCTTTGTAATCAAAATATTACTCTTTATAAAGAATAACATTTCGGTATTAGAGAGTAATATTTGCTATAGTGATTTCACTGTAGCTATATATTTTTTTAAAACGAGATTTTATCAAAAAATTCCTATAGTGAAATCACTGTAACAACTGTTACTCTTTAATACCGAAATGTACTCTTTATAATGAAAATTTTAAACTGAGTTTTTCCCAAAAAAATTTGCTACAATGATTTCCCTATAGCAAATAGTAAAATTTAGAAAATAAAAAACATTTGCCATAGTGTATATGCCTGTTCAAATTTCAGTTGATGGCAATGCTTGTAATTTGAGCGAAATACCATGGGTATCGATGGGTTTATAAAATACTTAGGTGGTTAAACGTTTTTGGTGGCTTTTCAGTGTTTGGGGAGGGATCTTGTCACGCCACGGATTTTTCTATGTTCGATTGGCCCACCTAGGGATTGTGCGGATATTGAGTGGGTCCATATGTGTCCGATTCGATTATGTGGGCCCCAAGCAGTTGGCCCACAAAATAATTATCGGGGACCACTTAATAAAAAATAATTGGTTGTATATTTCAAACCATAAGTCCGATCTCTGCTCGGGACCTACTATCGGATAGATATCAACGACTTGGAACCAACGGTTCAAGTTTGGTTAGGTTTCACTTATCTGATTGATCCATATTTTTGGAAATCCCAAAAAGAGACATTGATGTGCAACCCTTAAATCACGTGTCAGAAAAATTTTCAAAAATATTTGTTGGGAATGTCTCAATGAGATGAACTCATTGATAAGATTTCATAGGGTTTCGACTGTCCGATTGATCATACCAGAAATCTCTCCCAAAACTATCTACTGTCGTAACTTTTCATATAAAACCTGTTTGGCGCACTGGACGCGCCAAATCGAAGGTCTCGAAGATATGGATAAACGTATTGTAAAACATTTCTAATATTTACGTGAAACAAAACTAAAAATAGAGAAAGATAAAAAAAAGTCCAATAAGAAGAATAAAATAATCATTTCTTAATTAAAATATTTATATAGGCACCCTAACCTAGCCAATACTAGGATTAAAGTCCTTTCATTACCAACACAGAGGAATCAAGCATATATTCATACAGGCACCACATTCAATTATTCATATTTCATAAAGGAGGAATTTAAGGGTTCTTACAGATCTTAGCTTAAATGATCATTTCAGTGTCCTTAGCGCTAAAAAGAGTCACTTATGGGGAATCAACCGCTAACTGCCAAAAAAAAAAAATCCTTGTGACATTGCATATAACATCTGGCATGCATGATTTATTATCTCGAGTTTAAGTAATGCTACCAAGTATGAGATGAGGAGTTCTTAATTTATCCTATTCCGAGCCCATATCCTGCTTACCAAATATGGCATGAGTTGTGGCATAGGAACAAAATTAAGCTAATATCTAAAACATTTGGGGATAATTATCAACTATTAGAGTCCGAACGAATTAAGCAAAGAGTTACTGCTTGTTAATGCGAAGAATTATATTTTAAACATCATCATCATCATGTATTACTTGATCCCATAAAAAATGAAGTCGACTGTAAAGAAGTTTTGATAAGAATTTTCCGATCGTCTACTTGGCGGAAAGTCAAGCGCTATGATTGGTGCCGAGAACCTAATCAAGGCATTTAATTAGCATGGGAGTGGTGGCATTCCAAGAAACCTAAGAGACTTAGGGGGTGTTTGGCATCAATCCAGAACCACCCATTTTTACTCCCGGTTCTAGATTTTGAAAGTAACGGCTAGTGTTTATTCCGGTGGACTGAATATTTGGGAAGGAGATTTTATTGTTTCGTTAGTTTCTCTGCCAACCGGTTGCCAAACCATTAAATTAACACTAAAAAAGATTTTTTTTTTTTTTGAGAACCCCTCCTCAGTGGAGGGAGGGTTTGGCGGACCCCAACCAGAAGTCATTACGAATCAGTCAAGAAAAATGTTACAAAAATTCTTATCCTCCACCCCTAGCTTATCCCGCCAAGGTGCAATCCAAGCACTGAAAAAGGAGATGATAGACTGCTTCAACCTCTCCTGTCCTTCGGACTTGGAATTGAAAATCCGGTTGTTCCGTTCTAGCCAGATTACCCACACAATAGCCATGACTAGGATGTCCCACGGCTTCCGGATCTTCATCGGTATTCGCCTCCATCTCCAAGATGTCCAAAGGGCCCTGAGTGTCCTCGGATGTGAAGAGAGCCCAGCTCTACTCTCAAAGTGATCCCACAAAGGCCTTACAAAAGAGCACCCAAGCAACAAGTGCGACGCTGTCTCCACATCCGAACCGCAGAAGGTGCATGATGCATCGGACACCCGCGGATGATGTCTTCGCAACAGATTCGACTTGGTGAGAATCTTGTTCCGGGAGGCTAGAAGAGAGAAAATCTGCACCTTAGAGGGAGCCTTCGACTTCCAGATTGCACTAGAGGGACCGTGTCGCTGGGCCGTAGGAAGAAGGTGGTTGTAGAAGGAGCTAACGGAGAAGACTCCAGAGGACGATGCTCTCCATCGGACCTCGTCCCGGGATATCCTGAAGGACGCCGATCGCAGAATAGGAAGTAGGTCCAGCCACTCCCGCCGACCCGCCTGGTTCAACGGCGTGCCTAGTTTAACCCGCCACCTGATGTTCCCCTGCCTCCGACAGGTCTGAGAGCGCACCGAGGCACCCTTGGTTCTGGCCAGGGAGTAGAGACCTGGGAAGAGTTGCTCCAGCGGCCTGTCAGTGATCCAAGGATCCATCCAGAATCTGATGGACCTCCCGTCGCCTAGAACAAGCGAAGTAGCCCCTCTATATAGATCTCTAACCCTCAAAATGCCCCTCCAGAAATAAGAGATCTTGCCCGACGATCTACCCCGAGTCTGCAAAGGAGAGAATCTCTTGAAATATCTGGCTAGGATGACATCCCTCCAAGACCCTCCAGAATTCTGCTGGAGTCGCCACCACCATTTCCCAAGCATCGAGACATTGAATCTGTGCAAATCCAGGACCCCCATGTCACCCATCTTCTTGGGAAGACAAACCTGATCCCACCTCAGCAGATTATAGCCTCCCGCGTGCTCCCCCACACCATGCCAGAGGAAGGAGCGCCGAATCTTGTCAATCCTCTCTACTACCCAAGACGGCAGATAGTAAAAGGACAGGTAGTACGAGGGGATAGAAGAAAGCACAGAGTTGACGAGCACCAGCCTACCCCCTAATGAAAGGAAACGACCCTTCCATCCCTCCAATCTTTTCTCGACCTTAAGGATAAGCTGCTCCCAATCCTCCCTCTGTAGCGCCCTGTCACTGATAGGCAGCCCCAGATATTTCATCGGTAATCTCGCCGCTTTGCAATTCAAGAGCCGAGCCAGACCGGCCCCTGCTTCCCCCGGTCCGATATAGTAAAGGCTAGTCTTCTGGAAATTAATCTTCAGGCCTGAGGTCAGCTCCAACCCGTAAAGGAGGACCTTGAGAGAGACCAACTGGAACGGACAGGCAGCTGTGAATAAGAGGGAGTCATCCGCATAGTGCAAGTTCGAAGTTCGAAGATGATTTACAAAAATACCCTCATTCGGATGAGATTCCAGCGGAACAACTGTTCTGCATGCCAAACACCCCCTTAGTTGACAAGATCGACCTTTTGGATCATGCAATGGAAGTTACTTCCAAGAAACCTAAGAGGCTTACTTGACAACATTTTGGATCATGCAATTTAAGCTAATGCAACAATGTATGGAAAAAAAAACTATCTATACAATTTCATACCCTATCAAATAAACTTACACAATACAAACTGATTATGTATTTCTTCATAAACACATCAACTCAAATAAAACATTAATAAAATCATAACCATGCCCATTTAGTCTTATTTTATTTTATTTTTTAAAAATATTTCGTCATTTGCCAATCATGTTATGTGCCTTTTATGTTGTTCACGCATACGTTTTCATTTCATTTCTAATAACGTCCATTAATGGTAGTTTATGTATTCCCCTCATTTTTTACCCCTCTATACTAATCCAAGACCCATTGCTCACTAAGGAGGCATCTGCTCTCCATCATACATTTCCATACCATCTCGATATATTTTTCATCCTTTTGTCCTATGCTTCCTCTTTTATAATTATTCCTTGCCCATCTTTATTAGTTTTTATCAGCAATCAATCTCAATATCTCTGCCTCCGCTACACTCCTCTTTCGAATTTGATCAGCCTTTTTTTTTTTTGAGAAATCCCTCTCTGTGACTGAGGGGGGGTTCGACCTATACCTCTATCAGTTTATTAGATAAGGAGGAAGTTATAGAGAGTGACTAGCCAATCGGCTTAGGTACAAAGACCAAGGAGGAAAGCATGCACCCCAGACGCTACGTTAAAAGCCCAAAGGTGAAGCAGGGATTTAATATTCAAGATGACTTTCTCCGTCGTGTAGATCTTCCCCTGAAAGGTCCTGCGGTTGCACTCGAGCCAGATCATCGATGAGATCCCGATAGTGAGAATGTCCCAACCCCTCCTGTCCGGTCCTCGGAACAGTCTCCGTCTCCGGGTCCCCCAAAGAGTCTTGACGGACCCCGAAGGAGGACGCCGTCTTAGCCTGCCCAGGAAATGATCCCACACCAGCCAGGAGAAGTCACAATGTAGGATCATGCATGTGGTCGGCAGACTCCTCGGCCAGCCCGCACAGACCACAGGTCGTCCCGGAGATGCTCGGCTGATTCCGCCTCCTGAGGTTGACCTTGGTGAAGATCCTGTCTCGGAAAGAGAGAAGCATGAAGATCCTGGTCTTGTGAGGGAATTTGGCACGCCAGATCACCCTGGCCTGCGGGCAAGTCACCCCACTGAAGTTTAGGAACCCGTAGAGGCTTTGAACCGAGAACTCTTCCGAGGCAGTCCAGCGCCAACCCGCAGAGTCCGGTTCAGAGGTCAGGCTAACGCCGCTCAAGATATCAAGCAAATATCCAAGCTCCTGGAGATGCTCCGTCGTTCAGAGGTCAACCTTTTTTTTTATCAGCATTTTCAACGATATGCAAATACATATTTGCCATATCACTATCGTGTAAAACCTACTCTTAAGTCTTAAAAAGGATACGTCAATCCAATAGGACCATCGATCAAAGAACCTCTCTACTTCATCCATCTAACTCTAATTCAATTGGACATATTCCCATAAATTGCCCCATGCTTTTGTTTAACAAATCCAAACTATACTTTATAATTCGTGCGATCAAATGCTAATAGAAAAGGAACAATATTTCTTATTGATCAGAAACATTTTCTTTTCAAAAATTAACATTAGATGTAGAAAAGTGAGATTGAGTGAATCTTAAACATTAAGAGATTCATTAACACATCTATCTCCGTATTTATTTCTATTAGCTACTCAAGTTATTCACCGGGAAATTGGTAGGAGCCTTGGTGGTGGAGATATAAAAGGGTTTACTATGACAAAAACCCAATTCCGGTGACTACGCTTGTTTATGCCGATGATTTCTTATTTTTCACTCATGCCACTGATCGAGTTGGATGCGTGGGGATTACGTGAGCTGTTTATTCGGGTGGGCAAAAGTACGGGGCTATATATCAATCCTCATAAATCGAGCATCAAATTTTCCACTCGTGTTCCTGATA
>OX393558.1:38885653-39010653 GCA_947650365.1 Chamaelirium japonicum | reverse complement strand
CGAGTGCCGTCGTCCCTTCGAGGAAGAACAGGTATCAAGATCTCAAATCGTCTACTTTTTTTCCAACACTAAATCTCGATCTCAAGCTTTCTTAATATAAATGCAAACCAGGTAGCTTTTTCCCCTATCTTTTCCCCTCTCAAGGGAGTCTCTCTGCAAGCTCTTGTGAGCCGATCGAAGCCGACGGCCAGATCCCGAAGACTACTGCGAGATCTTGAAGCCAACATCCCACCTTCCAATCTAAAATTTTGAGGATCGGGTAACCCATCTTCTTCCTCCTGTTTGCTAGATCTCTAAGCCAACCCATCCACTTTACCCATCAATTTTGATTTCAATTTGTTTTGGTGTTTTTTTTTTTTTGCTAAATCTCGAAGCAAACCCAAATTGTACTGAGTTGAACCGCACTGTTACATCATGTTTGCGTGATTTCAAAGCCAACCCATCATTTTTACCCATCGATTTGGTTTTTTTTTTTTTTGTGAAATCTCGAAAAAAAAAACAAATCTCCATTGCCAAAGCCAACAGTACCCAACCAAATTGTTGGTGTTTTCTTTCTTAGGGTTGGATTGATGATATTCTGGTATATATAAATTGCTTTGTTGTTTCTTTTTTGCATGTAATAGTTGTGGATGATCTGTTTTTTTTTTCCTCCAAAAAAATAGAAGTGTATTGTTGGTGATTATCCTTTCTTGATCATTGCAGCTGGAACTAATGCGAATCCTGGGTGATACCCCAAACGCCCAGCCCGCATAAAATGAGATGCAGACCCAGTCACAGCACAGGAATGGGATAATAGAGAACCTACCAAGTGGTGGGGTTTGGTCCTTTCAATCTGCTAAAGAAAGTGTGATGTTGATTAATAAAAAATTTAATCAAAGTTGTAATTATGATTTGTTCCAAAGCAAGCTATTGAATGAAACTGGAATTCTTTGTAAGAAAAAAAGGAAGAAAATATCCAGTAAAAAAAAAAACTGAAGTTTCTTTTATGTTCATATTGCCCAGCATGAAGCAGACCGATGTTCAGTTCAATTGGCGCATAGATCATCTCCCAGCATAATGCACTAGCAAAATAAATGTTGTTCTTATACAACTTTAAAGTTGATGATTTCTTAAAAAAGAACATCATACACCTCCCAGCTCAAGTTTCAGTGGGGACCAGCTTAGATTAGTAGGCTATACTACCTTGGGCCCTTGGCGTAAGAGTTCAAATCTCCCCTAGTTTGTAGGCCTGGTGCACATCACAGTTGCACAAGATCAGCTGGAGCACGTACGATTCACCTTTGGGTCGCGAGTCATCATGCGGCTGTTATGTGCACCGGGTCCACCACCGGCCGACCGACTATGATTCACCAGTACATCATACATCATAACGAACCAGAATATGATTCACCAGTACATCATAATTTCAAAACACTAAGCAATTATGATAGAAATGATAATAGCAATCCGGTGACAACATATATGTTCTCCTACTTGACCAACAGGCACCATAAAAGTTTCCAAAGCCAGATATTACATAATTGCATAATTGCCTAATTCTTTGGATCTTAAATGCCCAATTCTTTGGGTGGATCATCAAGTCGACTGGTGTGATCTTGGCAAGTCTTCAGCAAAGGAATAGAATGCAACATGCAACCCATATTCCTTTTTGGTCAGTACAACGGCATCTTCGACTTCATAATTCAGAAATCAGCTACAGAACTGAATAAAAGCATAGAAATCATGAGAATTGGTGAATTGTAGCATTGTATTACAGTACTATTGTATAAATTTACTTCCAAGCTTAATAAACGGGGGGATTTTACCATAGATCACATGTCGTCTAGTTGCGAGGCAAAATCAGAAGTTTCATCAATGTCATTTAAATTTAATCTACAAAATATAAAAGTAGATGTAAATGCACATTTCAAGAAAATAAAAGTCTAGAGATCATTAATTAAAGGGAATAAAATTCTTACCAGTCATTAAGCTTTGGACAATTTCTTTTGTCGTGTGATTGCCCATGTAGCCCACATCCATGACAAAATCTACCTTTAATTATTGCCTTCTCTTTTGATGATTTCATCCTGTTCCCGCAACCTTTTGCTCTTACTTGGTGTGGATCATTGAAAATCCGTTTCTCAGGAATATTCTTACCTTTTGCTAGCACTCCACTGACCCCACTGCTTCTATGAAGTTCTTTAATTTGATCATGAACCGATTGCATTACATTTTTGAAAAGTTCATATCCTTCTTCTGTTAGAGAGGCATCATCAACAACAATCGAAGAGAACTGAGATAGCTTTGCATGCCTTATCATAACTGACTCATTCGAAACATCTTTCAATTCCATGTCATCATCATCCCATATTCTTCCAACTTTTGCGCTTCTAGTCCACCTTTGCAAGATATATGATCCGGTAAATATATAATTTGTTTTACTCGGAGATATGCTAAAATGTGTCTGCACGGAATGCCTTCAAATTCATAATATCGACAGCTGCATATTACAATATCAGAAGTTTTATTATAAACAAGCTCCCATACTTTAGAACTCCCTTCCTCGACCCTTTCAACAGTATAAAGAGAACACATTTCATCTTCCCAACCAGTCTTTATCACATAAGCATTACTTTCAAACATCTCCACTTGGAACGTACGAAATATTTTTTTGGTATACACGTCAACCATTTGTTTTTCCATAGGAATTAACGATTTTAGCTTTGTTTTTTCATTAACATCAGCATGATCAGAAATAAGCTCTTGATGACGTTGGTGCCCAACTGCCCGGTTAAACCGTGTAACAAAATCCATTAATGAATTATTTTTTAAAACATACCTTTTGAAGAAAGAATGTGAGCTTTCGGCTCGTTGACTACTTGACATTCCAACTGAAAAAATATGATAAACATAAGCAGGGACCCATTTATCACGCATTTCATATATTTTACTGAGCCAATCATGTTCTTTCAATGAACTTCTTTGCAATGTAAACATCCAACTTCAGTATGTGCCAAATACAGTAGCGATGAAATGTGTGTGGAAGAACTTCAGTAATGGCTTTAGCCATTGCTGGATCTTGATCTGTTATAATAATTTTTGGTGGCCCCTTAGGCATAGCCTTGAGCCATTGCTTGAACAACCATATAAAAGACTCGGTTGCCTCATCATTCAAAAAACCACACCCAAATATTATTGTCTGACCATGGTGATTGACCCCCATAAGTGGAGCAAATATCATACTGTATTTGTTCGTATTGTATGTCGTATCAAACACGACAACATCACCAAAGAAAGTATATGCTCTTCTTGATGTTGAATCGGCCCAAAAGCAACGAGTCATCCTGTCTTCTTCACCTTTATCAAATTCAAAATAAAATGATTGATTTTTTTCTTTTTCAGAACAAAAATATTCATGCAAAGTATCTACATCATGTCCCTTCAATTCTTCTCTTAAATCCCTTTCATAGTTTATAAGATCTCTCCCGGTACACCCAATATTTTGAATTCCACCAGCTTGAATTTTCAGTATTCTTAATTGCTGACTTGTAGGTACATTTGCCTCAGCTAGTTGCTTTGTTAAAGCTTTCTTCGCATCTGAAACATTGCGGTGTGATCTTAACAAATGTACCTTTTTTGGAGTTGCAAGCATATGATTATGGCCTTCAATAAATTTACTAACAACCCAATTTGTCATTGATTTTCTCTTCACGATGCTTAGCTTTGCCTTACAACCCACACGTATCATTCCTCTATTTCTTTCAGGTTGAATAAAAGTAGTTTCTCCAAGTTCATTCAATTTTATCATCTTTTTCTTTTGATATGTATCATCAGTCTCTCCTTCCTTGAAACAAACATATTGTTTCCAAATAACTTCATCGGTCCCCTTTTTCTTCTTATTTGAATGTATCCTCGTACTAAATCCAGCTTCTTTTGCATATGTATTATAAAAATCATACGCCTCTTCAGTTGATTTAAACTCCTGCCCAACTTTTGGTTTTAGGGAATCTGCAACTTGCGAGTTGTACAATTCGACTGAAGGCTGTTCCATTCTGTAATTATTACATAAAAAATAAAATAAAATAAATAAGAGAACTTAAAATTTTCAACTCAAATCACAAACATTAGCACAGTCTTACATGACAAATATACTAGAAACAACATTGATCAAAAATCTCATAGAAAATAGCAATTAAAACATCATATAAAAGTATAATTTTCATAGAAAATATCAATTAATACTTATATTATCAATTGCTGAAAATTCCATCAAACTGGATTTAAGCAATTTAGTTGGACACTAAAGCATCCAATACATAATACCAACTACAGTGATCAAGAAAGGATAAATAACCAACAACTCGGGTAGGGGTACTGTTGGCTTTGGCAATGACGATATGGATTTCCTTCGAGATTTAGCAAAAAAAAAAAAACACCAAAACAAATCAAAATCAAAATCGATGGGTAAAGGGGATGGGTTGGCTTAGAGATCTAGCAAACAGGAGGAAGAAGATGGGTTACCCGATCCTCAAAATTTTAGATTGGAAGGTGGGATGTTGGCTTCAAGATCTCGCAGTAGTCTTCGGGATCTGGCCGTCGGCTTCGATCGGCTCACAAGAGCTTGCAGAGAGACTCCCTTGAGAGGGGAAAAGATAGGGGAAAAAGCTACCTGGTTTGCATTTATATTAAGAAAGCTTGAGATCAGGATTTAGTGTTGGAAAAAAAGTAGACGATTTGAGATCTTGATACCTGTTCTTCTTCGAAGGGACGACGGCACTCGCGGCACTCGCAGAGACAAGGAGAGGAGGATGGTGCAGCCGAGATCCCGTCGCTCAAGGAGATGAGGCCAGATGGGCACGGTGATAAGGAAGAGAGAGCGACAAGGGGAGGAGAAGGGCGCAGCCTAGATCCCGTCGAGCGGGGTAGAGGAGGATGGCGAGGCCGCGCTGTGACGAGGAAGAGATGCCCATGCTCTGCCCGAGTTTGTCGGAGGTTCCGCGATTTTTGTTTCTCAAAAAACTATATATTGTGGGTCGCGAAATCGCGATCGCATCTATCAGGATGATCGGACGGTTCAGTTTCTTGTCGAGCAAGATATCAATGCGGGACGTCCCGCAACAAAACCACACTATATATATATATATATATATATATATATATATATATATATATATATATATATATATATATATATATATATATATATATATATATATATATATATATATATAGAGAGAGAGAGAGAGAGAGAGAGAGAGGGCTGTTACAGTGAGCTGTGGGCTGCCGGGAGGGAAAGTGAGCTGCGGGTATTTTAACCCCCCAAGAAGTTATGGAATTTGATGAAATTTGGTGAGGTTGTTGCCTAGGATAAGATGATCATCCTCACCAATTTTCATCAAATTCTAAAACTTCTAGGAGGGGTCAAATGGTCGAAGCAATTTTAACGGTGACTACGGACAGCAGAAATTTCTTCGACCATTTGACCCCCCTAGAAGTTTTTGAATTTGATGAAAATTGGTAAGGATGACCATCTTATCCTAGGCAACAACCTCACCAAATTTCATTAACTTCCATAACTTATTGGGGGGTCAAAATACCCGCAGCTCACTTTCCCCCCGGCATCCCACAGCTCACTGTAACAGCCCTATATATATATATATATATATATATATATATATATATATATATATATATATATATATATATATATATATATATATATATATATATATATATATATATATATATATATATATATATATATATATATATATATAGGGGCATGCTATGCTGCGGCATGCGGTACGTGCGGCACCTTACCGCAGTCGTCTGATGCACGCTCTGCGTGCATCGCATGCACGCAACGGTGCATCAGACGGCTACGGTAAGGTGCCGCACTTACCGCATGCCGCATTATAGCATATATATATATATATATATATATATATATATATATATATATATATATATATATATATATATATATATATATATATATATATATATATATATATATATATATAGTAGTGATACATTGCGGCCGGGGTTAACATGCGGCGGGGGCCGGGGGGTGTACGGGTCGTCCGATCAACCAATCCAACGATCGGGATTCAGCCCCCCCTCCGACCGCAGCTGTTATTGTGGCGGACACAGAAACAGCGATTTTGGTGGGGGGTTGAACCTCGACCGTCCGATCGTCGTGAATCGAACGACACAAATCTCTCTCTCTCTCTCTCTCTATATATATATATATATATATATATATATATATATATAATCCCTCCTGTGTGATCCGATTGGTGTGACCCTGACGAGTAACATATGCACTGGGTGTTGGAAATTAATCCATGGTCGAGTCTCGCAGCGGAAGCGATTTTGTGGTCGAAAGACCGTTCATGGTGCACGTTACACGATTTAAACTTTCATCGAAACTAATCTACATATGTGTGCATGCGTATGCACGTGAATCGAACACCCTAACGGCAATCTAGCGTAATGATTAACTAGCATGCATGCAAATCATAATGCTCGCTAGATCTACATGTTAGATTACACATACCTTTCGTACGGATCCTTTAACCGCGGAGAATTGTCTTCTTTGTCGATGGAGACGGAAGATCGTTCGCAAAGATGCCGATGGTACGATTGGAGACGTTGCCTTCTTGTTCACCCGATCTCACACAATGCATGGAACGTCGCTCTCGGATCTCTGAGTGCCTCCGAAGAACGACCCTTCTTCTTCTTCAAAACTCCACGCGAGGAAAACGAAGTTGCAAGCGGGAAACGGGAGATGGATTCGGGAGAGAACTAGAGAGATGAGAGGGGAGGGGGGTTCGGTTTTTGCAACAATAGGGCCGGCCCCCTATAGCCCTTTATATAGGGCTGGCCTTCCCCCTTGGATAAGGATCCAAGGGGATAAAGACCTCCCACAATTATCTCTCCATTATCTCCTTTTTATCTCTCCTTGTATTTATCCGTTTTCCCACTTTTTAGGGCTCGATCTTAACCAATTCTTAGCCCTATCCCTATCATATGGCCGGCCCCTTTAGATAAGGGATTCTCATCCCTACAACATAGGGCCGGCCCTAGCAAGGTCTCCCACTGCTAGGGTAGGCCAACAGTGAGGTCCGGCAGAGTGAGGTTTTTACCAAAACGCCCTGATGCCTCATTTTGACCATTTCTAGCATGCGATACCTAGCGGCCATTACTTAAGTGATATCTACTAGTTACCTACTATTAACTGAGGCCACCAGAGGGTGCCACTAGCAAAGTCAACTAGTCAACTCGCAGCATACCCCGGTGCATCGCACCTATGCAGCGAAGTTCACTTATGGCTAGGGATTACTACATGCGACTCTGTACTAGTCTCGGGCATAACCCTTAGTACTCGTATGTAGTTACGCATCTACCGTGCTCTAGTGCCAAGCACACACGGAGCGTATACTTCTTTCTTCCTCCTAATGCTTATGGTGTTCCGAGGAGATGGTTCAAGAACCGTACATAATGTTGATAAGGTGGAACCATTAGGGACCGGGGTTCATGGCTTCCAACTCAAGCTCGATCGACACACTACCCGAGTGTACCATCGATCCTCTGAGCTCGAGTTAACCTGCGTAGCCACCCAGAGTGCGACGCAGGCTGCACTCCAATTCACCCAGACTTACTATGTTCTCTATCTTACCCCTGCTCTCCGCTTAGTAGTGGTAAACCCGTTGTCCCTCCACTTGATGCCATGATTCACTTCGAGCGGTGGAGACTACCGTCAGACTCGAATGATCATATGACTTGGTTCCTTCCAGGTTGACCTATACATCGTACCTCTGATTACCCCGTCGAGTAATCGAACCCGGTCAACAGTCAAACTAGTGACCACCAGGCCTGGGTTTGGTACAGTGTAAGTCACACCAAGGAACGCACCCCCCTTCAGGGGTGTGGATGGCCTGCAAGAGTGACACGCTAATGCAACGCCAGCCGGATAACCCAGTACACCGTGGTTTTGGATCACTGTATACGGATCCTCACACATTGGTGCGCCAAAGCACCACGCAACTGGTTAGTCCATCAGACGTGGTTCCTCAGGGTTTAGGATCGTTTTACCCTAAGCAGAAACACGGCTTAGTGTACCAGTGTCTGCTCACTGATCTGTACACCGTGTTAGTTCCGCTCAGCCACAGACACTGTGCCTGGTGATGACCATGGTGAATACTTCCCATGAACTGTCATCGCCAACAGCTTATCATGATGAGGCGACCAACCTGATCATAGCTGCGAACTGATTTAGATTATATGGGACCAATCCACTCAGTCTTCAACTCAGTGGACTACCATATAACCATGGCTCTCTGTTCTTAAAAGAACACATAACTATGTTATGTACCAATATGCATCTCATATAATAATAATTATCAATCTTTATTAGACCAAAACATAAAGTTTTACAAGCTTAGAACACATCATTCCTAACAATCTCCCACTTGGTCTAGCGTAGCAAAACGGTTTTGACTCCCATCGCGTCCACATGTCGCTCGAATGCCTTGGTAGGTATTGCCTTTGTAAAAGGATCAGCAACATTATCTGTAGATGCAATCTGTGTCACCGTTACTCGCCCTTGCTTTTGAAACTGCCGAATCAAGTGGAACTTGCGCTCGATGTGCTTTCCCTTTTGGTGATGTCTTGGCTCCTTTGCTTGTGCTACCGCCCCACTATTGTCGCAGTAAAGCACAATAAGTAACTGGGCCTCTAGTACGCACCCCAAATTCGTAAGGAATTTCTTGAGCCATACCGCCTCTTTGGCTGCCTCTCACGCTGCAACGTACTCAGCCTCTGTGGTAGAGTCTGCGATGCATTTCTGCTTCACACTCTGCCAACTAACCGCTACTCCTCCTAACATAAACACAAAATCTGATGTCGATTTCCTGGATTCCAAATATGATATAAAGTCAGAATCTGTGTATCCATGGCGTCAGTTCTTGTGCAGTGTAAACCAACTCATAGTCCCTTGTTCTACGAAGGTAGTTGAGTATACACTTCACAGTTGTCCAGTGATCTGGACCCAGATTCGATTGAAACCGACCCATCATGCCTACTGCGAAACAGATATCTGGCCTTGTACAATGCATAGCATACATTAGACTACCTAATGCCGAAGCATAAGGTATCTTCTGTATTTCTGCTCTCTCCTCAGGTGTCTTAGGACATTAATCCTTAGACAGTTTTATGCCATGTTTAAATGGCACAAAACCCTTCTTGGAGTTTTGCATGTCAAACTTAGCCATAACCTTATCTATATACGCGGCCTGTGACAGCGAGAGAATCATGTTCTGGCGATCACGTGTTACCTTGATCCCCAAAACATAACTCGCTTCACTTAGGTCTTTCATATCGAACTGTGTTGACAACCAGACCTTTACCGTTGATAATGTTCCAACATCATTCTCAATGAGTAGAATATCGTCTACGTAAAGTATCAAATATACCACTGTAGTCTTATCACTCCTCTTGTATACACATGGCTCATCCTCGTTTTGAGTAAATCTATATGACTGGATTGCCTGATCAAAATGGATGTTCCAACTTCTAGATGCTTGCTTTAGTCCATAAATGGACTTCTGCAACTTGCAAACTAGATGTTCCTGACCCTCTGACTCAAAACCTGGTGGCTGCATTATATAAATGTCTTCTTCCAAATTCCCGTTGAGGAATGTTGTCTTGACATCCATTTGCCAGATCTCCCAATTATAATGGGCTGCAATGGATAGGAGGATCCGAATAGACTTTATCATAGCTACCGGCGAGAAGGTTTCGTCAAAGTCGATTCCTTCTCTCTGGGTATAACCCTTGGCAACTAATCTAGCTTTATAAGTCTCAATTGTACCATCGGATCCTCTCTTCTTCTTATACACCCACTTACACCCAATAGGTTTAATATTGGATGATGGTGTAACAAGAGTCCAGACTGCGTTATGGGACATTGATGCAATTTCTGCCTCCATACTTTTTGCCAGTCAGAGCTGTCAGAAGCTCCCATTGCCTCATCGTAGCTTAGTGGATCATCCTCCTGACCTTCTGGATCAACCAATAAGGTTTCCCTATAGTATCTGTCAGGAGCTCTGATGCTTCTCCCACTGCGACGAGGTGGTGGTTGTGTTACAGGATGAATAGGTTCTATAGTTTCTGGTATATTAGTGTCTGTAATGTCAGCTCCCACTATGCTTTCGGATGCGCTCTCTGATCTAGTACCCAGTAGCTCATCCAGAACAACCTTACTAGCAGGCTTGTGGTCCATAATATAATCATGTTCTAGGAAAATGACATTCGTTCAAACGATTACCTTCTTTTTTCTCAGGATCATAAAATAGTCCACCTTTAGTCTCTTTGGGATATCCTACAAACAGACATGCTTTGGACTTTGGCTCCATCTTTTCCCTCTTGTCTACCCGCACATGTGCAGGGCATCCCCATATTCTGAAATGCTGTAGTGTTGGCTTTTGCCTTGACCACAATTCTCTAGGGGTCTAAGGCACTGATTTAGACGGAACGTGGTTCAGAACATATGCTGCTGTCTGAAGGGCATATCCCCAAAACATCGTTGGTAAACAGGCATAACTCATCATGCTTCGAACCATGTCCAACAAGGTTCGATTCCTTCTCTCAGAGACTTCATTCTGTTGTGGGGTACCTGGAGCAGTTAACTGGGATGTTATCCCATGCTCCACCAAATACCCAAGGAACTCGTCAGATAGGTATTCACCTCCTCGATCAGATCAAAGGGTTTTTATACATTTACCTGTCTGCTTTTCTACTTCAGCCCTGAACACTTTGAATATATCAAAGGATTCCGACTTTCGATACATAAGGTAAATGTAACCATATCTTGAGTAATCATCAGTAAAAGTGATGAAGTACTCATGGCCTTCTATCGCCTTGACGCTCATGGGTCCACATACATCTGAATGGATTAACTCCAATACCTCAGTAGCTCTCACTCCTTTGCCTTTGAAGGCCCTCTTGGTCATCTTGCCTTCCAGGCAGGATTCATAGGTGGGAAGGATCTCCGTAGGATCTGTTTTCAGAAGCCCGGCCTTTTCCAACCTATGGATCCTGTCTAAGGCAATATGCCCAAGCCGTAAGTACCATAATTGGGTTAAATTCTCTGAAGGTTTCTTACGCTTAGATGAATTAATATTTAATGCTGAAGTTATTATGTTATCCTTTTCAAATTTAGGACTGACAATATAGAGATGATTCTGAACCATTTCTCTTATTATAAAAGTTCCATTCAGTTTAAACGACACACCATAAGCATCAAAATAAACTGAATAACCTTTATTAACTAAAGAAGAAACAGAAATTAAGTTACGTCTCAAGGATGGTACATAAAAGACATCTCTAAGAGTCAAAGTCTTATTATTCGAAAAACTAAGAGTAACTTCTCCAATAGCTTCAGCAGCAGCCACGGCCTCAGTTCCCATGCTCAAGGTCACCTCTCCATCAAGCAACCTTCTGCTTTCCCGAAACCCCTGAAGAGAGTTACAGGCATGGTTAGTGGATCCTGAATCCACAATCCAACTAGCAAAAGAACTATTACTTGAAAGAAATGATTCAACAACTAAGAGTTGTAGATTACATTCGCCAGCATTCTGAGGTTTCTTGCAGTCCTTCTTCCAATGACCCTTCTGGCCACACCGGAAATACTTCGTGCCCGGTTTCTTTGATTCTCCAGACCCAGAGACCCCAGCAGAGTCCTACACAGGCGCAGACTTAGGTTTCTTCTTATGTTTCTTGCCTTGAGGTTTACCAGACTTCTTGAAGGATCTACGTTGCACGTGAAGTGCTTCGCCCTTCTGCTTGAAGCCATCCTCAGCTGCCTAGAGAGCTCCCAGAAGCTCTGCATTTGTCATAGCCAACTTGTTTAAATTAAAGTTGGTGACAAAGCCTTCAAAAGCTCCAGACAGTGACGAGAGGAAGATGTCTGTCATCACCTCGCCTTCGAGCACAATGTCCATGGTAACTAGTTCGTTCTGGAACCAAATATTTTCATCATGTGTTCCCGAACCAGCGTCCCATTGGACATCTTAGTGCCGACGAGTTTCTTGATGGTAAGGTATCACGTAACGCGAATGTGACCTTCAAACATCTCCTTCAGATACAACATCATGTCAGAAGCGTCGGGCATCTCCTCGACTTGCTTCTGCAGAGTTGTTTACAAGGATGCTATAATATAGCATTTATATATTTCATTAGATTCCTTCCAGTCAGTAAAAGCCTTTAACTGTGCCTCTGTGGCATCAGGTCCTGGAAAATCTGGCTCAGGGTCATTCAGGGCTGTCATGTGTTTACCAATCCTTAAGACCACGTACAGGTTGCGCTTCCAGTCCTCATAGTTAGGACCGGTAAGTTTGTGGTCATTTAGGATAGCGAACAGGGGGTCTAACTTGGTTATCTGTAAATAAAAGACTGAATAATGAGAATGCATGAAAACTTATTTTATGGATTTTTTAAAACAAGCTAATTATATCCATATGTCAACGCTACCCTCAAACGAAGCCATCTCTATGAATTAATTAACCATGTATGTAAGATCTCGGAGTAGGCTACACCTGTCCGAGGGGGCAGTGTGCAGGTCTTCCGCTTACACGGGTCTTTCCCTTGACCCTATCCAAATCTGCCAACTACGGGCTTCGATGGACCATGGTTATCTTTTGGCTAGTACCACGTGATCACCGTTGTCTTCGCAACGAATACCTCACGTGTACTTAGGATGCTTACCCACGAGCTTAGGCATTTACGGCACGAGAATTCTAACGGCCCCCACGAGGGTGAGTAAAGCCTGAACACTTGGCACCGTAACCGCCATATCCCGAAGGAGATCACTAAGTATCTTGGCATAGAAAAACACAGCTCTCACCCGAGGGGGTTGTTGAGTTATGTCCTTCCACCCGAGTACGAAGTGATTAGCCGTGGAGGCCAAAGGATCTTTAAAAGTCCTCTATTACATCCCTTATATATATGAGGGTTATTTTGCGAGTATGAATGTATGCAAATGCAAAGGTAGAGACCTCCTATATACTAGACCCTGGTCACACCATGCTCCCACTAGCGTTCAAGCCCTTCGCCTAGCATTAATCATTCTCGGAATATCATAGTCCCTGCCTCAAGTGGATTTCTCCATTCAAGGGTCACATTACATATTCCGAGAATATCGATGCTTTGCAAAAATGGTTATCACGCTAATGCTCTGGAGCTAAGCCTAGAGTCAGACTCACTGGAAAGGACTCCTACTAGTCATGGCACCTCGCTTATAAATTTGATAATTGATGTTCAATGGATCTCCATCTCATCTTTGATTTCGATGCTGGCCAAATAGGCACACCCGACTAGTCAGGTGCTGACCTAATAGTGGCATAACCATATATGATGGGATCCCACTAACATCAAAAGTAAACTAAATAATAGGCGTCATCTAGCGGGATCCTATCCTCAAACAGTCGCTTGGACTGGGGGGGAAAGGCATCCCTCTGAAAACTGATAATCACATTATCTCATCGGGGTTCGATATGAAACATAAAGAACTAATAAAGAAAGCAACCATTAAAACTGAATTAAGTTCAGGGTCCGACCCCTGAACCTAATTAGCACAGCGCAGGCCCCTAGCTTTCTTCGCAAGGTCCCTCGGTCCGGCTCCTCCGTCGCACTCACGAACACTTTGCCGGATCGTCTTCATCCTCCAGGGTTTCGCTTCCGCTCCCGATGGTGGATTTCTTTGGCACATCTTTCTTCTCGATCTGTAACCGAAAAAGTCTAGTACGCTTCGAGCAAGTGCTCGCTCATACACAATTTCCTAGAAAGAAAAGAAAACACACCTAGGAAAAAGGCCATGGGAACCGAGGATGATCAACCCCCATCACTCGCCCAATCTACGGCTCAATTACATATCCACACACAGAGAGCAAATCCAGACATTGGCTAAGTCAGGGTCCGACCCCCGGTAGCAAGCACAAAACATAGATCTAGATTTTTTACAGCGGCGCCCTGCAAGAATGATTAATAGAACAAGCATAATCTATACATATGCATGATCTAAGCATAAGAACCCCGATAATTTCACGCATTCATCATGCGCACACATGTTGGTTTCATGAAAAAAACGTGAAGCGCACACCACTAATGCGGCTCTGATACCAATTGTTGGAAATTAATCCATTGTCGAGTCTCGCAGCGGAAGCAATTTTGCGGTCGAAAGACCATGCACACCATGCTATATACTAGACCCTGGTCACACCATACTCCCACTAGCGTTCAAGCCCTTCGCCTAGCATTAATCATTCTCGGAATATCATAGTCCCTGTCTCAAGTGGATTTCTTCATTCAAGGGTCACATTACATATTCCGAGAATATCGATGCTTTGCAAAAATGGTTATCACGCTAATGCTCTGGAGCTAAGCCTAGAGTCAGACTCACTGGAAAGGACTCCCACTAGTCATGGCACCTCGCTTATAAATTTGACAATTGATGTTCAATGGATCTCCATCTCATCTTTGATTTCGATGCTGGCCAAATAGGCACACCCGACTAGTCAGGTGCTGACCTAATAGTGGCATAACCATATATGATGGGATCCCACTAACATCAAAAGTAAACTAAATAATAGGCGTCATCTAGCGGGATCCTATCCTCAAACAGTCGCTTGGACCGGAGGGGAAAGGCATCCCTCTGAAAACTGATAATCACATTATCTCATCGGGGTTCGATATGAAACATAAAGAACTAATAAAGAAAGCAACCATTAAAACTGAATTAAGTTCAGGGTCCGACCCCTGAACCTAATTAGCACAGCGCAGGCCCCTAGCTTTCTTCGCAAGGTCCCTCGGTCCGGCTCCTCCGTCGCACTCGTGAACACTTTGCCGGATCGTCTTCATCCTCCAGGGTTTCGCTTCCGCTCCCGATGGTGGATTTCTTTGGCACATCTTTCTTCTCGATATATATATATATATATAATACATGTTAGGGAAGCCATGTACGAAATATTACAAACATGCCATTCTGAGAGGACAACAAGGACCGTCCAATCCGATCGGACGGCACAAATCCTTTCCGTTCGGTTAGTGTGCGGCTTCCATGCGGCGGGCCGGGGGATGTACGGACCGTCCGATCAACCGATCCAACAATCGGGATTCAACCCCCCACCGACCGCAGTTGTTACTGTGGCGGGCACAATAACAGCGATTTCGATGGGGGGTTGAACCCCGGCCGTCCGATCGGCCTAAATCGAACGACCCAAATTCTTTTCGCCCGATTAGAAGGTGTAGCTGTTCGATCGAATGATCGAACGGATGAGATCCCGTGGCAAACAATCGAATATGACAAAAAGTAATGATTGTAATCATTACTTTTTGTCCTATTCGATTGTTTCCCACGAGATCTCATCCGTTCGATCATTCAATCGAACGGCTACACTTTTTAACCGGGCGAAAAGGATTTGGGCCTTAGATTCAAGCCAATCGGACGGTTGAGGTTCATCCGGACCACCAAAACCGGGGCGAAAAGGATTTGGGCCGTTTGATTCACGTCGATCGGACGGCCGGGGTTCAACCCCCCCATGAAATCGCTATTACTGTGCCCACTACATTAATAGCTGCGGTCGGGGGGGGGGGGGGGGGGGGGTGAATCCCGATCGTTGATCGGTTGATCAAACGGCTACACTTTTTAACCGGGCGCGGAAAGGATTTGTGCCGTCCGATTCATGCTAATCGGACGACCGAGAATGGTTAAAGCTTTTAACCGGGCGGAAAGGATTTGTGCCGTCCCATTCATGCCGATCAGACGGCTGGGGGTTCGCAATGTTTTAACCAGGGCGGAATGGATTTGTGCCGTTCGATTCACATCGATCGGACAACTAGGGGTTCACAGCGCACTTTCGAGAGAGCAGTTGCCGCCGAAGGTGGCCCGCTACAGTACCGACAGGCACGGGCATGCACTATATATAGATAGGGGAGGGATACTCTTACTTATGGCCTCTTACTCATATAGTTACCTATGATCCGGGCCGTCCATTAGATCCCAACGTATGATTCAGATTAGATGGGGAGTTAAAGCAATGAAGCCCGCATGAATTTTACTACAGGCTTTTAATACGGGCATTTAATGCGGACATCATTGCTTTAACTCCCCATCTAATCCGAACTGTACGTCGAAATCTAATGGACGGCCCGGATCATAGGTAACTATATGAGTAAGGGGCCATGAGTAAGAGTATCCCTCCCCTATATATATAGAGAGAGAGGGCTGCTACAGTGAGCTGTGGGCTGTCGGGGGGGAAAGTGAGCTGCGGGTATTTTGACCCCCCAAGAAGTTATGGAATTTGATGAAATTTGGTGAGGTTGTTGCCTATGATAAGATGATCATCCTCACCAATTTTTATCAATTCCAAAACTTCTAGGGGGGTCAAATGGTTGAAGCAATTTTAACGGTGATTGCGGATGACAGAAATTGCTTCAACCATTTGACTCCCCAAGAAGTTTTGGAATTTGATGAAAATTGGTGAGGATGATCATCTTATCCTAGGCAACAACCTCACCAAATTTCATCAAATTCCATAACTTCTTGTGGGGTCAAAATACCCGCAGCTCACTTTTCCCCCCGGCAGCCCACAGCTCACTGTAACAGCCCTATATATATATATATATATATATATATATATATATATATATATATATATATATATATATATATATATATATATATGGGCATGCTATGCTGAGGCATGCGGTATGTGCGGCACCTTACCGCAGCAGTCTGATGCACGCGCTACGTGCATCGCATGCACGCAGCGGTGCATCAGACAGCTGCGGTAAGGTGCCGTACTTACCGCATGCCGCATTATAGCATTTCTCTCTCTCTCTCTCTCTCTCTCTCTCTCTCTATATATATATATATATATATATATATATATATATATATATATATATATATATATATATATATATATATATATATATATATATATATATATATATATATATAGGGTCAGGATCGGATGACCCAGCAAATTTTGACCCATTAATAACCCAGCACCCTTTGATGCACTTAGAGGTTATAGAATGGGCTGATTTTTTGTAGGGATGTTGTCTATGGTATATTGATCATCCTCACAAAAAATCAGCCAATTCTAAAACCTCTAGGTGCATCAAATGTGCACTTCAAATCAACGGTTTTTGACTGTCAATTTTAACCGTTGATTTGAAGAGCACCCTTTGATGCACCTAGAGGTTTTAGAATGGGCTGATTTTTTGTGAGGATGATCAACATATCATAGACAACATGTCTACAAAAAATCAGCTCATTCTAAAACCTTTAGGTGCCTCAAAGGGTGCTGGGTTATTTGCTGGGTCAAATTTTGCTGGGTCATCCGATCCTGACCCATATATATATATATATATATATATATATATATATATATATATATATATATATATATATATATATATATATATATATATATATATATATATATATATATATATATATATATATATATATATATATATATATATATAATCCCTCCTGTGTGATCCGATTGGTGCGACCCTGACGAGTAACATATGCACTGGGAGCACTGCAACATTACAGCGGAGCATTGGAACATGCGGATTTTAGTGTGCAGGCACCTCTCAGCCTGCCCATGCAGCATATGCAATGGAAGTAGTGCAACATATAGATGTTAGCGAGTAGACATATGTTAGGGTGTGATGCTTACACCACCCAAACAATGCATCACGGCCATACAAATTAAATCGAACGGTCCACAATGGGCCAACATATGTTAGCTATTATGCATTCACTGCCAAAACAATGCATCACAATCATACAAATTAAATCGAACGGTCCACAGTGGTCGGATTGCACCAACCAGAACGCACCAACCAGATCGCAAAGTAGCGTGTTTCTGGATCCTGACCCTATATATATATATATATATATATATATATATATATATATATATATATATATATATATATATATATATATATATATATATATATATATATATATATATATATATATATATATATATATATATATATATATATATATATATATAGGGGTGTTAGGATGCGGCGTGCGGTGCGTACAGCGCACCGCAGCAGCCGTCTGATGCACTGCTGCGTGCATCGCACGCACCGTAGCAGTGCATCACACGGCTGCAGTGCGGCGCCGCACGCACCGCACGCCGCACCCTAACATTCCTCTCTCTCTCTCTCTCTCTCTCTATATATATATATATATATATATATATATATATATATATATATATATATATATATATATATATATATATATATATATATATATATATATATATATATATATATTTCCTATCATAGACAATGATGTTTTTTCCTTTTGACATGGAATCAAGAGGGAAAAAAGAAGATTTAGTCATATATCATGATCCAAATTTTGACCGAGTTTGGGCTTGGGATTCATGAAAGAGTTTTGGTCCGGATTTGGGCTAAGCTCGAACTATTTAATTTGGACCCATGTCGGGTTTGGGCACACACTCACAATTTTGAACTGGGACCTGGCTTGGGGTGGCCCGACTTGAACCCAGCCCACGTACAGACCTAGGCATCGTTGGTCGTCAACACTTAGTAAAGCATAACTAAGTCAGCCGAAGGAGCGGTTCAACTCAGATTGACATAGAAAAATTAGACCCAACCGTCGATAGGATAGTTGGTAAGAAACTAATGCTTTGGGTAATAGGTTGTGGGCTCAATTGGAGTAAGATTTTGTTCCAACCTCTTTAAAGAGGTTGAAGCATCCCACTCTCTCTCATTGGTCCATTCCAAGGATAGGTTTGTCATTTTATACTGTTTATCATGGTGAAATGACCAAAAGCCCTCGAGATGGACCAATGAGAGAGAGCGGGATGCTCCAACCTCTTTAAGAAGGTTGGAACAAAACCATTCTTGTTCAATTTGTTGGGAATGCATGTAGCTTTAAAACAAGCTCACATATCAACTCCGAGGTTCGTCCGAAGGAATGATAGAAGACAGAGTAGAGAAAGGAATGAAGTGGAGTCACTGCGCAAGAATTTCGCCCAGGCATCGGTACAGGGGATGCCCGAGCGAATTGGAAGAGCCAGGGAAGCTCGGGCTCCAGGCCTCATTCGCCTGGGCACATACTGTTTTCACCCTGGCAAAATCGGGTCTGGACACGGAGCTGCGAAATCTGGTGAAACTCCTCCCACAACTTGGATACAAACTAGGAATTATAAGCAGGAGTTCTACCACGATCCTAATATTGAATTGAAGGCTTTCTATTGTTGAGAGGGCAGTCGTCATCAAGGGAGGCTTTCTTATTGTTCTGCGGGGTGGGTACGAGTTGCGGGATTTCTTAACCTTGTGGGGGTCTCGATTTCTCAACACCCAACTGACATCGATTGGATTATTTTTATTTTTAAAAACTAATAAAAATATTTAAGAATCAAAAGAAAACAAATTGTAAAAAAATTGAATTTAGGGAGTGATCTTGGGAGAACACATGGCCACTTGGAAATCGTTGGAGATGCTCTAGTCTATGCCGGCTATGCGGTCAACAATGGCATTTGTTGTGGGCCCAACGGCGGCTCTTTTCCAATGGCATTGGACATAGCAAATTTCATAGGGACCATCGTCGGTCACCATCCGATGGTTCTATGGTGGATCTCAGGCATCCACCTAAGGTTTATCATATGTTCGCTAGAATAATACTTCCACTATTACGATGCATGAAAAATTAGATGGATGGTGGAGGTGAGTTCCATAAAATTGTAGAAAGTAATAGGTGATCTCTCACCATTATCACCGGAGCCCTCTAAGAAAGCAACTACTTACGGAACAACGTGAGAGTCGTGAGAAGTGAGAGAGAGAGAGAGAGAGAGAGAGAGAGAGAGAGAGAGAGAGAGAGAGAGAGAGAGAGAGAGAGAGAGAGAGAGAGGGGACACAATCCTATGCTTTGTTGGATCCCACTTTGATCAATAAAATCGTGAGTTCAGAACTCCTCCAGTCGGTCTACCCCGACGATGGGTTCGGCACGCATCATAGTCGCTGGAGTAGGGTCCACTTTTGGGTCGCTCGTCATAGTGTGGCTATGATACACATGGGCCCACTGACCGGGGCCGACCTACTGAAGAAGATTTAAACCATAAAATTGTGTTGTCGGAAGTTTGTCTTTTAGAATCGGCTCCTTTGACAAGATATAAATGGGATGGAATATTTATTTGCATGAGATACTCATAAGCATTGACAATAATATCTCAAGAAATTAAATGACTTTCACGTTTTTTTTTTGCTAGGTATATCCATCAAAAATTTCGTGATATTTATTTTCTCCATTCTTTTCAATATTGAAATTAAATGAGTTGAAATCTATTTTATTCAAGTCAGTGTTTCTCTTTTTTTTTTATCTTGGGTAAATAATATCTCGTCATGGGTGGGCAATCAATGCCCGATCAATTTGGTGGGACTCTAATGTGCCACCAAAATGAAAAAAAAAATAATTTTGAAAATTTATTTACCCGTGACATTGTATAAAAAAACATGCCACAAAGTGAGATTATCCGTGCAAATCAATGTTTTACCTATTTTTATCATGCTCTAGAAATCTGAAGACCGATCCTTGGGGTATGAGGTGAGAAAAATGAAAAAGATTTGTGTTTGGTCAATCAACTATACCAATTAGGGTTCTCACATGGGTTTTTCTATGCTCTCACACATGAAAAAGAAGAAGGAAGGAGAAATAAGATGGAATCTTTTTAATTTTATGAAAACGGTTAATTAAGAGTACAGAGGGAAACATGGGTTATCGCATAAAGAGACTTCTCAAGCATGACTCGACCTTTAAGAAGACTATCCTTTCAGTATATGTGACACGTCGGTGCCGCTACATATTGACAAGAGTCCCACTAAGGGAGCATGACGCTCAATCCTCCAACGACGAGCCAAGTAGTTACCCACTCCTTGGTCGACACTCAAGTGCACAAGTTCAGAGGTTCTATCTATAGGGTTGATCGATTAGGTATTTGCATATACGTTATATTTTATTGTGATCGATTAGGCTTTGTGGAGAGGCCTACCCAACAGAATTCAGCTGAATCATTACAACACTACTATAACTAGTCAGAGCACAACTAAAGAGCTAATATTATCATTCTTATTTAAAATCACTAATAACAAAAAAAAACCACAAGATACAAACAAGGTCTATAACTTCAAAGAACTAAATATACTACACCCTTCTGAGCTCCTACTGATACTCCAAACTCTACTAAGGACCTGAAACTGGACCTACTCGTGGGAAGGAGTAGCCCTCAAAAGAAAAAATAGGAGATTAGTCAATTTAAAGGCTAATGACATCCTAATAGCATAAGTCTACTAGTAGTCTATGTTCTTATGTAATTCCCATTATCATTAAGTTGTCTAATATACAATCCATTCAATATTCCATAGTACTTAATTAACAATCAAATAAGTCATCTATTCAATTGTGAATCCTAGATATTCTGTTCATCATGCTCCCGATCGGGTATTACTATATGGCATTTTATTTCGATAAAGAGGGTCAACTCTCTCATTATGCATCCACCACCACCATGCGAAAAATACCCAAATGATCATAAGGGGTTTCTCGTTTTTCACGATGCAGCTCTACCGCCTAACTTGTTTTAGTACGTATAGGGACTCAACTACCTCAAGACGGGGTTACTAAACCAATCCCTACT
Organism: Chamaelirium japonicum; assembly: GCA_947650365.1. Taxonomy (NCBI): domain Eukaryota; kingdom Viridiplantae; phylum Streptophyta; class Magnoliopsida; order Liliales; family Melanthiaceae; genus Chamaelirium; species Chamaelirium japonicum. Next base: position 38,988,913 of record OX393558.1, on the reverse strand, counting down.
CGAGGGCTACTTCTATTGTCTTTACCACTTAACCCATGCCCATGACCCATAATATACTTATCTTTGGCTGTGCACACAGGGTGGTTCACGGCCCTTACGTGCATGGGGTTCCATACCTTCTAACCTAGTAGATTATCAATATAATATATCCACATAAATACCAAAGGATTTATACAGAGATTAATCGCTTTCAATAATTTATCTCGGGATTCGCACCACACTCACAACCCACGCATCATGTTAAATATAAGCAATAAAATACTCTCGTCCGGAGACCCGTGTACTAGGGTTGCCACACACCTCTCAGGATGGTGGTCCCCGATAATCATTACTTATTCAAGTATGAGTTTAATTTTAAAAAAAGCTTAATTATGATGTCCAAGCAATCAATAATAATAATTATTATATTATTAAATGCTTTAGGTATACGTCGTCGGACTCGTTACTCTGCATGCAAGGCGAGCTCCATTTAACCACATGCGATGAACCCGACGGAATCCGCATGCAGTGTTATGGACACTAACCCTTAGTTGTTCTCATTTTTCACTATTAAAGACCAAGTAAATATAGATGTCACCTGGTTGGCAATCACGCTCTCTTTCTTGTCTGGTCTTCGATCTGTCTCTGGCTGGATCATCACATTCACGAACTGTCAAGTATACATAATGACCAATTATTATTATTTGCTACTAAATATCATTGGGTTAAGCTTGAGTTGGCTGAGCCGAGGAAATTTAGGCATCATTGAATGCCGGTCTATTATCACGTAAAATAATGCTTTCAATGGTACAATCTTGGTTAGTCGGCATTGCCGATGCCAAGCATCGTACTACGGTTCAACTATACGACGGTTGTTACAACAATGATTTAATGACCGCATGAGCTTGAGCTCGGATTGACGAAAACTATTACGACTCCCTCGATCGGATCCCGAAATCGGCAAGGTTTGGCATATGGGCCGCTAGAGGTCCACCGTCGTGCATAGAACGACGATTTGCATGCCACATATAAAGAATGTAATCTCATTCAATGGTTTTGGGATTTGAGGGATGGGTTGGTTGTGTAATCTCATTCAATGGTTCAGATCCATAGGATCTGATTGATCTCAACATGCTAAGGAGGGGATTTGAGGGTGAGTGATCAGATCCACCTAGATATTCTCCAATATTAAGGGATTTATATGTTGGGGATTGATCCGATCCTGATCGAACGATCGGGGGTCTCTCGTAATAACTACCTTGCGTGATCCGCACTCAAACCCGCATCGCACCACGATATTCCGACACATGGACCTCATTGGGTCCGATCGACTCGCTAATATAAAAATTATATTAATTTATTAAATTAACTCTAATTATCATGCACTGCTACGCACTGACATATAAAACCACAACGACAACCAACATTATTTCCGTCGCCTCGTGACCCAGACCCAAGACCCATGGTCGGTACAACTCAAGTCCAACCAACCATGGATCAATAAAATGTAAAGCGACATATAATAATAGTTCAATTTATTTATCCGACCAATAATTAATAATATAAATTAAATAAAAATCACAAGGGATGCCCTTAGCAAAAGTCAACTCAGAAGTTTCGAGCATTACAATTTTACTCACCAAAAGAACGGACCCTTAGTGTTTCTTACACTACATATGCATGTAAATATTAGGATGACTTTCATCCCAAGTTTATCCCCGTTTTTTAGTTACACCCCCACTTGTTTATTTAACTTACACCCATTTTGTCTGCAAGTCGCCTATTGGCGTTAGGCGGGTTTAGCTGGCGTTGATAAGCTAGATGACTGCTGATATTATCCTTGCGTGGGTGGCTGGATCAATGGCTATGATTACTTTCTCTAACCTTAAATGGAGGCCTTGAAATCAATGATTGGGATTACTTTCTACCTCTCTCATAAGAAGAAATCAAATCAAACCCTAACCCTAATCTCCATGGATGCTCCCTAATTTTAGAAGAAATCGAATGCCATGAACGAAGCTCGCCGTCATGAACAAGTTTGTGATGCGAGTGGTGCGGGAGATGAAGCAACGACGGGTGGAGGAAGGGGGAACGACGATACACGACGTCGAGCACCATGATGTGGTTCTTTTGGCTGGTCGCCTCCTAGCCTACTGTCCGGCAGAAGATCTGGGAGGATATCGAAGTGGTTTGATCGAGGTACAGGAAGCCCACCGTCAGCGGGATAATCACGCTAGAGGAGCTGAGGGAGATGGACTACCTCCACACGATGTTGTCGGAGACACGGGATGCATGGTTAATGGTGACATTCAAGGTTGAGATGACAGAGCCACTAGAAGCTAGCTCCGGTAGCGAGAGGTTAAGGTAGGCCCCAAAGGAGCTGTAGTGTTAGACGGTGGGCTCATTGGTGTTCGAATTAGGGACCCTGCGGCCCCTGTGCTTAATGAACTTATTGAATATCGTGTTGAGTGAGATGTGGTCTAGGGCTTGTAAAAATCATAATTGATTAATAAAAGGGTTGTTTCTATATTTGAATTACTTTATGGTGTGTATTATTATACTTGTTTTGTATATAGGACTTAAATGAGCTGTGGCTATATAGTGGTCCATCTGAGTGGGAGACTCGGTGCATTAGTTCTATGAGCCTAAATCATTCCTAGCTTAGATTAGGGTTGGTCACCTTATCAGGATAAGTTGTTGGAATGATAGAGCATGTGTATCTTTACCATGGTTATTGCTAGGCACAGTGTCTGTGGCTGAACGAAACCAACACGGTGCAAAGATCGGTGAGCAGATGCAACTGCACATAGCCGTGTTTCTGCTTAAGATAATAGGTCATAAACCTTAAGAAACCATGACCGTTAGACTAACTAGTTGCGTGTAACTTTTGTTCACCAATGTGTGAGGGATCTAGCTGGCCACGTCCTAATACCACGATGCGCTGGGTTATCGGGCCGGTGTTGCATCGGCACACCACTTCTGCAGGCCATTCATCTCCCTATTGGGAGGAGTGTTCCTTGGTATGACAAATACCGCACTATACTCAGGCCTGGTGGTCATCAATCAAGCTATTGACCAAATCTGCCTGCTTAGCCAAAGCGATCGGAGGTGCATAGTGATGGTCAACCTGGAAGGAACCTAATTAGATGGTCACTCGAGTCTGACGGTGCTCTCTACCACTCGAGTAGACACATGGTACCAAGTGGAGGGATATCGTATTACCAATACTAAGTAGAGAGTAAGGGTATGCGAGAGAGCGTAGCAAGTCTAGGAGGACTAGAGTGCCGCCTGCATTGCACTTTGCGTGGCCACGCAGGTTAACTGGGACCCAAAGGATTGACAGAGATACTTACATAGTGTGTCGATCGAGCCCAATTGGAGGCCAAGAATCATAGTCCTTGAAGGTTCCACCCTATCCACAATCGTTACAAAATTTTACTTTCTCCTAATTGTTTAGGGTGCATTATCGTGCATGAAAAAACTAGTTTTGTGTTTAGTCTCATATTGTTCGAGGGAGAACTATTAATGCATATTTAATATAATTTCCTCCATAGGGCTTTGTAGCTTTCCAAGAGACATACCCTAACCCATCATACACATCGAATAGGGCCAACCGAGCCAAGCACAAGCACGAGCACGAACCATAGTCACGGTTCACGAGTCATGTGGACGCGAATGAGATTCGAACTTTGGGCCTTCTTTTTAATTGAGTTTTAATATTTTAATAGAGAGTTATTCCTTTTATTACACGTTTTACAAGGCTGTGCTAGGTTCATTGAACCTGGACATCTACCCGGATGCATACAACCATTACACCCGACAAAGCACAAATGCTCTTCAATGCGGGAATTGTTGCTAACTGCATGCGGTAGGCTCTGAGCGGGGAAACGTTACGGCAGAAGACCTCTATATAAGAGAGGGTGCAGTGAAGCCAGAGACACACAACTCAAGAGAAAAACTCTCTCCACTCTCTCCGCCTTATTCTTGTTCCTTATTATATGAAGTATGCTGAGTGTCACAAATGGATTCCCTTCAGTGCTAAAGAGGAGTTTAGTCATTGTATATTAGGGAGAGTTCATTGGAGGATTTCAAGCATCTACCAAGGTGATGAAATAGCTCTCAGGACATTGTCCTTGCACAAGCCTTGAGTTATGTCCTTCACAATACTCTTTCTCATTTTTTATATCGTAGACAGCCTTAGATTCTCTCCAAACCCTTATTTGATTGTTGTACGCATTAAAGTACCTCTACATGCTAAACCCCTCAACCATAGTTATATTGTTGTTTCTAAACTAGATATGTAGCCTCCATAATATCTTGCTAGTCATCATTTGCATGCTAGAATAGATTAGAAATCCAACAATTTCAAGAGTCTATGTATCTAATCTAATAGTATCCTATACAAAAATGATGCCATATCTCTTATGTTGTGACACATGGACCTCTTTTGAAGAGCCAAAATCCTTCTAATGTGAACGCGGCCTCTCTCTCTCTCTCTCTCTCTCTCTCTCTCTCTCTCTCTCTCTCATAAACCCTATTAAAACCGTTTAATAAAGACGATAAATGACCATTCAATGATATTTAATGATTATTTGATGTTAATTAAGAAGATCATTAGTATTGTATCTCTAACCAATGAATCTCATCCCGACGGATGAATCACACTCACTCCTGATTGCACATTTTTTTCGAACGACTGTCATTTGTGCTAAGTGGCGTGCATCAAGATCATCCCAACATTGCCCGGATCTCTTGGAGAAAAAAATTTGACACCAGTGATTACGACCGATCAGTGGCATTACACCACATAGGGCTAAGGAAGTAATTTGAAGTTGGGGTTCAAATTACCTCCTTACCCCTAAGTGCTGTATGTGGCGCAACGCCATTGGCCGGTTATAACTACCGATCGTCAATTTTTTTTTCTCGCCTCATTGATTTATTTCGAGGGCTTTTGGCCATTTCACCATAATTAATAGTGTGAAATAACATACATGTCCTTGGAATGGACCAATAAGTGAGTGGGTGTTGCTCCTATCCTGTTTTTTTACGAGGTTGGAACAAAATCGTTCTCACGGCGGGTTAGTCTTAAAGTTTGTCTAGCCCTACGAACATGGTCACGCGGTTTATATAACTCCAGTGAGTATTATTTATCAAAACCCCTACCGCTGCTCTGTATAAGCTCACACCCATTGAACCTCCAAACCCCACCGCCATCCTCTTGCCTTCGCCACAAGTGCCGACACCCCGATAACGGCACTCCACAGGATGGCGTTGCCCACCCACTGCTTCGCTGCATTACCAGCCGCCACGCTCGTATACTTGCTTCTCTTTGTCTCCGCCGCCACCCTCCCTGCACCCGAAGCCGAGACACACTACCAGAAATGGGTGGTCTCTTACCAGTTCAAGTCCCCCGACTGCCTCCGGAAGCTCGCGGTCACGATCAACGGCCAGACCCCCGGCCCCACGATCGACGCACGGCAGGGCGACACCGTCATCGTCGAGGTCAAGAACGGGCTGCTCACCGAGAACGTCACCATCCACTGGCACAGGATCCGCCAGGTACATACCCAGTAGACCATCGGAGCTATGTAGCAGGGATCGATCAAGTTCTACATGCCATAAGGCTCATGAGATATCTTGTTGTTGGATTGGCTGCGCAGTTCGGCACACCGTGGAGCGACGGGACCGAGGGGGTGACGCAGTGCCCGATCTTGCCGAGTGAGTCGTTCAACTATATATTTGTGGTGGATAAGGTAATTAAGATCATTATTATTGTTTAGATGGTCATGCATTACATGGTTTAGTCCCACATCGGTAATGAAAGTGGAAATCCTTCTCTTAATATATCCGAATGGGGAGGACCTCAAACGGGGGAACCTGCTCCGAGATCTCTGCTCGATTGTACTCTTGCCACAGTTGAGGGGGGATGTTGAGATGATCATGCCTCACATGGTTTAGTCCCACATTGGTAATGGGAACAAATTATACAGGTGTGTTGTTTGGATTTTGGACAGGCGGGGACTTTTATCTACCACGCCCACTACGGGATGCAGAGGTCCGCCGGGCTCAACGGTATGATCCGGGTGGCGGCCCCCCCGGGGGTCGTCGAGCCGTTCGCCTACGATGACGACCTGAGCATCCTCCTCAACGACTGGTGGCACAATAGCACCTACGAGCAGGCGGCGGGACTCGACTCGATACCCTTCGGCTTTGTTGGCGAGCCACAGGTACCAATCGATCGAACCTCCCATGCAATTAAACCTGGCGGACGAAGACCAAATTAACATGCTATGCAATAAAGGGCGACCAACTTGCCGGAGAACAATTTTGTTCACCTTCCTAAAAGGATGATGAACAGAACCCCCTCTCTCTCTTTCTCTCTCATTGGTTCATTTCAAGGATATATTTGTTATTTCACACAATTCATCACGGTGAAATGATAAAAAGCCTTTGAAATGGACCAATGAAAGATAGAGGGTGGTGTTCATTATCCTTTTAGAAAGGAGCAATACTTGGCTCCAACAGATTGCTGGTGGACCCAGAGAAATTGTGAGCCTCCTTATTTCATAAGAAATATATTCAGAAATATTTTTGATTTTTTGGGAATTGAAGAAACAACAATATCACTCACCTATTTGGCAATGTATGTTGGATAGCCGTATCGACTTGAGAGAGGGATGTATTGGGTGCTTGGCAATGGGGCCAACATTAAGGCCTTTTTAGGGCATGTTTGTATTTCTGACCCGCAAAGTAAAAACTAGTAAATCGGATGTGGGCTAGTAAATCTCCCAGATTGACTAGTAAATTTGATTTACTTCTTGTTGTTTGTATTGACTAGTAAAGCAAACCTTTACTTCTGGGACGACTGTTTGGATTGACCAGTAAAGTAAATCAGAAATAAATCTATCGGCTGCTCACCGCCGCCATCGTCCACCACCTCCCGCCGGCCACCGACAAACCTGTCACCGCCCCAACGGCGGGGTGGTGGCGGTGGCCAACGGGGTGGTGGACGGTAGGGTGGTGGCGGCCAGGTGGTGGTGGTGGTGGGGTGATGGTGGCCGGCAAGGCCACATGTCACTCTCCAAATAGTGTATTGTATGATGTGGCATGGTAAACAAAGCCTTTTACTAGTAAATCAAAAAATTTACTTGGCTTTTTCCAAGTAAAACTTTTTGGCTACTGGTAAATCTCCTACTATTTACTTTACTGCAACTTTTTGAATCCAAACAGTAGCAAAGTAAATTTTTTACCCGATTTACTTTACTAGTTAGCTTGTTGAACGAATACAAACAGGCCGTTAGAGATCCGAGGATCCCTGGCATCCCTCGTTTTCGGCTTCAATCGGGGACCAACACAAACAGTAATCAACAATTAGTGGTCCAGGACCTAATTGATCCTATCACCAACACTTGGAACATTGGGCTACTCGAACATCTGGGCGTTGATGAGGTGAGTCGGAGCGCCATTGCTAGACCCCATATTGGTAATCTGATGGCGGAGGATAAGTTTTGTTGGATTCCCAACAAATCCAACGATTTATCTGTGAAGTCAGCTTATAGATCCCTCTACATTCATAAGCACCAAGCCTCAACATCATACATGGAACTGTTTGGTGGTTGGAAATAGTTTTGGAAGTCGAAGTTCCTATCACCTTGCATCCAAATATTTATTTGGAAGGCTATTCATAATGCTGTTCCTACTGACAAAATATCTCAAGGCGTCTCCCCCAAATGGAATCTATATGTCCATTTTGCAAATTAGCAGAGGAATCGTTGGTACATCTCCTCTTTGAATGTGAATTCACTGTTGTAATCTGGTTTGGGGGGTCTAATCCTGTGGATGTTCGATGATCTCATCGATCCGTTCCCGAATGGATCCACTACTTCCTTAAGAACTCCAAACCTCAATTTGAATCTTACTACAAGGTAGCCATTACATGTGGCATATATGGAAGTCACGGAATGAGCTTATCTTCGAAGGTATGAAACCAGACCCTATTAAAGACATCTTGAAGGTCCACAACTTTTTATCATTTTTCACTAATCCAACTAGGAGTGAGCGTCGATTTTGTCGGTTGGTTTCGGTGTCGGTTTTGTCGGGGTTTTTTTTTTCGGTTTTTGAAAAATCAAAACTGAAACCAAAATGGTCGGTTTTTGTCGGTTCGGTGTGATCGGTTTTCGGTTCGGTTTCAGTTGATATAAGGTATGCTAGAGCCATTGGCTCTTGAATCTTGATCGTCAGTTCGCACAAATCAGTGGATGATTGTGTTCTTACATAGTGCCGAAATGAAAGTTCAAAGCAAAATCAACCGATGCTCAGTCTTTTGCAGCATTGTAAATGTAACATAATTACTTCATACTTGCACTTACTGGAAACAAAAGTATTATGGCCATTGGGTTTATAATTTAAGGAGTCGGATCGGTTTTTTCTGTTTCGGTTTGGTGTTCCATACCCGGGAACCGAAACCGATTTAATCGGTTTAGTCGGTTCGGTTTGTTTTCGATTCGGTTTGATGTTCGGTTCGGTTATTTTGGTTAAATTTTGGTTGGTTTCGGTTCGGTTAGGCTGTTCGGGTCGGTGTTTGCATAGCCCTAATCCAAGAGTTGAGGAAGAGAGTGAGTTACTGAATTTGGGAAAAACAGTCAACAACAACCAAGTTTGGTTGGTGCCCCCTACTGGGCACCTAAAAGTTAACGTAGATGTGGCGGTTAGGTTGGATCATGTGGCATCTGGAGTAATGATTCGTAACTGTGTTGGGGATTATATTCTCAGCTTAAGCAATATTTATCCACATTGCTCCTCAATGGAAGCGGAAGCTTTGGCATTTCGTGATGGTCTCAGGGTAATTCAATAGCTACATCAAACCTTGGTTATTATTGAGGGTGATAATTATTCTATCATCCAATTTCTGTTAAAGGTGGACTCAAACCCATCTTGGTGTCTGCGATCAGTAATTGCAGAATGTAGAAGTATCCTCGCCGAGTCGCCATGCCTTTTACCGTGCCTGATCTTTCGGGCAACTAATTCATATGCTCATATTATGACTGGTCACACTGCATATTGTAATGTCATTTTTTTTTTCTTTAGCTTTGCCTGATTGTATTGCTCTTCTCCTTGTTCGGGAGAAAGCACAAACTATTAGTATCAATGAAATGAATTTGGAGTCTTTTCAGTCGGCTAGTTTATATGGAGAAGAAGTTCTTGTTGAACACAGTAATCAGGTCCAACTCTATATAAATTAGTCGGACGAGAGAGCCTCCATCCGCTTGTCAAAAAAAAAAAAAAAAAACCTTGGCTCCAACAGGAGTTGGGGTGCTTGGTTTGCCAAAAAAAAATAAATAACAGATGTTGGAGTGCTAGGCCTCAACAGGCTGATGTGGCGTTCATTAACGATTATTTCTTTTTAAAAGGACCCATGTTGACAGTGGTGTCATATCATATGTCATCGATGGGGTATGGCCATATCCAGTCGGATATATATGGTCCTATAAATGAATGCCACATCAGCCTATTGGACACGTGCGCTGTTGCTCCAAAGCAGTGGAAATGTACATACACCGAGAAATATTTATTGTTAACTCGGTGGCAGATTGGCTAGCTACGAGAGGCAGAATCTTAAGACAATCACAAGTTTGATAAGAGGATTTTTCTGGACCATTACAATTGATAGCAGGGCACGATCTGAAAAATACTGGGGTCATGCGCGAATGTAAACAATGATATTGTAGTGATCTTTTGTGCCGGTGTGGCCTTTGTAGTGTAATGTTCTCTACCAAAAAATAATAATAATACCATCGTTGCACATTTCATTAAATAAAATAATTATTAGTTACCATGTATCCTGAATTCGTCTCAACCATCCATCTCATTTTTTGCTGCATTCTCGAGGGTGGGAGTATTATTCCAGAAGTGATGGGATGAACCTCGGTGGATACCTGAGATCCATCATAAGGTCATCTGATGGTCCATATGAATTTCGGTAGAACTGGGGTTTTTATTTGCAAAAATATCGAAGTGGGTTTGGCCCCTAGGGCTGGCAATTTCAGACCCGATCCGACACGAAGTTAGGGGGTCTGGGTCAAGGCTAAACGGGTTAAGGTCGTAAACGAGCCGACATGATAGACCCGTTTAATAAATGGGTCGGGTCCGGGTTTAGGGTCTGGACACAGTAGATTCGGTAAAGACCCGTTTAAAATTCAACGGGTCGTGTCATGTCGGGTCGGTCTACCCTCAACCCGATACTGTAATAAATAGTACCAGAGGATCTATCGGGTCAAGTTGGGCCAAGTCGAATTGGGTCGGATCGGGTCAACCGAATAGACCCGTATGGTAAACGGGTCTTATCGGGTCTAACCGTTTATTAGCGGGTCGGGTACAGATTTAGGATCTAGACACGATTAGTTAAACGGGTCGGATCCGGGTCTAGGGGTTTTGGACCCGACCTGAAACTAGACAGGACACGAACCCGACACGACCCGACCCGACCCGTTAACATCCCTAGGTTTGGATACGTACCATATGGGGTATGGTTAATGGGCGCATGTATTTGTTTTCTGGTGCGTGCAGTCTCTATTGATTAATGGGAGGGGGAGATTCAACTGCTCACTGGCAGGGAGTACTGCGGCCAGCTGCAACGCCACCAACCCCGAGTGCTCGCCGTTTGGGCTCACCGTCGTCCCCGGAAAGACTTACCGCCTTCGGATTGCAAGCGTCACCTCCTTGTCCGCGCTCAGCTTCCAAATTGAGGTAAATTTACCGGTTCGGTAATCAACAATAATTAATTATCGCACAGTCTGAATCACTGCATGCAGGGCCACAACATGACCGTCGTCGAAGCCGACGGCTACTACGTGAAGCCCTTCGTGGTGACGAGCCTCTACATATACTCCGGCGAGACCTACTCCGTCCTGGTGAAGGCAGACCAGGACCCGACCCGCAACTATTCGGCCACCGTCAACGTCGTCAGCCGGAAGCCGGCCACCCCTACCGGCGTCACCATCTTAAATTACGACCCCAAGGACCCACCAAGTCACCTCCGACAACGCCGCCGGCCAGACCCCTCTGGAACGACACCCACTCCCGGGTCAGCCAGAGCCTCGCCATCCTGGCGCACCCGGCCTACATCCACCCTCCTCCCCGCACCGCCGACCGCGCCATCATCCTCCTCAACACCCAGAACAAGATCGCCGGCCACGTCCGGTGGGCCATCAACAACGTCTCGCTCACCCTGCCGGAAACGCCGTACCTCATCGCGCTCAAGTATAATCTGAGCCACGTGTTCGGCCAGAAGCCGGCGCCGGAGAGCTACGACGTCCGCGGCGTCGCCAAGAATCCGAACGCGACGTACGGCGACTCGCTGTACCGGCTGGATTTCAACTCGACGGTGGACGTGGTCCTGCAGAACGCGAACACGATGAGCCCCAACAGCAGCGAGACGCACCCGTGGCACCTGCACGGGCACGACTTCTGGGTGGTGGGATTCGGGGCGGGGAGGTTCGACCCGGAGGTGGACCCGGAGTCGTACGATCTGTCGGACCCGATCATGAAGAACACGGTGCCGCTGCACCCGTACGGGTGGACGGCGATCAGGTTCCGGGCCGACAACCCGGGCGTGTGGGCGTTCCACTGCCACATCGAGTCCCATTTCTTCTTGGGGATGGGGATTGGGGGTGGTGTTCGGGGAGGGGGTGGAGAGGGTCGGGGAGCTGCCGAGGGCGATCATGGGGTGCGGTGCATCCAAGTGGCTGAGAGGATAAATTTGGTTCGGGTCCTGCTGTCACTGGGCAAGGGGGAAGAGAATTGAATGGGACCCATGTATTGGATTCATGCATTTTATTACTAGCAAGGAAAATTAATTCTATGGTACCCACTTTATGAGTTTCAGGTATTTATATATTGTTGTCCCCTTCCTCTCATCATCGGCTTTGAGGGATTAGATATGAAAATCGTAATATGGTATAAGAGCTAGGTCTCAGCTCGTCTCCTCTCTATGTTGTCCCATTGCATCTTCTTTCTCTCTCTAATCGAGATCTTTTTCCTTCCTTCGATTGAGAGGCGCTCTGTGTACGGACGGGTGTTGAGAATAGTCCCACATCAGTAAAGGGGTGGGAGTTTCACGTCTTTATATAATGTTATCCCCTCCCTCTCATCACCGGTTTTGAGGGGGCATGAAAATCGTAACACGCACCAATAGGTGTTGGAGCGCACGGCTAGCTCTTTGTCTGATGTGAACTGTTGGATGAATATCACTAGTGACATCCAGTCATTCGGAGTTCTGACAGAATATCACTAGCCCACGTATATCATTAGTGATACTCGTGCCATTCATCCAACGGTTCACATCGAACAGAGGAGTCGTACGCTCCAACACATGTTGGTGCGAAGTATTGTTAACTGGGCTCCTGCCCACTGATGTCGCAACCCCCACACTTGTGGGTAGGGGTGGCAATGGGTCAGGTCAGGTTGAAACATAGGTATAAGGGCAAAACACACAACCTGAAACCCGACCCGTTTAATAAACACTTAACCCCCAAACTTGACCCGTCTAGTAAACGGGTTCACCCGACCCGACCCGTTTAACCCGTTTAATAAATGGGCTGGGTCGGGTCGGGTTGGCTAAATAGAAACCCATATAAAATGTTCGTGTTTGATAGGATTGGGTCGCGTTTGATCGGGTTGGGTCCGGGTTTGATTGGGTTAGGTCAGGCCAGGTAAGGTTGACACGACTCATTTGGTAAATGGATCAAGTCGGGTCAATCGGGTTAGAAATATAAATTCAAACCTGACCCGCTTAATAAACGGGGCAGGCGGGTCAACCAGTTTATGAACCAGACCTGTTTAGGTCAAACCCAAACCCACTAACTTCGGGTCGGGTTGGTGGATCGGGTCAAGGATTGCCCACCCCTACCTGTGGGTTCACCTATAGGCAAGTTGGAAGATCGGGTCGTGGATCCCGTGATATATCCCTGCTCATCAGGGCCAAAATCTGAAACATTAAGATATTAAAAGCATGTATGAAACGTTTTCAGCCATCCTTCTTCACCTAAAAAGTTTAGGATAAATTATAGTTTGACCCCTGAAGTTTGGCGGTTGTTCAATCATGTCCCTGTTATTTTTTTAGCAATTTAAAAAAAAATAATAAGAAGAAAAGACACAAAAGTTGGGTTTTTATCAACAGAGGTTTTACCCACGCTATTGAATAGGCAGGATGATTTTTTGTTTTTTTTTGGTTTTTATTTAGGTCGCCTATGGTTTTTTTTTTCTTCTTCTTTTTATTGTTGACCGTCTATTGTAACTGATATGGTAGATAAACACAACCATCCGTTTTACTCAGCTCCGATCGGTGAATCACATTAAGGCCAATGAAGGGTGTGCTCAGATGACACATCAGGATGGTCCCATAAGATGGAAAACATGATGGCCGAATAGCTCCTCCCAGAGACCCCCTCCTCCCCCCGCTTCTGATCCGCCCCCCTCTCCTCTCCGATCTCATCATCATCGACAATCTTTCCCTCATGATCGAGCCATGCATGGGATCAGATTTATCAGGGGGGGGGGGGGGGGGGGTGTCTCTCTCCAAGCACCTCTTCTCCCATTTCGTCCTCTTTTGATTTCGCGACGATCGATCACAAAAATATGGAAAAGTAAAGAAACAGTGCAGCGAGGGCTCGGAAACAAGCGGAACGAATGGGTTGGTGATCTCCAAGGGAGATGAGGAGGGTTGGTTTTTTATCATTATTAGAAATTAAAAAAAAAACCCGTCGGTACAACAGACGGTCAACAATATATATATAAAAAACCCACCCCTCCTGTACAAAAGGCAGGCTAAATAAATAAAAAAAATCAACCAGATTGTTGGAAGACCTGTTTTGAAAAAAACCCAACTTTAGTACATTTTCTTATCATTATATTTCTTTATAATTTTTTTAAAATATTATTGTTATTTTTTTTTTTGGAAAATAAGGGGTGTTATGCATCAATCCGGTACCGCCGATTTCTATCCTCCCATACGTTATTTTAAAAGTAACGGATAATTTTGTTCTGCTAATATGAAGAGTTGGTAACGATTTTATATAGTTCCGTGGGTTTCGATGCCAATCGGGACAGGAAACCCCCCATTTTACACTAGAAATAGCATTTGACTGGAATGCCCTCTTCCGGTTGAGATTTAAGTGGAACAGTCGTTACGCATGCCAAACACCCCCTTAGGTGCTAGTCCACGGTAACCTTTCCATTTGATTAAGAGGACAGTTTCATTTGTTTGTTTACACTAAGTCCACCAAATCAATGAATGTGAAAAGCTTATCATTTTTCATATTTTCAACACTACAAAGATCCTTTTGAAATGGGATATAATGACATGATTTTTTTAAATGAAAGATGCACCTTTGTGCCCATCCACCCTCATCTTGCTGGAACGCCTCCGCCCTAACCTTGGCCCCTTACACCTTATACCTTACCACTTCCTTTTCCTCTCCCTCTTTACCGTTGGAACCTACTCCAACACCTCCTACTTGCCGGAATGTACCCCCTCTGCCCTCACACCTTTATTGTAATGTTATGCCTCCGGGTATGATGTTTTAAAGTTCATATGCTTATATTTATTTTTTTATTTATACATATAATTATGTGATCAATAATGTTTCATGTAAATGAATAGTGGTTGTGTTATGGAAGCAATGCACCAAATCTTTAAAAACTAGCAATTCATGTGCTAAGTCAAACAATCAATACTTCAGGTTGTGAACTCAATTGGAGTGTATTTGAGCAAATCCATTCCAAAAAAAAAAGGTTGGAACATCAAAGATTAAATGATCTTATTTATGTGCATTATAACTTAAGATTGCAACAAAAGTATGATCTATATAACTTGATTCATTATGAAGTTATTAATTTATATTTTGAGACATTCTAATTTCTTAGTACATAACAGATTATACAGAATTTTGTTGAAGAGAAGGAAATATGATCCAATTGATTTTTAAGAGTTTATTGAGAATGACACTTGGATATTGGGGGATGAGCCTCCAACATTAACAATTGATAAAGTCGAAAGTTTTCGGTATGATCTCACAATTTACAGTATCCAAAATCCTCAAATCCAAAGCAGTCAAACAACTAGTGTTGTCCCTTTATTTCTAATAATATGTCAATTTGTACTTTGTATATTTTTATAAATATTTATAAACTTATACATGTAGCATGCATTGGTGTCATGCAGATGATGATATAAACTTAGAGGAGTTGAATGATGATTTGGACTTGGACATGAATGAAGGTAACAATAATGAAAATAGAGCTAAAGATAGTGCTACTACTGATCCTCATGGAGGTGTTATAGAGACAATGAAGAGGCATAAGACTAATGTAGGTCCTGGTTTTGATTTTGGTCTTAGTCAAATTCGAAAACCATTTGATACAGATTGGAGTGTATGGAGAAGGAAAGATCTATGAGATTTTAATAGCCATGAACTTATTCTTGTAGCCTTAAGTTATCATAAAGTTGAATTATTTAGAACTTTTGATGTTTATTTTGTTAGTTATTAGATGATTTTATGGAAGTTGTGACTTCTAAGATGCATGTTAATATTTATAGTTATTTGCTTTATTGACTTATCGATATTAGCAAATAAGTGGCTACTATATTATAGTATAGTACAACACTAAAAAATACGTATTCCTGATTGTCTAACTTTAGGTTTTTAATAAACAAATACTATATATATATTACTGTAAAAAAACTATATATATATATATATATATTGATGGACCTAGAGGTTTTAGAATGGGCTGATTTTTTGTAAACATGTTGTCTATGATATGTTGATCATCCTCACAAAAAATTAGCCCATTCTAAAACCTCTAGGTGCATCAAATTAATGCGCTTTTCAAATCAATGGTTTTTGACTGTCAATTTTAACCGTTAATTTGAAGAGCGCATTTGATGCACCTAGAGGTTTTAGAATGTGCTAATTTTTTGTGAGACTGGTCAACATGCCTACAAAAAATCAGCCCATTCTAAAACCTCTAAGTACCTCAAAGGGTGCTGGGTTATTTGCTGCGTCAAAATTCGCTGGGTCATCCGATCTAGACCCATATATATATATATATATATATATATATATATATATATATATATATATATATATATATATATATATATATATATATATATATATATATATATATATATATATATATATATATATATATATATATATATATATATATATATAAGGTGTTGATCGAATGAGAGATCTCTTACCCAAGGGCACAAAAAAGATTTCAAGGGCGAGAAAAATATTTTTAGAGCGATGATAATATTTAGAGGATGGCAGTAATATTTTAATGGCGACAATGATAATTCGTGGGCAACGATATTATTTTGAGAAAGAGAGGGGTTCATAATATTTCAAGGGTAACAATAGAACGTTTCGAGAGCGATAACAATATTATTAGGGAGTCCAATAATTCAAGGATGGCAAAAGAATTCTGATGGCTGTCAACCCCACTTAGTCCGACCACCATGCAAACTAACGATTATGGTGAGGTTTTAACTCGGAACCCCCCTTCCTCCAGGTTGTTCTCCCTCTTTCCTTTGTCGGAGGGGATAACCCTAAGACGACCCGACCCAATGCCTCACCCATGATCTGGTGGCATTCGACAGTTGTGTGTGTGTGTGTGTGTGTGTGTGTATATATATATATATATATAAAAGGGAGGGATACACTTACTTATGGAATCTTACTTATGCAATTACACACTGTCTTTTACCTACCCTAGAGGTTTTAAAATTTAATAAAATTTGGTGGGAATGCTATCTATGGCTTAGTTCATGGATCAAGGCTTGAGATCCATAAGAAATCAGCAACGGACCCACTTCGGGCGACCAACCCCCTACCCTCTAATATTGCATGCCCGTGCTGATCGGCACGAAGCGGATGCCTTCAGCGAGAAAATTATGAAGACATGGATCACCCTATGTTGATTGAATAAAAGCAAGCTCATAGCAGCCTCTTCAGCATAGGGTGATCCATGGATCTTGACATAATCAAAACCAAAAAATTTTAGTATGAATAAAACACATAAAAAAATAATTTTATAAACATATTTCAACCATTTGACCAGCTGATTTGTTTCATGTTTATTTTTCTGCTTTAAATGGACCGAAATGTATAGTTTCATTTCTAAACTTGATCAAAATGTATAGTAAAATGATCCTAATTTTGACCAAAATTTGATCGAAATTTGAATCAAATGGTCACCTTACCCAATGTTTATATAATGTAATCTGTTTATAGACCAAAAACAACCATTCATAGTTGGCAATTTACCCTCTAGTAAAAAAAATCAGTAAAATCACAAAAAATGAGCAAAATAAAAAAAATCACCATAACCATTGTTTATAGATCCCATTGTTCCAAACCCATTGCTATTACTCAAAATAGCGGATGGATTTAGTTCTCTATGCATACTTATAGTTCCAAGTTTATAGATCCCATTGTTCCAAAGCCTAGATCTCATAAAAAGCCCATAAACTATCAAAACTCAAAAATTATGTTGCAAAATTCTAAGGACAACAAATATGTATTCTTCAATTTTCTCCAGGCCACCAATTCTTATCCAAGTGGAAAACTCTTTTATAACGATATCCCCAATGTTAGTAGACCCCTTTCCATCGACCTTTATTCGACTTTAGCCATTTTTGTAAGTTGTAACACAAATAAGAAAATAATCAAATCTGATCTTTGTTTTCCCAGATCTAAATTACGCGCAATTCCAATAAGGACCTAAATTCTCCAAAGCCCTGTCTCCTCCATCAAAGAGGCATTAGAGCACTGTTTCTGTAGTTTCTGCTGTATTACATCAATCGATAATACATCATTGGCATTTTAGTCACTACAAAAAAAACAGTTATTACCGACGGACACTATCCGTCGGTAATATTAAAATTTCGTCGGTAATATTCTATAGCGACGGAAGATATTTCCGTCGCTTGCTGTCGGGAAAGAAGGCGTCGGGGAAAACAATACGACGGACCAAATATTACCGTCGGTAATAATAATTAATACCGACGGTAATATTAACGCCGTCGGTAATATTTAATCAATTTAAAACTAATATAATTTAGTATTGCCGACGAAATATAATAATCCGTCGGTAATATATAACCATTTTACCGACGGGTATATTTCATACTGTCGGTAATAATATATATATTACCGACACATATATATATTACCCGTCGGTAATAATATATATATTACCGACCAAATTCATATAACCGTCGGTAATACTATATATATTACCGACGGATATTATATGCCGTCGGCAAATCATTAATAATTTAAAAAAAATAAAAATATTATTACCGACGGAATAATTAATTTCCGTCGGTAATAAGTATTTTTTTTTTTTAATAAATTTACCTAAATAATGTTATTTAATTCCTGTGATTCAATACCACAATATATTACCACAATTTATCAAATATTACCACAATTTATAAAATATTACCTAAATTGATAAAAAATTACAGCAAATTATCAAATATTACCACAGTTCTCGGCCGACAATTATAGACAAGAACAAAAAATAACCATATATTACAAAATAATATTTACACAATCCAGAACTGAGAGATGATACATGTCCTATCTCAACCACCCCCGCCCGCCACCAACGCCGGTGCTCTCATCGATCCCCTGACGCCGCCCTATCTCAACCACGCCCGCCCACCACCAACGCTGGTGCTCTCATCGATCCCCTGACGCCGCCCTGCTCCTGCAATTAACATGTATTTGTTAAAAAAATGGTTTATATCTATAACTGAGTCTAAGCGTTAAAAAATGATAAGTTAGCGTGTTTCGATTTTGAAATAGGTTTGGATTCGATCCGATCGTAGAATTATCGGCATCCGATAATTCGAACTTGGAATTATTCCGTATTTCAGACTTGCGAGCGGGTTCTAATTGGATATTTGACCAATTTACGCTCCGATTCATCGATTTAGAGTCTAAGTGTTGAAAAATCATAACTTAGCGTGTTACGGATATCAAATAGCTAGGTTTGGATTCGATCGGATCGTCATCGGATCGGCATTCGATAATTCGAACTTGGAATTATTCCGAATTTCGGACTTGCGAGCGGGTTCTAATTGGATATTTGACCAATTTACGCTCCGATTCACCGATTTAGAGTCTAAGTGTTGGAAAATCATAAGTTAGCGTGTTTCGGATATAAAATAGGTTTGGATTCGATCGGATCGTCATCGGCTCGGCATCCGATAATTCGAACTTGGAATTATTCCGTATTTCGGACTTGCGAGCGGGTTCTAATTAGATATTTGACCAATTTACGCTCCGATTCACCGATTTAGAGTCTAAGTGTTGGAAAATCATAAGTTAGCGTGTTTCGGATATAAAATAGGTTTGGATTTGATCGGATCGTCATCGGCTCGGCATCCGATAATTCGAACTTGGAATTATTCCGTATTTCGGACTTGCGAGCGGGTTCTAATTGGATATTTGACCAATTTACGCTCCGATTCACCGATTTAGAGTTTAAGTGTTGGAAAATCATAAGTTAGCGTGTTTCGGATATGAAATAGGTTTGGATTCGATCCGATCGTCATCGGATCGGCATCCGGTAATTCGAAGTTGGAATTATTCCGTATTTCGGACTTGCGAGCGGGTTCTAATTGGATATTTGACCAATTTACGCTCCGATTCACCGATTTAGAGTCTAAGTGTTGGAAAATCATAAGTTAGCGTGTTTCGGATATAAAATAGGTTTGGATTCGATCGGATCGTCATCGGCTCGGCATCCGATAATTCGAACTTGGAATTATTCCGTATTTCGGACTTGCGAGCGGGTTCTAATTGGATATTTGACCAATTTACGCTCCGATTCACCGATTTAGAGTCTAAGTGTTGGAAAATCATAAGTTAGCGTGTTTCGGATATAAAATAGGTTTGGATTCGATTGGATCGTCATCGGCTCGGCATCCGATAATTCGAACTTGGAATTATTCCGTATTTCGGACTTGCGAGCGGGTTCTAATTGGATATTTGACCAATTTACGCTCCGATTCACCGATTTAGAGTCTAAGTGTTGGAAAATCATAAGTTAGCGTGTTTCGGATATAAAATAGGTTTGGATTCGATCGGATCGTCATCGGCTCGGCATCCGATAATTCGAACTTGGAATTATTCCGTATTTCGGACTTGCGAGCGGGTTCTAATTGGATATTTGACCAATTTACGCTCCGATTCACCGATTTAGAGTCTAAGTGTTGGAAAATCATAAGTTAGCGTGTTTCGGATATGAAATAGGTTTGGATTCGATCTGATCGTCATCGGATCGGCATCCGGTAATTTGAAGTTGGAATTATTCCGTATTTCGGACTTGCGAGCGGGTTCTAATTGGATATTTGACCAATTTACGCTCCGATTCACCGATTTAGAGTCTAAGAGTTGGAAAATCATAAGTTAGCGTGTTTCGGATATGAAATAGGTTTCGATTCGATCGGATCGTCATCCGATAATTCGAACTTGGAATTATTCCGTATTTCGGACTTGCGAGCGGGTTCTAATTGGATATTTGACCAATTTACGCTCCGATTCACCGATTTAGAGTCTAAGTGTTGGAAAATCATAAGTTAGCGTGTTTCGGATATAAAATAGGTTTGGATTCGATCGGATCGTCATCGGCTCAGCATCCGATAATTCGAACTTAGAATTATTCCGTATTTCGGACTTGCGAGCGGGTTCTAATTGGATATTTGACCAATTTACGCTCCGATTCACCGATTTAGAGTCTAAGTGTTGGAAAATCATAAGTTAGCGTGTTTCGGATGTGAAATAGGTTTGGATTCGATCCGATCGTCATCGGATCGGCATCCGGTAATTCGAAGTTGGAATTATTCCGTATTTCGGACTTGCGAGCGGGTTCTAATTGGATATTTGACCAATTTACGCTCCGATTCACCGATTTAGAGTCTAAGTGTTGGAAAATCATAAGTTAGCGTGTTTCGGATATAAAATAGGTTTGGATTCGATCGGATCGTCATCGGCTCGGCATCCGATAATTCGAACTTGGAATTATTCCGTATTTCGGACTTGCGAGCGGGTTCTAATTGGATATTTGACCAATTTACGCTCCGATTCACCGATTTAGAGTCTAAGTGTTGGAAAATCATAAGTTAGCGTGTTTCGGATATGAAATAGGTTTGGATTCGATCCGATCGTTATCGGATCGGCATCCGGTAATTCGAACTTGGAATTATTCCGTATTTCGGACTTGCGAGCGGGTTCTAATTGGATATTTGACCAATTTACGCTCCGATTCACCGATTTAGAGTCTAAGTGTTGGAAAATCATAAGTTAGCGTGTTTCGGATATAAAATAGGTTTGGATTCGATCCGATCGTCATCGGCTCGGCATCCGATAATTCGAAGTTGGAATTATTCCGTATTTCGGACTTGCGAGCGGGTTCTAATTGGATATTTGACCAATTTACGCTCCGATTCACCGATTTAGAGTCTAAGTGTTGGAAAATCATAAGTTAGCGTGTTTCGGATGTGAAATAGGTTTGGATTCGATCCGATCGTCATCGGATCGGCATCCGGTAATTCGAAGTTGGAATTATTCCGTATTTCGGACTTGCGAGCGGGTTCTAATTGGATATTTGACCAATTTACGCTCCGATTCACCGATTTAGAGTCTAAGTGTTGGAAAATCATAAGTTAGCGTGTTTCGGATGTGAAATAGGTTTGGATTCGATCCGATCGTCATCGGATCGGCATCCGGTAATTCGAAGTTGGAATTATTCCGTATTTCGGACTTGCGAGCGGGTTCTAATTGGATATTTGACCAATTTACGCTCCGATTCACCGATTTAGAGTCTAAGTGTAGACGCTGCAGCCGAGTGCTGAGCACTGCTCGAAGCTCCGGAGGCTGTGACCACAGCAGGAGCTGGTGTGGAGAGAGGAACAGCACTACCAGATCCGGACGGCTCAGCCTCGGACCCTGGGGTGGCAGCCGGAGCGCTCTGAGCTACCCCACCCCTGCCTCTGCCTCTGCCTCTACGAACATATGACCGTGATGCCATCTGAAACAATTTAATTTACATATGAAACAGTAAGATTTAAGATTTACATATGAAACAATATGAAACAGTTTGATTTATATATGAAACAGTATGATTTACATATGAAACAATATAAAACAATATGAACCCGCTCGCAATATGAAACAATATGAAACAATATGAAACAGTTAGACTCTAAATCGGTTAATCGGATCGTAAAGTGGTCAAATATCCAATTAGAACCCGCTCGGAAGTCCGAAATACGGAATATAATTCCAAGTTCGAATTATCGGATGCCGATCCGATGACGATCGGATCGAATCCAAACCTATTTTATATCCGAAACACGCTAACTTATGATTTTCCAACACTTAGACTCTAAATCGGTGAATCGGAGCGTAAATTGGTCAAATATCCAATTAGAACCCGCTCGCAAGTCCGAAATACGGAATAATTCCAACATCGAATTACCGGATGCCGATCCGATGACGATCGGATCGAATCCAAACCTATTTCATATCCGAAACACGCTAACTTATGATTTTCCAACACTTAGACTCTAAACCGGTGAATCGGAGCGTAAATTGGTCAAATATCCAATTAGAACCCGCTCGCAAGTCCGAAATACGGAATAATTCCAACTTCGAATTACCGGATGCCGATCCGATGACGATCGGATCGAATCCAAACCTATTTCATATCCGAAACACGCTAACTTATGATTTTCCAACACTTAGACTCTAAACCGGTGAATCGGAGCGTAAATTGGTCAAATATCCAATTAGAACCCGCTCGCAAGTCCGAAATACGGAATAAATCCAACTTCGAATTACCGGATGCCGATCCGATGACGATCGGATCGAATCCAAACCTATTTCACATCCGAAACACGCTAACTTATGATTTTCCAACACTTAGACTCTAAATCGGTGAATCGGAGCGTAAATTGGTCAAATATCCAATTAGAACCCGCTCGCAAGTCCGAAATACGGAATAATTCTAAGTTCGAATTATCGGATGCCGAGCCGATGACGATCCGATCGAATCCAAACCTATTTTATATCCGAAACACGCTAACTTATGATTTTCCAACACTTAGACTCTAAATCGGTGAATCGGAGCGTAAATTGGTCAAATATCCAATTAGAACCCGCTCGCAAGTCCGAAATACGGAATAATTCCAAGTTCGAATTATCGGATGCCGATCCGATGACGATCCGATCGAATCGAAACCTATTTCATATCCGAAACACGCTAACTTATGATTTTCCAACTCTTAGACTCTAAATCGGTGAATCGGTCGGATCGTAAATCGGTGAAACGGTATGATTTACATATGAAACGGTATGATTTACATATGAATCGGTGAAACAGTATGATTTAAATATGAAACAATTTGATTTACATACGGTCTAGTCATTTTCTGTCTCATCTCTGTCACTCTCATCGCTTCCCTCTTCTATTATTTGATCTGCATTCGCTGTCCAGTTTATATTGTCGACATCTTCATTTTCGTCGTGCACTGCGTCGACAATGATTATCTCATCATTCTGGTATGCATCCAAATCATCATCGACGACCCCCGCATCCTTGTCTCCCATGTCGTAAAAATCTCTGGGTGGTGACCTGACTACAATTTGCCAACCTGGAGAGGTATTATCCGGTGCATAAAATATCTGTTGCGCTTGAGAGGCAAGAATGAATGGATCTTCATATTGGGTATTCAATCTCTTGGCAGTGTTGATGCTGATAAAACCGTATTTGTCGACATTATAACCAGTCCCGCGATTATTAACATCATACCAATCGCATTTGAATAATACGATCCGATTTTGGCCAAGGAATTTAATCTCGAGAATCTCGTTGAGGACGCCGTAGAAGTCGATATTTTCTAATTCTTCTTGCTCACCGTTGACGACAACCCCACTATTTTGGGTTCTTCGTGATTTTTCACTATCTTTCGTCCGAAATCTATAACCGTTCACGATATAACCATCGTACGATATTGCGTCTTGCAAAGGACTACAAGATAAGCGCCAGAGATCCTCATTCATCAGCGGATCGTGGTTGTCGTGCAGCTCCTGTGCCTATAATAACCACACGACATTCATGATATGAACACATAATTATTGTTCGGTAATGAATGTCAATGAAATTCAGTAATGATGTGAATACTTACGTGTTTCTCGAACCACGATGGGAATTCACGATCATGAATTTGGGGAGCATTTCAAATACCCCGATTATTAATGATGGCTTTATGCTTCCTGTTTTACCGGTTATGAATTAGATTATAATTAGCACATATACTTAATGAATGGACTGAAAGAATGAGTAAATGATCGTAAAATGCTTACTCAATGAATGGCCACACTTCATCACATTGGCGCAACACATACATATGTGCCTGTTGAATCTCATCTACAGACAATCGACGGGTTTTGCCTCCTCCTACAGGTCTACCCATTTCGGCAAATATAGACAGACCCCCATCGAAGTCTATTGGACCACCGTCATAGTTCCGCTCAAGTTGATTGAATCGCGTGTCTATACCATGTAGGTATCTTGAGCAGAATGTTAGACATTCTTCTGCTAGGTATCCTTCAGCAATTGATCCCTCCGGACGACTTTTATTACGAACATATGATTTCAATGTTCGCAAGTACCTAATTTGAGAAAAAAATATTTGTATGAATATATCAAGAACGATCAAATACATTGTGCGAATGAGACGAGACGATTACCTCTCGATAAAATACATCCACCGGTAATGAACTGGGCCGCCGAGTTTGGCCTCATTTGCCAAGTGAACGGTCAAATGCACCATGACATCAAAGAATAAAGGTGGAAATATCATCTCTAACTTGCACAATGTGAGCGCAATATCCCTCTCCATCTGTTCAAGTTGGTCCACTCTAAGTACCTTCGAGCACAACTGTCTGAAAAAAGTGCTGAGCTCAATTAACGGACCGGACACCTCTTCGGTTAAATTCCCACGTATAGCAAGAGATAACAATCGCTGCATAAGAACATGACAATCGTGGCTCTTTAATCCAGACAACTTCCGGCCGTTCTCTTGCACGCATCGTGCGATATTCGAAGAATAACCGTCTGGCGTTTTCACAGACCGTAGGAATGCACATAAGGCTGCCTTTTGCTGTGAGCTCATGGTGTAGCATGCAACTGGCAACACATACTTATCCCCAATCTCTTGGGGATGAAGTGATTTTCGGATGCCCAACTCCTTAAGATCGAGACGAGATTTAAGATTATCCTTCGTCTTACCGTCGAGATTCAGCAGTGTTCCTATAATGTTGTCACACACATTTTTCTCAATATGCATGACATCCAAGTTATGCCGCAAGAGTAGGCTGCTCCAGTACGGTAGTTTAAAGAAAATACTCTTCTTCTTCCAGTTATGCTCACGCGTAGAATCTTCATGCGTTCTCTTCTTTTTACCTTTTCCAAGTGCCACGGCATCAAGCTGATCCAATTCGCACAAGACTTCTACCCCCGAAAGCTGCTCCGGGGCCTTTGCAAGTTCCTTCTTGCCGTTGAAAGCTCTTTTGTTCTGCCTCCACTTATGGCCGTCAATAAGGAATCTTCGATGGCCCATATAACAGAACTTGCCTCCGTTCTTCAACCGTAATGAATCTGTCTCCTTATTGCATGTAGGGCACGCCAATTTTCCTTTAGTACTCCACCCGGATAAGTTGGCATATGCAGGAAAATCGTTGATGGTCCATAGAAGTGCCGCATGCATCCGAAAATTCTGGCGCAACGAGGCATCATACGTATCGGCCCCAACTTCCCATAACTCGTTCAACTCCTCAATCAACGGCTGCAAGTAAACGTCAATATCATTACCAGGCGACCTGGGTCCGGGAATGAGTAAGGAGAGCATTGTGTATGGCTTTTTTAAGCACATCCAGGGAGGCAAATTGTATGAAACTAGGACAACTGGCCAAATGCTGTACGACACACTCATATTCCCAAAGGGATTGAAGCCATCGCTAGCAAGCCCTAACCTGACGTTGCGAACTTCACATGCGAATTCAGGATATGTATGATCAAAATCTTTCCACGTCAGAGAGTCGGCCGGATGTCTCATAATCCCGTCATCTGTACGTTCTCGTGCATGCCACCTCATGTGCTCAGCAGTCTTCGATGACATAAACAACCTCTGAAGCCTGTCCCTGAGCGGGAAGTATAGGAGAACCTTTGCAGATACATTTTTCTTCCTTCGACTGGTACTAGACTCGGCATCCGTCTCTTTATATCTCGTTGCTCCGCATATGTGGCATGACCGCGCATGTTCGTACTCTTTCCGGTACAACATACAATCGTTCACGCATGCATCAATTTTCTCATAACCCAGACCGAGATCTTTAATTGTCTTCTTCGCCTCGTAGAATGATTTCGGTACTGTCTCACCCATAGGAAAAGCCTCTTTCAGCAACTCTACCAACATATTAAATGACTTATTACTCCAACCATTGAGGCACTTCAAATGAAGAAGCTTTACAGTGAAAGAGAGTTTTGAAAACTTCTCACACCCCGGGTATAGAGGTTGTTCGGCATCTTTAAGCAATCTGTAGAACTTGTCCGCTTCGATATTGGGCTGATCACCTGACGGTGTTTCCGTGCCTATTCCACCTTGCAAATCATGTATCATACCCTGCATGTCATCGTCATCGTCTGTATTAATATTATCATCAGCGATCACTGTGTTTGAAGTTTCACCGTGAGCTGCCATGGGGACTGCATCTAGCTCCTCACCGTGCGAGAACCAACGGGTATAGGTAATGTCAATGCCACGCATTACCAGATCAACCTCACATTCCTCTCGAACCTTCCTAATCACCCTTCCGCAGTCTATACAGGGACACACAATTTTTCCATCAAGCGGTGCAAGACGCTCAAATGCAAAATCCAGAAATTTCCTGACTCCTTCTCTGTACTCTTGGCTCATGCGATTCGAATTACGCATCCAACTCTTATCGATCGAAGACATCTTCGTCTATCTGGCTACACAACACCTGAAGTAATTTCAAACAATATTATAAGAGACTCCGCACAAATTCGGTTTCGGTTCCCGGGTAGGTGGAGAATTAAATAGATGGGGTAATACTGAAATTAACAAATGGAGGCAACATAATTTGAACCTAGGACCTCGCAAAAACCAAAACTCTGATATCACGTAACCATCTTAAGCTTTTGGGTAAGATAGTTATCTAACATCTAGCGAGGCATTCCCTGTGACTATGACCTGACTGTCGAGCTGCCTTTTATGTTCGGGGTATAGAAATTTGTTTGGGCTCAATCAATAACAACAGGTCAATAGTATTGGGCTAAATACGATTAAGATTAAGTCAAGCCCAAAAGTCGATTAGAATATGACATCGGCCCATCCCAATGAATAGTAATAAGCCAAGCACATGGCTAAACATATCCTCTAGATCCAGTTAATATAGGCCTAGCCCAAACAGTAAACTAGTGTTATTGGGCTAAACCCATTAAAACAATGATATAGTCACC
Source organism: Chamaelirium japonicum (assembly GCA_947650365.1). Taxonomy (NCBI): domain Eukaryota; kingdom Viridiplantae; phylum Streptophyta; class Magnoliopsida; order Liliales; family Melanthiaceae; genus Chamaelirium; species Chamaelirium japonicum. The sequence continues at coordinate 38,961,307 of OX393558.1, read as the reverse complement.
CACATTGTGTTAATTATAGCTTATTAATCTGGGAACCCAGCATCATTACTAAACAAAACCATATAGCCTTATGTGACATTAAAGACATTTTTAACCATATTTGGTGCAAACAAACTCGTAACCGACTTATGTATGCATCCACAAACTCAGTATAAAAAGATCTATAATATATAAAAAATTTGACCACACTGGAAATGACCAAAATATCCTTCTTTAAAAAAATAGCCATAACTTATGGAAAGACATATCGGAATTCGATTCCATATGCAGCCTTGGCTTCATGGCATCCAACCTAACCAAGATACTAAGCGTTATAATAAAACTAATCTTAGGTCCATACCTATTAAATAATTATCATTATACCTCTAGCCACAATTTACACCATAACTTGGGCAATCAAATTCACAATCAAGCTCCAATTGGGGCCATAGACTTGTAACACTCCTATATACAACCATATAGTAAACTATAAAGAAAATTAGTAGATAAATCTTAAACATATTAGATTAACATCAATTTTTCCATGATAATGATATTCATGAAGTTGTTGCAAACCATGAGACTCACAGTATTTCTCAATTAAATTATCACTTGAACTCAGGTAGGCCGGGGATTCGATCCAGGATTTTCAGATATGTTACTAATATTATGAGTGTTCCAACATAAATTACTGACATATGATATAAAAAACTTGAGTTAACCGGGGGGAGGAGGAGGAGGAGCTCACCGGGGGGAGGAGGAGGAGGAGGATCTCACCGGCCGGAGCCCACGAGGAGGAGGAGGAGCTCGCCGGCTCGCAAGAGAGGGGAGGGGTGGCCGGTCGGAGGGGGGGAGGAAGGCCGGGGAGGGGGGGAGGAAGGCCGGGGATCGAGGGGGGGAGGGAGGCCGGGGATCGAGGGGGGGAGGGAGGCCGGGGATGGGGATCTCGTCCGTTTAGAGAGAGAGAGAGAGGGGCAATTTTTAACAGGGGGGGAGGAAGGCCGGGAGAGATCGAAACAGAAGAGATCAAAGGGGATCTCGTCTGTTTGATTTATAACAGGGTTTTTACCGACGGAACGTTTTACTTCCGTCGGTAAAACTACTCTTTGTACCGACGGTAAAACACTATCCGTCGGTAAAACTCTACGACGGAACCAAAGGTTCAATTTTTTCCAGAGGCTCGGTTTGACACCCTGAGTTTCGTCGGGACATTTTACCGACGGAAACTTAATTACCGTCGGTATCGTGCCGACGGCCATATAAATTCCGTCGGTATACTTAGTTATACCGACGGAAATTTCACGTCCGTCGGTACAAATCACGACGAAACTCAACGTTCCATTTTTTTCCAGAGGCTCGGTTTTTACACTGAGTTTCGTCGGGACAATTTTACCGACGGATATTTAATTACCGTCGGTATATTGCCGACGGACATATTATGGCTGTCGGTAACATTGGTTATACCGACGGAAATACAATGTCCGTCGGTACAATATCACGACGATGACATTTTGCCGACGGTCTATATGTAGCCGTCGGTATAAAGGATATTACCGACGGTACATATGTGTACCGTCGGTATAAATGTGCAAAAAAAATTTAAAAAATAGAAGTTATAATACCGACGGATATTATAGTCACCGTCGGTAAAAAGTGTATTATTACCGACGGTGATAATAATGTCCGTCGGTAAAGACCCTATTTCTTGTAGTGAGTTCTTGCAACATCAATCAGGGTTTGAAAAAGTTCCTATCTTAAAGTTTACAATTCCCTAGAGGATATTCAAACTTTGGCATCAATTGAAAGGTATATACCAAGTGAAAAGGTAGTTGTAAGATCATTCGTAATTAAGTTTTCAAATGAAATATGTAATATATTCCTCAATATAGTAGTTACGGTATATCATAGAAATGAAGTTTTTGGTAAAATTGAATAGGATAAAGTTTCAAAAGACTTTTTTGTTAAGGAAATTATACACACAGGATGACATGTATTGCCTCATTAAGGGTTGGGGTTTGGATTCATTTTCAAAAATATGTTGTACACTAAAAAACGTTTGGTATGTCAATCAATCAATATTAATATGATACAGTGAGTTGATAAATCCAAATAAACACTTAAAAAGTATAAAAAACATAGATGGTTGATGCCTACACCACCAAGTCTTATTTCATTAAGAGGGATCTATGAGAAAAAAATAATAATTAAGAAGCTCCAAAATATATTGACAAAAAATTCCAATGGACTATATACTTGCATTAACCCTCTAACATAGTTAGTTGACTAACCGTGGAGGTCGCAACTGCGGGCACCACAGGATCGTCGACCAATATGGAGTCCAGATTGGTAAGAGAGTTAGGCATTTTGTTTAAATGGGTCGGGGGCGGCTGCAAATACAATAGACAAAAATCAATGAGAAATACATAGAGATGCTCGATGAAAATCATTATTCATCACATAGAAATTAAGACATCGATATATGTTCCGCTCAAAATAAATCTCTTTGGCATGGGTGGGGTTGGTCACTCTTGTGATTGATTAAAAGGGGAGGGAAAACTTTATAATTATAGGCATTATTACTTATATTAGAAGAAGTCCCTATCTTTCAACATCAAAAGGGGTTTGAAGAGGTCCCTATCTAACATAGGTAGCTGATTAACCATGGAGGTCGCAACGGTGGGCACCACGGGATCGTCGACTATCATGGAGTCAAGATTGCTGAGAGAGTCAGGCATGTTGGTTGTATGGGTCGGGGGCGGCTGCAAACACAACAGACAAAAATCGATGAGAAACATATAGAGATGCTTGATGAAAATCGTTATTCAACATATAGACATTATTTATAGGCATTATTACTTGTATTAGAAATTATAAAAATTAAGGGATGTTACATACTGTAAATCCATTCGATGATGTTACAACCATGGAATCAAAAGTTGACACATCTTGGTCTTAATTTACCTTTTTTTCCTATGCTTAATTTAGCTTATCTTGAAGTTTCCTTGGAATAATTCCATCTTTTCCCTCCATTTTGACCTACATTTGATTAAAATCGGTTGTCAAATTTAAAAATTATATCAAAAACTTTATTTTAAAACCCAAAAGTTTCACTTAGATTGTAACAAAATCAATTTTTTTTTCTTTTTTGACTATATGGCATCGACATAAATAGCTCGTCTGTTGGTTTTGCAGATATGATTACATGTCTTAGCTTTTGATACCCGTTCATTTGTCTTAGCTTTTGATAACCCACGGAGCATGTAATGGCATCAAAGAAAGCAATTGCTGAAAATGGACATTGAAAATTGACTAACCTTGGAGTTTGTAATAGCGGGTACTGTGGGTGCAAAAATTGTACCGGACCGGACCAGAGCGGCATGGGCCCGCGCAACGGCCCAAGTGGTTAAGCCCGCCCGGGTTCATGGGCCCGCTCCACGGGGTTCGCAGATCAAGCCCTCCCCCTTATTGGGCCCGAACAACGGCCCAATAAGGGCCCAGTAAGGAGGCCCAGAACCAGTGCCACATCATCATCGCCACATCATCACTGCCATATCGGGCACGTGCCTACGCTATAAAAGGACCCCCAAGGCATCCAAGAGGAGGGTTGGTCATTCGATCAGAGGAAGAGGGATTCCAGATCCAGAGCCAGAGCCCTCCATTCTTCCTCTTGAACTCTTCTAATTGCTCCGTGCAAATACATTGTAAGAAGCTTCTCTCGGCCTGTCGAGAGAACGCTCAACCCTCATTTACTCAAATTATAGTGAAGATCAGGTGGCACCTCTCGCCCGGAGATGTAGGTTGTAAGACTGAACTCCGTCACCAATCCTTGTGTCATCACTCTCTACTCTCTCTATCTACTCTCCCAACTCTCTAACTCTACAAACCATCAACATTCAATCAAGGCTGTGGGGTGGGGTTCCCGATCAAGGCGGCTCGGAAATTTCCCCCCTACAATCTTTGGCGCCGTCTGTGGGATATCGTTAGAGGTCTTACCCACACCTCTACCGACTCCTATTCAACTTGCGGTGACGAGCCACAAGTCCTCATCCAAATCAACCTCAACGCCTTCATCACGCCGACATCAACACGCTCGATGGTGAAGGCCAACACCAACCCACCAAAGGCGGGTGCTGAACGAACAAATGATATACTGATCGAAGAAGAACAAGAAGTCTCGGTTGCAACCAACCGAAGAAATATTCGGGAGCGACTGGGGCCGCAAGGCAGCCATCCAGAAAGGCACAGCGATCGGCGAGACCCGTCATCCCCGAGGCATCGATCTGGCAAAGAACACGCTATTCAAGGGAGCGAGCCTCAGGCTACATACAAGATCTCGGCTGCTGACTACCAGCTACTAAATCTCCTCAAGAAGAATGCGGCCCTTGAACAAGAGAGGGATTCCCTAAAGAAGGCGACTGAAAAAGCGGGGGTTGTGGCCCGCAACTCTTCAACTGCTGATGAAGACCAACCAAGGACTCGCCCAGCCGTGAGTCATCATCTTGAAGAACCACATATGCCAAAAATCAAGAAGCGTCAGGTATCCACACAAGCACCAAGGCAAACGGTGTGGGATCGCCTCAACGTCGATAGCGCGCCAAGCTATCGCCGAGAAGGATCGCGTCAGTCAATAGGGTCCACTGGATGTTCTATACCTTCGTACATGAAAGCAACAGATGTCCACAATCTGCTCAACCGACTAAGGTATACTGTCGACGTGGGACGCCGCCATCAAGACCGCAGGCAGCTAATCACCTCGGTGGGGCCACTGCATCCCAAGATTCTTGTAACCCCATTTCCTACGGGTTGGTGAGCACCGAGCCTGCCAAAGTTCAATTGCATCAAGGGAGACCCTGCTTTCCATATCCTAGCCTACAAGCAGGCCCTGACGCCTTACGAGTATAAGAACCATGTTCTTTGCCGTATGTTTGCGGGAAGCCTCGAGGGACCTGCCCTCGATTGGTACTACACACTGCCTACCGGTACGGTGGCCACATTCAAAGAGTTGGCTGAACTCTTCATGGACCATTATCGGCTAAACTTAAAGCCGAAAAAGAGGCTGGATATACTCTACCGGCTGAAGATGGGCTCCGACGAGTCTCTAAGGAGCTTCACGATGAGGTTTCGTAATGAGCACTCTGAGCTCACCGGTCGCTCCTATAATGAGGAGGCCATCATGCTGGCATTCCAGAATGCTATCCGGCCAGAGCTCCACGTCTACACCGACTTCATCCGGCATCCTCCCAATAACTTGGAAGCGATGTTCAAGCACGTACAGCAGGAGATAGAGGTGGAAGACAATCAGCAGGCCAGAAGACTACGCGAGCCCCGTGAGTCTCGTGACTCCCGACATAAGAAAGATGATGAAGCTCCGAATGAAGCACACTACAAGAAGTCTGCCCATGCCGCGTCCGACCAAAAGGTACAGGCCAAAAGGTACAATGAAGATCCGAAGGTCCCTCCAGCAGAAAAGAGGCAAACTCCAAGGGAGCAAAGGGTGTTCACTGAGCTAAACACCTCCATTGAAGACATCTTCGCCTACTTGCAGAACAAGCCCTTTTGCAAGTGGCCACAGCCTCTCCCTCCAAATTCTGACCAGGCGGGAGATACGACAGCCTACTGTGAGTTTCATCGTAGCCATGGCCACCCAACCTCTACATGTCGGAAGCTAAAGCATCATATCGAAGACCTAATCCAAGAAGGGCGGCTCGATGGCTACCTCGCTAATAAGGAACCAGGTCGAGAGTAGGAAAGGCAACAGCAGTGGAGAAAGAAAGTCAATGTAATACATGGATGCATAATCGTAACGTCCGCTGGGCAACTTCTGAAAAAGTGTAACCGCTACTTTGTTGTATCAATAAAGTATCTTTTTTTTCTCAAAATCAAATTTCTCGAAGTTCGATTCCACCATGTTAAGGCATAAAAAAAAAAGGTTCCTGGCAACCCAGGTCAACCGAAGACCTTTGATTCCGCCCATTCAAGTCGGAAGCTCGAAGGTAATTCGGCTACGCCCTCTCGAGGCTAAAGTCCGATAAAAAGGCTCCTAATAACCCAGGTCAACCAAAGACCTTCGATTCCGCCCGTTCAAGTCGGAAGCTCGAAGGCAATTCAGCTACGCCCTTTCGAGGCGAAAGTCCGATAAAAAGGCCCCTGGCAACCCAGGTCAACCAAAGACCTTCGATTCCGCCCATTCAAGTCGGAAGCTCGAAGGCAATTCGGCTATGCCCTCTCGAGGCTAAAGTCCGATAAAAAGGCTCCTGGCAACCCAGGTCAATCAAAGACCTTCGATTCCGCCCATTCAAGTCGGAAGCTCGAATTACGCCCTCATGAGGCTAAAGTCCAATAAAAAGGCTCCTAGTAACCCAGGTCAACCAAAGACCTTCGATTCCGCCCATTCAAGTCGGAAGCTCGAAGGTAATTCGGCTACGCCCTCATGAGGCTAAAGTCCGATAAAAAGGCACCTGGTAACCCAGGTCAACCAAAGACCTTCGATCCCGCCCGTTCAAGTCGGAAGCTCGAAGGCAAGTCGGCTATGCCCTCTCGAGGCTAAAGTCCAATAAAAAGACTCCTGGCAACCCAGGTCAACCAAGGACCTTCGATTCCGCCCGTTCAAGTCGGAAGCTCGAAGGCAATTCGGCTACGCCCTTTCAAGGCGAAAGTTCGATAAAAATGCTCCTGACAATCCAGGTCAAGCTAAATTATCGATTATACTCATCCGAGGCGATGAGAATAAGTCCAAGGCAGGCGTCGCCGCTTTAACATGCACCAAGTTCAAGGAGACATCCTTGGCACTCGAAGACAAAGTCCGAGGCGACCAATGCCTCGGCACTCCACAAGCCCAAGGCCCAGCCCTTGGCACTCGAAGACAAAGTCCGAGGCGACCAACGCCTCGGCACTCTACAAGCCCAAGGCCCAGCCCTTGGTGCTTGAAGACAAAGTTTGAGGCAACCAACACCTCGGCACTCTACAAGCCCAAGGCCCAGCCCTTGGCATTCGAAGACAAAGTCCGAGGCGACCAACGCCTTGGCACTCGAAGATAAAGTTCGAGGTGAGCAATGCCTCGGCACTCTACAAGCCCAAGGCCCAGCCCTTGGCATTCGAAGACAAAGTCCGAGGCGGCCAACGCCTCGGCACTCTACAAGCCTAAGGCCCAACCCTTGACACATAAAGATAAAGTCCGAGACGTCGTCGCCGACGTATTGGCATTCGATCAAAAGTCCAAGCTTAGTCTTGTCACTAACGTCCGAGTATCAGATTGTCACTGGCCATCACCTTCTCTCGATGACTAACGATTCCAAACCGGTCAGGGGGTGGTCGGTCTAACTCTGTCAGTGCGTGTCTCCATACTGGTGCAGTCGACGGTGGATAACATGGGATAAAATGGTGCTTCCTTGATCCTGGCTAAGTCAACACCCTCACGTGACCGTAGTACCTAGCGAATACAGTAACCAGGTGCGGTAGTACATTGGGTGAAGACTGGCCGGCCATCATGCGGTGTCATCCTAAATTATCTCTACGAAGCCCCCTCAAATATAGCATTGTCCCTCGCCGACATCCCCACGCACTAGTGTTCTACCAAAAAAGTGTCGGTTTTAAATGGGGTTGAAATTCGAAAAACACACTATTTTCAATACCGACACTTTTTGGCCTCTTCTAGCAGCCCCAATAACGGGGTGTCGGCATCAACAAACAGCCCCCTCTCGGTTTCGCACAAAAACCGAGTGGGGAAGGGGTGACGACACACCATCAGTAGTACACCCCTCGGTTTTGTCAGAAAACCGAGAGGGGGTGTGTGTCGACATCAGCAAGTAGCCCCCCTCGGTTTCGCACAAAAACCGAGTGGGGAGGGGGTGACGGCACACCATCAGCACACCCCTCGGTTTTGTCAGAAAACCGAGAGGGGGTGTGTGTTGGCATCAACAAGCAGTCCACCCCTCGGTTTCGCATAAAAACTGAGTGGGGAAGGGGTGACTGCACACCATCAGCAGCATACCCCTCGGTTTCGCCCGAAAACCGAGTGGGGAAGGGATAACGACACACACGCCCCCCCCCCCTCGATTTTGCATAAAAAACCGAGTAGGGAGGCCAGGGGTGACGGCACACCGTCAGCAGCACACCCCTCGGTTTCGTCAAAAAACCGAGAGGGGGTGTGTGTCGGCATCAACAAGCAACCATCAGCACACCCCTCGGTTTCGTCAGAAAATCGAGAGGGTGTGTGTGTCGGCATCAACAAGCAGCCCCCCCTCAATTTTGCATAAAAAACCGAGTAGGGAGGGGGTGACGGCACACCGTCAGCAGCACACCCCTCGGTTTCGTCAGAAAACCGAGAGGGGGTGTGTGTCGGCATCAACAAGCAGTCCCCCCTCGGTTTCGCACAAAAATTGAGTGGGGAAGGGGTGACGGCACACCATCAGCGGCATACCCCTCGGTTTCGCCCAAAAACCGAGTGGGGGAAGGGGTGACGGCACACTGTTGAGCGTCCATTTGGTGCGAATTATCCCTTCTTTATCATGCACATAGCGTCAGTTTCTTACGTAAAACTTTCATAATACACGCAAACTGCATGAGTTTCTTTGCACCACGATATAGTAGACTCTTATACGAACCCAACGGTATATTGGTTCACTCTCATACATTGCATGCATGAAAGATACAGGGCCCGAAAGTCCAAATTATCCTTTTATCGATAATCGTGTTTAAACCTGACAAGCGTCATTTCATGTGTGTCTTTCAGGGAATCGATCCGGTTTTCGATGCAGTCAGCTCAAGGACTTCATGACCAAGCCGTGGATATTCTTGCAGCGAATTGATGGAGGTTGTACAAACCGTTTGGAGGCCCTTATGACGAGGGATGCAGAAAAGAACAATTATTTGAGTCGGGCGATCTGATGTCACCAGCTCAACATATTTCTAGCTTCGGATCACTGAAGGACTGTGCAAATGCCAAGGACTTGACGAGTTCGAACGGCTTGGATGGTTACCTAAGCCTATCGTGTTCTTTTCTTTCGATCCTTCCCTTCTGATGCCTCACAAGACCATAGCCGTCCATTCCCTAACCGACCGGCCATGCCTTCAAACCCCTCACCACATCCACCATGCATGCATGCATCCACCCTTACCCGTCCAATTTAATCACAGCCGTCCGGATTTTATTTCTTTCTCTACCCGGATTCTCTCATCCAATCCCACCTATCCCATGCAAACCCAGCATCACAGCCATCCCTTGGATCAGATCGCAGCCGTCTGTTCTCACCCGATCGCAGCCGTCCCTTACTATTCCCAACAGCCATGCATGCATGTGCATGTGCAAAACCGAACCAAACCCATACAGCCGTTCGTTTCCCATCCGGATACCCCCATCACACCCGCACAACTTGGCAATCCAAATCACAGCCGTCTCCTACTCTCACCCGATCTTCTCTCTAGATGCCCAACTTAGCAACCGGATCCCGAGGACCCAGCCGAACTTATCTCTCTCTTTCCTTACCCGATCGGTCCACGTTCTCTCTCCCGGATCCACTCTCTCTCTTCCTACTTTCTCTCTCTAGTCCGCACAGCTCTCTCTCTCAACCGAACCAGCCTACCCGATCTTCTTTCTCTCTAAATCTCTTTCCTTTTCTCTCTAACTGCCCGAGCCCCTCTCACACCGATCTTCTTTCTCTCTCTTCTCATTTGATCACAGCCGTCCGTGATACCCGAGCCATGCACGTCAACCCCATCACCGAACTTCTCTCTATTCTCCTTACCCGATCTAATCCGATACTCTCTCTCTAGCCCGGTCTCCCCCAACCGAACGTCTCTCTTTCTCTTTCTTTTCTTTCAAACTTTCCTTATCTCTCTCTCACCACCGGACTCTCTCTCTCTCCTATAAAAAGGGGGGCTCGGGAAAACAAGGGAGGCTTTTGGACGACCGAACCAATCATCCACCACCTTAGCTATCTACCACCTCCGAAAAACCCTTCCTTTAGCCACCATCTCGATCCATCTTCCCATCGCCGGCGGCCATCATCCGTCATTCGTCCACCATCCGAGCCGTCATCGCACCATCATCAAGGCTATGTCGTGATCAAGCCGAAGCGGAGAAAGCATCGAGGAACACGTCGAGGCAAGCGAAGTCCACGGAGCAATCTTCAACGATGATCTGTACTTCGTTTATTTCCAGTCTTTCCTTTGATGTAACAAAACTCATGTCTAGCTAAACTGCATGCTAAGGCCGAGATGAAACCCTAGATCATAATAGCTGTTAGTTTATTTTATGTGTTCTATGCCGAGCTTTTCATCGATAATATATGATTTAATTTCGGATTTGCTATGATGATTTAATAGTTCTCACATGGTATTGTCATGCATGCCTTGTAGTTAACGTTAGTCATCTTGTTAATCAAAGCCCAGTTTCATTGTATAATTAAAGCTTAGATCCATTGTGCTTAATCTTGACAATCGATGCTCTGCTATGTTAGCTTTGATCCATTGTGCTCTATTTAGACAATCGATGCTCTGCTTTATTACTCCATGCTTGAAATTAAATCATGCTTATGTCATTAATCTCGTATTAAAGCTTTAACGATCGCATCTCGAGAAAGCACGGGATTTGTTTCCCGCATGCTACTCGCATAAATTTAGAACACCATAATTTAAACTTAGCATCTATAAGGATCTAGCGGTGGATTCGACCGCCTTAGTATCTCATCCATATCCGAACCTCCACACACCGCATTACCTTAGTTAATTGCATGCTTTAATACTGCTTAGTTACTATTTCCATCACAATCTTATAAAACCAAATCAACAATCTTGCTTATTAAGTAACTTAGGTAAATAGTTAATAACCTTAGATTAGACCGCTCCCCTCATTAGCAATCCCTGTGGGATCGACCTCGTAATACGTACCGCTCCTACAAAGCGATTCGTGCACTTGCGAGTTATAAATTAGATCAAATTAACCCCTTAATTTAGGATTAGTTTAGATCGCATCACACACCATCAGCAGCACACCCCTTGGTTTCGTCAGAAAACCGAGAGGAGGGGTGCTCGGCGTCATCCAAACCTATTAGTCAACCCGATTCAAGTGTCATTCGCACACAAGGATCAGCCAAAGACGAAGAGTTATCTTCCATTGGGTTGGTTGAATAGCATCTCAACCGAACCTATTGAGTTGGCCGTACAAACTTCACAAGCAAAATTCCTCCTTCTTATCTGGGGGTGGACTCATGGTAACCGTCGCGTCATCACTAGGGCCCGACTGCAGTCCCTAGTGAATATAGTAACTAGGTGCAGTTGGCTGTCGAACAGAGACGAATAAGCTAGCATGTATCGATGCCTCTTCAAGATGCGCGTAGGAGCCAATGTGTTCGTTAGAGTCATCTCTTTATGAAGGTGATTATCAGAAAAGTTACTCGTCAAGATGTATGATGTTTCACGTCCACTTTGATCGGTTTTTCGACGATGACGCACGACACCTTAACGCATTGATCCGACGAGTGTATGAAAAGTTACGGCTGCCAGAAGTTTTCAAGATTCATCTCTCTATAAAGGTGAATACCGGAAAAATTACTCGTCAAGGCGAATAATGTTTCACGTCCACTTTGACTGTTTTTTTGGCGCCTACACAACGACACCTTATACGCGTTGATTCGACGTATGTATGAAAAGTTATGACTGTCTGAAGACTTTGAGACTCTTATCTCCAAAGTAAGGCATCAGGTGAGTTACACGTCAACGCACGCCGGGTTTCGCCCTTCGGTGTCAGCACAACGTCGCCATCCCGGATGCCCGCATGCATCCCTCCACCTGCACGTGATCCTCCGCATGGCAGCAATGAACCCGGGGGGAGATCCGACTTCTCTTCAACCGGCATGTCCTCGGCGACACCGGCGAGGGGGACAGGTCCTCGACGCAAAGGCTCTCTTGTGCAGACACCGCCCACGGCTCTTTCTCTGACTCGCACCCGACTCCCTCTCCCACTGGCGCATGGGTCCGCCCACCGCTTGCGTGCGACCCAGCCTTCCTTTCGGCTCGCATGGATCTGCAACAATCCGGCTCTACAGCACTCGCCACAACAATGAAGGACTCTTTCATACCCTCAACTTGGCTCGCAAAGCTCCTCGCTCAGGGCAAAGCCTTCCCCCGCATCTGCACGCCCTCCAAGCGGCGGCGGCCGTCTTTGGCGATGCCAACTCGTCCACGTGAGACGCTAGTCCACGGTTCTCTCCATGCAGTGTGATGCCAACTCCTACACGCGAGCAGCCGCACTCCATCACGCTGCGTGATGCCTACTCCTCCATGCGATCCTCTCCTCGCAGCCGACCGAAATAACGCGGAGGGGGTCAGACGAACCGAGCCCCCTCCCATCGCGCGCGCGTCACTCCTTGCAATGCCCCACGGTGCGCACCTACACTCGCAGCGACGGACCAAGAGAAGTCGCTCGCAATTCTTAGAGGAGGGCTCGCGACTAGGGCACCCGATCCCAGGGGCAGGCTCCAGGATCTAGAGGAGGAACGGCTCACGATCGTAGAGGGATCGATGGGTCGCGAGGTTTTCTCATCCAAATACAAACGTGCGAGGTTCTCTCACCGCTGACGCTCGCGTGCGAGGTTCTCTCACCGAAAGACAGACGCTACAAGCGACAGCCACCCCCCCCCCCCGCTTAGCCACGGACGCTCACTCCCCCGTGAGCGCTCCTTCACGCAGCAACAGTCAGGCCAACGGGCTGGTGCGGACACGGGCTGACATCGCTGATCCGCGCGGGCTGAGGTGGGCGCCGGCTGACGCGAGACCCACACGCCCCAGCCTCCGTCGCGATCTTCAGAGAAGAAGGGAGGGGTCCGACCCCACTCCCGTGCTCGCCTCCGTTGCGCTGCAGAGAAGAGAGGAGGGGGCGTCGCGCACCATGAGAACCAGAGCCGAACCCGTGCCGACCCCTACACCGGCCATCGAACGCTCCACCTGCTGCTCCTCATGCCCTCGCTGCCCCGGCATCACACCCGCGCCGACCCTTACACCGGCCATCGCCGGCTCTCGTGCCGGCTTAAACATGCCTGAGCCGCCTCGTCGTGCCTCCTGCGCACGCCGGGCTCATGCCCGGCCCGATCGCCCGACACCGTCGGCCGTCTCCGTGCTATCCTCTGCTCCACCGGTCTCCACAGCTCGCCGCCAACCACACCAAAGCGTGCCGGCCACTACTTGCACACCGGACCCCGACTCACCGCTCCATCGCTGCTGTTGCGACCGACCTCCATGCTGCTGCTGCACCATGAGAACCAGAGCCCAAAAAAACAAACAGAGAAGGAAAGAGAGAGAGAGAAAGGAAAGAGAGAGCGGGGTACGCTGCAATCTCACGTGAATGAAAGCCAAAGAGGAAAGAGAGAGAGTGTGGGACGCTGCTCACACCGAAAAGCACGGACCCCACGACCCCACTCATCACGGACGTTCAGCTCGGTATCCTCTCGGTTTGAAAAAAGGAGAAGGGTCTCGGTACCCTCTCGGTATACTCTCGGTATCCTCTCGGTACCCTCTCGGTCAGAAAACACACTGCTTTTTCGGAAACAACCGAGACTTTTTGGCTTGCACCAAAAGGGTCTCGGTACCCTCTCGGTATCCTCTCGGTCGAAAAACACACTACTTTTTTGGAAACGCCCCCTTGCAAAATCGAGACTTTTTGGCTCGCACCAAAAGGGTCTCGGTATCCTCTTGGTTGGAAAACACACTGCTTTTTCAGAAACGCCCACTTGCAAAACCGAGACTTTTTGGCTCGCGCCAAAAGGGTCTCGGCATCGACAGAAGGAGACTCTGCTAATACGAACCGCGACACTGACGGCCCTTACCAACCATGCCAGAGTCCTAAGACTTTTGCACCTTGGAATCCCAGCCGACCCCGGGGGTCCTGACCCGACTGGGAGGGGGTAACTGTGGGTGCAAAAATTGTACCGGACCGGACCAGAGCGGCATGGGCCCGCGCAACGGCCCAAGTGGTTAAGCCCGCCCGGGTTCATGGGCCCGCTCCACGGGGCTCGCAGATCAAGCCCTCCCCCTTATTGGGCCCGAACAACGGCCCAATAAGGGCCCAACAAGGGGGCCCAGAACCAGTGCCACGTCATCATCGCCACATCATCACTGCCATATCGGGCACGTGCCTACGCTATAAAAGGACCCCCAAGGCATCCAGGAGGGGGGTTGGTCATTCGATCAGAGGAAGAGGGATTCCAGATCCAGAGCCAGAGCCCTCCATTCTTCCTCTTGAACTCTTCTAATTGCTCCGTGCAAATACATTGTAAGAAGCTTCTCTCGGCCTGTCGAGAGAACGCTCAACCCTCATTTACTCAAATTATAGTGAAGATCAGGTGGCACCTCTCGCCCGGAGATGTAGGTCGTAAGACTGAACTCCGTCACCAATCCTTGTGTCATCACTCTCTACTCTCTCTCTATCTACTCTCCCAACTCTCTAACTCTACAAACCATCAACATTCAATCAAAGCTGTGGGGCGGGGTTCCCGATCAAGGCGGCTCGGAAATTTCCCCCCTACAGGTACCATGGGGTCATCTACCAACATGGAGTCTAGATTGGTGAGGGAGTAAAAAATGTTGGTTGCATCGGTCGAGGGTGGCTGCAAACACAACAGACAGAAAACAATTAGAAACACAAAGAGATGCTCTGAATATGTACCATAATGCTCGAAATTAAGTTAGTCAAAGAAGCATAAAGAGCTAGTACGTAAAGATCTAGCAATCATTCAGTCACATAAATCTAAGTAAGGATCGAAGGTGTAAGCGGCTCATTGAAGTGAAATTTTTCCTATAAAATCAGCAGAGGGAGGGTAGGATCAAAGTCACTTATCCTCTAAAAATTGGGCCACCATTTGGAAACCCTTTAGCACTTTAGTTATAGAATGTATGATATGTAACTCATCAAGAATTTGAGCAATTATCATTGGCACTCTTCAATAAATAGAAATGAATAGCGAAGAAGGATTCATAAAGCTGACCCCATGAACGACGAAGAATGATTCATCATGTACTTACTAAAGAATTAAGTCAAAAAAAAAAGAGACCAACTATTTGGTAAAAAAAATCAGCCCAAAAATTATCAGACCAAAAAATCAGCCCAAAAAAAGGGGTTATGAGGATGAACTCAGCGGAGGGAGGTGTTATAAGGATGAACTCAGGTTATAGGGATGAACTTCAGCCCAAAAAAATCAGGTTATAGGGATGAACATTAGCCCAAAAAAATCAACCAAAATTAAAAAAATCAGGTTATATCAAATGAATATCATATTATATCCAAAAAAACATCAAGTCTGTGGGATTTAGTAAATCAAGAAACGAACCACATTGGAAGGTTTTTGGGACAAAGAGTAAGTGGATTTAAATGCATAAACCAAATCTCATTAAAAAATCAGTGATTTGAACAATCTTAATACCCAATTTTTCAAACACTAAAATGTGGGATCAAATGCATAAACAAAGAGCAAGGGTTTATGCGAACACTAAAAAAATCAGCCCAAAAATAATCAGACCAAAAAATTGAAACATTAGCGCAAATATAAGTCCCAAATAATCAAAACATTAGCTCAAATACTAAAAAAAATCAGCCCAAAAAATCGAAACATTAGTCCAAATATTAGGCCAAAATAATCAGACAAAAAAATCAGGTTATATGGATGAACCATTTGAGCTCAAAAAATAAAAAACATCAGGTTATATCAACTGAACATCAATTTTTTTTTCGAATGTCATCCCAAAAATATAGGAACGATTCTGTAACTCATAAACCAAATGTTATAGGGATGAATATCTGACCAAAACAAAGGCTTAAAAATCAAGGTTCAAAGGCCCAACACAAATGCTTAAAAACCAAGGCTCAAAGGCCCAACACAAGTCTGTAACTCAAAAACCTGGGCCCAAAACAAAGGCTTAAAAACCAAGGCTCGAAGGCCGCACATAACCAAGGCCATCTCAAAGTCATTTGAGCAAAAAAAAATCAGATCTTAGTCCCAAAAAAAAATCAGTGAACTTCAATTTTTTTTTTCCGAATGTCATCCCAAAAATATAGGAGCGAGTATGTAACTCATAAACCTAAGTCTGTAACTCAAAAACCTTAAGTTTGTAACTCAAAAACCTGAGCCCAAAACAAAGGCTTAAAAACCAAGGCTCGAAGGCCGCACATAACCAAGGCTATCTCAGAGTCATTTGAGCAAAAAAAAAATCAGATCTTAATCCCAAAAAAAAATCAGATCTTAGCCTTGGGGAGCACATAATCATATATGGTAATTGGATACCGCTGAAGCAATAAAGTTTTGAGCAACATTAACTAAATAATAGAATTAAAAAAACCACCTATTGAGACACGTGTATCGATTCGCCGGTGATGAGTAGATGTTCAAATATTAAATCCGAACATGCTTTAATATAAATTGGAGAAAGAGAGATACCTACGGAGATGCGTTGGGGATGAACTCAGCGGCATCAGCAACAGTAGCAGTTGCTTTAGCCATCAGAAAAATGGGTGCTGTAGGATCCCCACAAAGAAACGATCAGATATGAAACCCAATAAAAAAACAAACATAAACAATCCAGCTCGACCCAATTATATGCTGCAATCACAGCTACCCGTTTACAAAAACCTGATGTTCAAGCCCAAAAAAACCAAAAACGAAAAAACCCTAATGTTGAAGCATGATGTTAATAAACAAAAAAAAGAAAAAAACAGATCAAGGAACACCGAAAAAAACAGAGAACGAAAGCGAAAAAAAACCTTGATGTTCAACCAATAAACCAAGCAATCGTTCTGATTATATGCTGCAATCACAACTACCCGTTTACAAAAACCTGATGTTCAAGCCCAAAAAAAACCAAAACCAAAAACGAAAACAAAAAAACCCTAATGTTGAAGCATGATGTTAATAAACAAAAAAAAATAAAAAAACTGATCAAGGAACACCGAAAAAAACAGAGAACGAAAGCGAAAAAAAACCGAAAGCGAAAAAAAAAAAAACCTAGATGTTCAAAACCTGATGTTCAACCAATAAAGCAAGCAATCGTTTTGATCATCAAGTTTGAATCTGCTTTTACAACCTGATGTTGAACCAATAAAGCACTATTGCTGAAATCTAGTCCAAAACCTTGATGACCAAAGAAAAAATAACACAGAAACAAGAGGAAAAAACAAATGGCATCCAAAAAAAAGAAACCAAGAGGAAAAAAAAAACAGAAAAAATATGAAAAATCAAGAGAGAAATCATTGAAATCAAAATAAAAAAACTGAACCAAGAGAAGACGAGGGACATCCACCTTGTGGCATTGAACCGAGAGAGAAAGAGGAGAGGGGAGGTCGTACCTGGTCGACGGAGGAGCTGCGGACGGTGATGGAGATCTCTCTTTCTCTTCTGCAATTTGACTGCGATTGATAGGAGGTGCTCACGAGATGCTTTCCATGTCGGTGCGTTTGAAGGGAGGTGATCGCGGAAGATTTGGGCTGGATTTTAGGGAAGAATGAGTCAGTAGGGGAGAGTTTTCGGGCTGGGCATGATCATAGTCGACCGTTGCATCCAGCCCTTAAACTCATTTCGTTTTGCAACCTAATCACAGCCAGGAGTTTAGGAGGGAATTCGGGGAGAGAGTTGAAGGTGGGAGATGGCAGGGCATGCATGATCACAGCCGACCGTTACATCTAGATCATAAGCCCTTCTCCTTTCACAACGCAATCTAATATCAATGAACGGCTGTGTTTGTCTCTTGAGTGTTTATCCCCCCCACAAAACCCTGAAATATTATATATACATATATATATATATATATATATATATATATATATATATATATATATATATATATATATATATATATATATATATATATATATATATATATATATATATATATATATATATATATATATATATATATATATATATATATATATATATATATATATATATATATATATATATATATATATATATATAAAATATTTCAGGGTTTTGTGGGGGGGACAAACATTTAATTGAGTCCAGAGACAAACCCTAAGAGACAAACACAGCCGTTCATTGCTATTAGGGCAAGTGTCATTCACTTGGAAGAGATGGATTAACGGCTGTGATTGATCCGACCAGCCCTTCAAAAATGGAAGGTCATCTATCATGGGTTAAAAATGAATGGTGATGATACCCGTCCGGTCCGGTCAGAGAAGGGTTAAAAATGGATAGCAAATTCAATCTGATCCCCAAATCTTGCTGACTCCTCTCTCAATTTGGAAACTCTCCCCAAATCCTGTCGTCCGTTTCACCCATTCCATCCCTCTCTTTCTCGACCCCCCTCAGTCTCAGCCCGGCGCCTTCTCTCTTTCTCTGTCTCGCTCCTCTCTCTCTCTCTCTAGCCCTTTCTCTCTCCGATCACTGTCGGCCAAACCTCCCACCCATGGATCAAGGTCAGGGAGTCCGGAGGCGAAGCTGCATCAGGAGTCCTCCGCCTCCGTCTCCGACCGACCACTTCAGGTGGCCTCCTCCGCCTCCGACGGGCTGAGATCGCGCCCCTCCGCCTCCGTCCGACCGCTTCAGGATGCCTTCTCCGCCTCCGTCTCCGCCGGGCTGAGATCGCGCCCTTCCTCCATCGCCTCTGACTCCGCTGGCTGTGACCAACGCCCACACCCCCTCAATCTCTCTCTCTCTCTCTCTCTGATCGCTGTTTTTTTTTTTTGTTTTTCGCCGAGCAGAGGAGGGAGGGGAGCGGACTCAGTGGAGGAGGGGAAGAGGGTGCGGGGGGGACGTCGAGATCCAGGTCGATGGGGGAATCGATTGGCACTTCCTCCTACGCCTCTGCCGGCTACGACCAACACCCACACCCCCTCATGCTTTCTCTCTCTCTCTCTCTCTGTC
This sequence comes from Chamaelirium japonicum, assembly GCA_947650365.1. Classification (NCBI taxonomy): domain Eukaryota; kingdom Viridiplantae; phylum Streptophyta; class Magnoliopsida; order Liliales; family Melanthiaceae; genus Chamaelirium; species Chamaelirium japonicum. The sequence continues at coordinate 38,942,462 of OX393558.1, read as the reverse complement.
TCTCTTCTCTCTCTGATCTCTGGTTTTTTTTCGCAGAGCAGAGGAGGGAGAGAGGTGGGTAAGACGTGGTTCGATTTAGGGTTTCTCTAAATAAAAAAAAGGGTGAGATCGGGTGATATATTTTCACAGGATCTGAAAGGGATAGGGAGGGAGTTGGGTTTCAGTGGAGATCACAGAAGGATGGTTGTCGGAGAGGGAGTGTTTCTAATGGGCTTCTCTCATTTCCGTTCTCTTTGATTGTTTCAGGTGCCTAGATGAACAACGAACATCATCTGTTCCTTGGATGCAGGGGACTTGAGTGCCAGCATGAGTGGAACCAAGCTCCTAACACTAATAAAACACCCCGAGATGGTACTTTTTTCTGATGAGTTTGTTACACATTTCCTGTACTTGATTGTTCTTAGATCTATTGAAACTTGAATGTGTGTTTTTTATTTTTTTGCATAGAATTATATAATTTGTATATGAATTTGAAGGTGTGTTTTGGGAGGATCTTGCCTCGATGGTTCTTGGATTTTTGGGCTTTTAGAGTTAAAGAAGATGGATCACAAGTGTAAGTACAATTGTCATTCGGTCTTTGTTTTTTCGCTTTAATCTTAACATTGGGATCGCCGGATCTTTGGGCACTTACAAAATTCATGACGCTAGGGTTCCGCAGGACAATCAAATATTGTCTGATGTGTTTGGTCAAATATTGTTACATTAGAAGATGTATTTGGTCAAATATTGTCTGATGTGTTAATGTCTCTCTTTGTCAATGAATATATTTGGGCCGGTGGGCCTCTCTCCAGTGGCAGGTGTAGCTAGGGTTTTTAAGTTTTGGGCGGCGGATTTTCAGGTTCTCGTGCCTGTACCAAACTGGAAGATATTGGAAGTGGCAAGAACCCATCTCACTATCTAAAAATTATAAATAGGCTTGGGTTCCTATGTTTGATTTATTCTACTTAGGCAGCTTTGATTCAGATTTCACAATGCTGCCGATGGTGGAGAATCTGGAGATTTAGTTTGATCGATTCATATGTTTTATCTAGAGTTATTTTTGTTGAATTTTAGGATATCAGCTAAAAATCATAAGTGGAATGCTAGAGCTGCATCCTCACTGAAACTTGCAAATGCTAGCTTTGGTTACATGAACTAATACTAGCGGTATGAATATGCTATAATAGCATATTCTATATGGGGTCTCTTAAATTTTTTGTATTTAGAATTTTTGGTACTAGATCATGTATCATTGTATTGGTTGATATATTTTTCAACATACTTCAAGGCTTTAATGATACAATGTATGGTTTGATGGTGGGGTTGTAGTTTTATATACAAGAAGGAAAATGTTGTTTGAACATATAAGGGGACTTAAAATGATGACATAATGTTGATATGGGGTATTGACTAGCACTCGGTGCAGTGGCCAATGCACTGAGTGAAGGTTGAAGTTCCCCACTTCGGCATACAAGGAGGCATAAATATGCATATAGCTTTTTGATTTAGGATATGTGAGACGAAACTTAAGTCCTATTTAAAGGTGGAACAAGTTGAAGCTTTAGAATCCGAGCTCTCTTACATTCGGAATTCAGCTACTACATCGAGGGACTATATCTTCTTAAAGATACTGCTACTGCATTGATGAACACCTTTCGTAAAGATTATGTTCTTCAGAGAATTGAAGAAGTCCGGGAAGACTTAGCATCTTATGTTCGAGGTGTTGTTGCAGTTTCTTTGTTGATGCAAATCCTATATATGAAAAGCTGTATTTGGTATTTCTTTCTTTTAATGAACCAAATATGCTTTGTCTATTTTTTGGTAAATCTCTCTCTCTCTCTCTCTGTCTCTCTCTCTCTCTCTCTCTCTCTCTTAATTTATAGCAATATAATTATTCATTTGATATTTGATTCATTAGGAAGACATTGCACATGGAGTATTCAATGAAATATCTCAATGAGGGAAGGTTGTCGTTGGGGTGCATCTCTATTTGCTTTAATTAAATGCTTTGAGTAAGAGAATCATGCATCTCAATGAGCCAAGAATGTTGTCCCTGATAAAAAATATTTATACATCTCAATGTTGAGCTTCCCCTACATTTCTCTTTTCCTTCACAACATTGTTACTGTGTCTGTTTTTTATGATCTTTTTTTTTTTAAAATTAGGTGATGAAACAATGCGGATGAAGTTTGAAGCGGCATAGGGTGGAAGGTGGAGGGGTGAACATGCTTAACTGGTGATTTATCATTGTATCAAAAAACAAAATATATATTTGTTTACCATTTGATTTTAAGTGATATCAAACACTTGGACGATCCTATGTTGAAGTTATACAAATTTGCATGGATTGTGGTTCTTTCTAAGAGCATCTCTTCATTTCGGAGAGGTTCAAAAAAAAACAAAAAAACAAAAAGGTCAATTGGCGGATAGGAAGACATGCGCACTTCAACCTCATGCAACCAGGGAGTAAAGGTATCGAAGCATAGCAACAATCGAGACAGCAAACCTCAAAACGGAAGCAAAGATCGCCGGAGGTTGTGATCATGATTGTGCGCAGTGCGAAATTACTAAGAACATGAAACTTCTATTTTCTTTTGCAGACTGCGGCGCAAAGTGCAATTATCGATGCAGCAAGGCGTCGAGGCACAAGATGTGCATAAGGGCCTGCAACACCTGCTGCCAGAGGTGCAACTGCGTCCCGCCAGGGACCTCGGGGAATATGGACGTGTGCCCTTGCTACACGAAGATGAAGACCCATGGCGGCCGGCTCAAGTGCCCCTAAGAAGCCATTCCTGCCCTAGAACCAGGCTCACACTTCATCCATGGGCCTCATCATCAGCTTGGTTGGGGGTGTGCTCAGTAAGGATATATATAGTAGCAGGACAATGATCCAAAGCATGCTTACAGAATAGATGCTTGCTTTGTAGCCTTATAAGGAACACCATGTGATCCCACTTCATAGCTGTGGTTAACTATAATTTGGTTGTGTACCAAAAAAAAATCTATAATCTGGTTGTCTGAGGACCTACAGGTCATGATGTAGTGACCCCCATCTGATGTACCAAAATAAAAATAAAAATGAATATAATGTTAAGTTTCAAACATCTTTTGCCGAGGAAAAAAAAAAACTTTGTGCTTCTGTAATTGGCAGGCTTCGAATCGTGGTCTTTTTGAGCAGTGGCACTTGCGTGTGTCACTCTAACCAGGACAGATATATCATATTTAAAAATAAAAATTTATTTCGGTTTATGGAAAGTTGGGTGACCCTTATGTAGGATCAAAAGTCCATCCCAGTTAGGGAGATCAGATTCGAGCAAACCCGACATACAGAGTGATCAAGAAAGCTTGAGGGTTTTTTTTTATTGGGTCCGAGCTGGACCCGAGAGGCACCACACCGGTGCACGGCAACACCTGCCACTGGAGAGAGGTCACGATGTTGCACCAATGAATACTAAAGCACTGTTTTTTTCTTTTTCTTAATGATGTTTCTTTCTTTTTAAAGATGTTTTTTTAGATGAGTCGTGCTCAGAAGTTTGCGAGGGAAAAAGATTGGGAGGTAAACTAAGTCACCGGGTTTGAACAAACCCGTGTTCAGTACGATGTTTGTTTGCTTGGAACTTTGTTCGTTCTTGAGCAAAACTGCCAGCCTCTCCTTGAGAAGCGTCATAAGTAGGATAACGATCACTAATTATGGTAGCAGGTGTGCTATGTTATCCCAATCAAATTGAGCACCAATGCTTAATGTAGGCCCCAACACAAAATTCTTAGGACCCCTAAATTTTTTGTGCATGTCAGTACTGTCGTAGCTATCGAAAGTGGTCGACTAGGTTTTGTCGTCGAAGGACAAGCACAAAAATATCCCACGCCGAATGCTTTTGGCAATAGGCACGAACATTACTACTGTTATCTCCTTAAAAAATGTTATAACTCTCAAAATATTGTTATCTCCCTCGAAATATTATTTACTTTCGAAATATTTTTTTGCCACCCTCGAAATATTATCACCTGTCTCGAAATATTGTCTTCGCCCTCGAATTCTTTTGCGTGCCGACAGGCACGAGCATTACTAGTATATATATATATGGGCATGCTATAGTGTGGCATGCGGTACGTGCGGCACGCATGCAGCGGTGCATCAGACGGCTACTATGCGGTGCCGCACTTACCGCATGCCCCTATATATATATATATATATATATATATATATATATATATATATATATATATATATATATATATATATATATATATATATATATATATATATATATATATATATATATATATATATATATATATATATATATATATATATATATATATATATATATATATATATATATATATATATATATATATATATAATAGTGATACATTGAGGCTGGCTAACGTGCGGCCACCCCCTTCGGAGGTATTTTCGGATTTTTTTTTTTTTGGGGACTGATCACCCACCCTGGGATTGGACACACAAAAACTTTCAGCCCGATCCAAGACTTGTAGGCTGTTCAAATGTGTTGATCTTTTATCGGTCGTTCATTTTTTTCGCCATTTTGATCAACACATTTTGACGGCCTACAGGTCTTGGATCGGGCTGAAATTTTTTGTGCGTCCAATCCAAGGGTAGGTGATCAATCCCAAAAAAAAAAAATTCCGAAAATACCCCGGAAGGGGGTGCCGCACGTGTATATATATATATATATATATATATATATATATATATATATATATATATATATATATATATATATATATATATATATATATATATATATATATATATATATATATATATATATATATATATATATATATATATATATATATATATATATATATATATAGGGGCATGCTATAATGCGGCATGCGGTACGTGCGACACTACACTGCAGCCGTTTGATGCACGCGTTGCGTGCACGCAATGCACGCAGCGGTGCATAAGACGGCTACTATGTGGTGCCGCACTTACCGCATGCCGCATTATAGCATGCCCCTGTATATATATATATATATATATATATATATATATATATATATATATATATATATATATATATATATATATATATATATATATATATATATATATATATATATATATATATATATATATAGAGAGAGAGAGAGAGAGAGAGAGAGAGAGAGACTACGGGGTATGAGTTGACAGCCCATTTCTGAATTTGGGCTGTCAGCTCACAGTCGTCCGATCCCCATCATGTACCCTTGATTTGAAAAAAAAAAAAAAAACCAAACCAAACACCGAACCCTCTCTCTCTCCGGCGTCACCCCCTCCGGCGGCATCCCCTCCGGCAGCAGCCCCAACCCCAACCGGCTTCCGGCAGCAGCCCCGACGACCAGCCCCCTTTCCCTCCCCCTCCGGTGCCGATCCAGCCTTGATCGCAGCACCGTCGCTCCCCCTCCCCTCTGATCTCCTCCTTCCCCGCCGGCAGCCACCCTCGATGGGGCTGAGGTCGAGGCCGGATCGACGCCGGAGGGGGAGGGAAAGGGTGCAGGTCATCGGGGCTGCTACCGGAAGCCGATCGGGGTCGGGGCTGCTGCCGGAGGGGGTGACGCCGGAGGGTGGAGCCGGATCCGGTGCCGTCGGGGTTGCTGTCGGGGTTGCCGTCGGGGTTGCTGTGGATGCAAATTTTGGCAAGAAGCCTATAGATAGCAGGACCCACTAGCCCTGTCTGGTGGGCCCACAGAGACTACCACGGGACCCACCAGCCCTACCTGGTGGGCCCATAGAGACTACTGTGGGTCCCACCAGCCCTGTCTGGCGTGCCTACGGAGACTACCGCGGGACCCACCAGCCCTGCCTGTGGAATCCCCAGAGATGACATCGGGACCCACCAGCTCTGCTTGGCGGATCCCCCAGATACGACAGCAGAAACCGCCATTTGCCCCTGATTTTCTCCCAGGAAATCCTATAAATAGCAGAGCCTTCAAATGTAAAGGGATCGATTTTCAAAAACCAAAAACCAGAGCTCTGGGATTCTAGCCTTCAACCCTTTAACTCTCCTCGATCTTCTTCTTGTCTCTGAAGAACTCGAAGAGATCAGTGACACTCGGCCTATCGAGGTCACTTTGAGGAAAGTGTTAGTGAATTCGGGTTGCTCCCTTTAGCACGGAGACGTAGGCTTCGGCTGAACTTCGAGATCACATCTTGTGTCAATATTCTCTCTATTTGCATATCATAAGAGGCAACTAAAAGTCACCAAGGCATCAACCTTCAAACTTCCAATCAACAGATCGACCAACGATCTTCGACTCGACTTCAATTAACTGGTGAGGTGAAGTCTTCAGATCGGCATGAAGATTTTTCCCCACAGTTTGGCGCCGTCTGTGGGATCGAGCGAGAAGCCAAGTTCGCTCTGCAACAAACACCAGATCAGCTGAGCAGACAACCGATCTAGATAAACAAACTTCCCAGCCCCTTCAGTTGAGCAAACAATCGCTAGGATACCGGCAATCTTGTTGCATCCTTCGCTCTCTCTAAATGGCGATGATGAAGCATCAGGATCATCCAGAGGGAAGTAACACACGTCAACCTCATCCGGAGACTCGTTCGATAAGTCAACGGCTCAACTTCGGGCAGCCCCTTGCTGTCCCTGAAATGGGGGTTCGTTCAGGGAGTGGAAGATCGGTCGATCGACCGATCACAGCACCTCCTCGACAGTCGATAGGGCAGACTGCCCCGGCTCTAGCTGAAGACCTGCCATCTACCTATCAAATCTCGGCGGTCGACTTTCAGCTACTGCAACTGGCTAAGCAAAATATCACCCTCACAGCTGAAAGGGATGCTCTCAAGAAGGCAGCTTCCAAGGCTGGAATTGCTCTCCCCATCCCATCATTCGGCGAGAGAGGTGATCCACACGACAATCGATTCACTCGGAACCAAGGAGGTCAATGGGCACCGCTGCCCTTGAGAGGATCCGTCGCGATCCCACCCCCTCTGCTGCTCCATGGAAGCAGAGTGTCTAGGATCGCATAGATGATGAGTCCTCTCAATCATCCTCGGGTCGCAACTGTGTAAAGCCGACTCATTCAAAGCCTAACTTACAAAGAAGACACCAGATGAAAGGGGCGCCCTCAAAGAGTAGACCTTCTCCTTCCCTCCCACTCTATCATGAAGCCGGAACGGATCTTCGTCACCGGCTCCATCTGACCGCTACTCAAAGGCCCGAAAAAGACCTTGCGTTCTTGCCTCTCGATCTGCATCCAGGTCGAGGGCATAGTTGTAGAGAGGGATACTCCTCTGCTGGACCCCTCCATCGGAGTTTATTCCAATCATCATTTCCAAGGGGATGGAGAACTCCCACTCTCTCCAAATTCAACTGCCTCAAAGGAGATCCGACTCTCCACATATTGGCCTTCAAACAAGCTTTGGCGCCGCATGAAGAAGAGAACAACGTGCTCTGCCACACCTTCGCTGGGAGCCTCGACGAGCCATCTCTTGATTGGTACCATAACCTTCGAGCTGGATCCATCACCCAGTTCAGAGTCTTGGCTAACCACTTCGTGCAGCATTATCAGCTCAACTTGAAGCCAGAGAAGAAACAAGACTCCCTCTACAGGCTGAGGATGGGTGCTGACGAGAGCCTTCGCAGCTTCACGCGAAGATTCCGCAACGAGCACACCACTCTCTCGGGACGACATCTGGATGACGAGGCTATCATGCTAGCCTTCCAGAATGCTCTCCGTTTCGACCTGTACATCTATAATGACTTTATTTGCAATCCTCCTCCTTCCCTGGGTTCAATATTTGATCAAATCCAAAGGGAAATCGAAGTTAAAGATGATCAAGTCGCCCGAAAGGGGTAAGAGATGAAGCGATGACCCGCTGAAAGAGAAGCCCCGAAGTATGCTGCCAAAGATCATAATGCAGAGGCGGTGATTCCCCCTGCACACAAGCGGTCAAAGAACGACGGATGTAGATCCCCTCCGAAGAAGACTACATTCATCGATTGGACTCTACCAATCGAGCAGATCCTCGATCGAATTCAACATGAAGAGTTCCTCCGAAGATCGAACCCTCTACAGCCTGATACCAAGGTCACAACGGACAAAACGGTCTACTACGACTTTCACCGCAGTCACGGCTATTCTACCGATCGATGCTATCGGCTGAGATATCATATCGAGGATTTGCTGCGAGAAGGCCACCTCTAAGATTTCATCAAAGGCGGACCAGACCAGCGCCAACCTTCCGCAAAGGGTAAAGAAGCTTGCTGGATCCACCAAATCTCTACCGATCAGTCACCTATTACCGTGCGTGCCAACATCTTTGGCATTCATGGGTCATTGCACAATCAGCCTTGACAGGGAAAGAAGTTGATCGACAGATACGGTGCATCTTCAACGTGCGCTCTGTAGCAAACAGAGAAGACACCTGGGTCGAGAAACCTGTCAAGGCCTTAACTTGGCCCTCCATCATCTTCAATGACTCAGACCTCCAAGGAGTCCAGACTCCATACCGGGATCCCCTGGTCCTGAAGCTCATCATCGATGGAAGCACTGTCAACCGTATCCTCATCGACACCGGAAGGTCCATCGACATTATGTTCTCAGACTACTTCAAGCGCCTGGGGCATAAATATTCGAGTCTCGAAGTCGTCCCAACGGTGATCACGGGCTTCAACGGGGAGCAGAGCATAAAAATGGGGGAATCAAGATTCACCCTCGACCTCAGCCGAGAGACTCGAGTCTCGGTAAGGTTCGCTATCGTCGAAGGGACATCCAACTACAACATCATCCTTGGTCGGCCATTCCTCCATCAGATCAATGCCATCTCCTCCTCCTACCATCAACTCCTCAAATTCGCAACAAGGGAAGGTATTGTCTGCATTCGGGGAGATCAACAAACTGGGCAATCCTACGAAGCAGCCGCTGCCAAAACAGATCGCAGGATAAACCTCGCTGCCCCAAAGCGACCTAGAGATGAAGCTGGTCCTTCTTCAAGATAGCAACCAAAGTAGATCCCACTGTCCGAACCCCCGCCGATCGAGTGGGAGGTCTCACCTTCAATCGAAGAGATCATTCCAATCAATATCGGCAGTGAAGATCTCCCTCGAGAAACCTTTATCGGTACCGGTCTTAGCGACGCAGAAGCGCGAGACATGATATCATTCCTTCAATCCAACATAGACGTCTTCACCTGGTGTTTCGAAGATATGTCTGGGATCAACCCAGATAACGTGTGTCACCGCCTAGCAATCAAAGAGGGTGTGAAGCCCGTCAAGCAAAAACCACGCACAATCCGACCAGAATGACAAGTTGTAGTTCAAGAGGAGATCAGTAAGCTACTCGCAGCAGGCTTCATTCGTGAAGTAGAGTACCCTACTTTGATCTCCAACATAGTTGCTATCCCAAAGAAGAATGGAAAGGTTAGAGTGTGCATCGACTTCACCAACCTCAACAAAGCTTGTCCCAAAGACCCGTTCCCCATGCCAAGGATTGATAGACTCGTCGATGTCACTGCTGGCCATGAACTCCTATCTTTCATGGACGGATACTCGGGCTACAATCAAATTCCGCTAAATCCGGACGATCGAGAGAAGACTTGCTTTGTGACTGACTGAGGGCTTTACTGCTATAACGTAATGCCCTTCTGTCTCAAAAATGCTGGATCTACCTACCAAAGGCAGGTCACAAAGATGTTCGAAGATCAAATCGGGCGCAACATCAAAGTTTATATGGACGATCTCCTCACCAAAAGTTCCAATCGTGAGAGCCACCTTTCTGATCTGGAGGAAATATTTCAAATCCTCCAAAAGTACCGTATGAAGCTCAACCCGGCTAAATGTACCTTCGGTGTTCAATCGGGCAAGTTCCTGGGACACCTTGTGACCATGAGAGGAATTGAAGCCAACCCCGATCAAATTTGAGCTATCCTCGATATGCCATCGCCTACCAATCGGAAGGAAGTGCAATGCCTCACCGGAAGATTAGCTGCCCTTAATCGATTCATCTTGAAATCTTCCGACAAATGCAAACCGCTCTTTGACAAGTTGCGAAAGGCTGATACCTCTGGGTGGAGTCCAACTTGCGAACAAGTTTTTCAAGACGTTAAGAACTATCTCATATGTGCTTCCCTTTTAACAGCTCCGCTCCCAAAAGAAGATCTCTGGCTCTTTCTTGCCGTCACCGATCAAGCAATCAGTGCGGTCTTGGTCAGCAGAAGAGAAGACGTCGAGCATCCAGTCTACTAATCAGTCATACACTTCTCCTGGTCGAAACTCGCTACTCAAAGATTGAGAAGGTTATACTAGCCTTGCTCACCGCATCACATCGTCTTCAGCTCTATTTTATATCCCACCCAATCACTGTAATCTCGAAACACCCACTCAAAGACATCCTCGACAAGGCAGGTTGAGCAGGTCGAATGACCAAATGGGTGATCGAAATGAGTGCTCTAGGAATTCAATTCGAACCTCGTACTTCAATCAAAGGACAGACAGTCGCTGACTTCCTAGCCGATTTCCCTGTGGATGACCCCATAATTTGGGAGGAAGACGTCGATATGCATCTCAAAAACGGAGATGAACCTCCCTTCAATCTAATTCCCGAGACCAACCCAAGTCTCAAGACTCCTGCTACCTTGCCAACTCGGTGGAAACTCTATACTGATGGAGCATCAAGCGCGATCGGTTCGAGAATTGGGATAGTCTTGGTATCCCCCGAACTTGATCATCTTCAAAAGGCTATTCTCCTTGGATTCAATGCTACCAACAATGAGACCGAGTACGAAGCACTTATCTCTGGGCTTGAAATGGCTAAATCCCTTGGGGTAAATCAACTCACCATCTACAACGACTCCCAGCTAATCATAAGACAGATCAACGGGGGGTACACGGTGCGAGAAGAAAGAATACAATATTACTTGACTCTAGTGCGACATTGTTAAGTCTCCAAATAATGCATTTTATTGTTTATTTCTTACTGCATTATCGTCGCTTTCCTACGTAAAACTTTGCATATACTCGTAAAGCGTATCATTTTCTTTGCATCACTGCATAATAGACTTTAATACGGACATAACGGTATATTGGTTCGCACTCATACGATACATGCATGAAAAATATGAAGCCTGATAGTCCAAGTTCTTCTTTTTATCGATAATCATATTGGATTCTTACACGCGTCATTTCATGTGTGATTTTCAGGGAATTGACCCGGTACTCGACATAGTCGGATAAAGGACATCATGATAGTATGGTGGACATTCTCACGGCGAGTCAACGGAGGTTGCACAGCTCGTTTGCGGACATTTCTGAAGGACCGATGATGGATTTGATGATGAATTCGGATGATGATAAGTGGGTGACCAAGCCTTCCACATGACCCCATTGCGCTTGAACCCATTAATAAACCAAAGTCGCTCATTCCCTACTCTTCTTACCCATCGCAACCATATATCCGTCCATCTCGGTCCGACCCGATCACATCCGTCCCTTACAATGCAATACCCATGCACGTTCAACATGTTCCATCAGCCATCCTTTGAAACCCAAGCCCGGCCAGCACTTCATTGCACCTAACAATCCATGCATAAACCGAACTCTCTCTCTTAGCCGTCTGATCGTATCGCAGCCGTCTAATTCAAAACCTCATGCATGCATCCAATCCATGTAAAACCTAATATTTCCCCCGGATTCTCTCTTTCTAAATGATCATAGCCGTCCGATTGCCCATCCTTCCATGCAATAACAATGCATGGCATCTCACTCCATCCCGTCCATCAGACCCAGCCCTTCATCTCATTTAATCCCAGCCGTCCCGTTCATCTACCCGGCCAGCACTCTCTTCCCTACTCATTCTCTCTACCCTCTGATCCCCACCTCTTTCCCATCCGAAGGCAACATCACAGCCTTCCCTTCCATGCATGCACGCATGCATGCATGTGCACCAGTGCACCCAGCCCTCCACCTCTCATTCCCACCATCACAGCCGTCCGATCCATCACCCAAACCTGATGGCACATGCAACCCTTTAAAACCGGAACCGATCAGAGCCCGATCTTCTCTCTCTATTCTTTCCTTTCTCTCTCTAGAACTGAAACCCAGCCCTGCGAGCCGATCTTCTCTCCCTCTCTTTCCTTAAACCGCCCGAGCCGTCCGCACCCATGCAGCAGAACGCCCAGCGTCTCTCGTTTTCCCGTTTCTCTCTCTCCTACTCTCTCTCTAACCGAAACCCTCTCTCTTTTATTCCGTAACTTTCTCTACTCCGTTTCTCTCTCTACCCCGAGATCACAGCCATCCGACTTCCTCTCTCTCTCTAAACCGAATCCCAGCCGTCTCTCTCACCGAGCCATGCACGCAACAGCCCCGAGGCCCCCGACCCGATCGGCTCCGGACGTCCCTCTCTCTCTTTCCATAACCAGCCCTCAACTTCTCTCTCTAAAACCCAATTCCGAGACCCATCACAGCCGTCCGGTGCAACTGATCACCAGATTCACCACTCGAGCACCTTCCTCTCGTGCAAGCCATACAGCCGGCCCATTCATCCCAGCCGTCCGAACGCCCAGGCCCCAGCTCTCCGTTCTCTCTCATTACCGCACCTTTATCTCTCTAAAACCGAATCTCTCTCTTTCCTTTTCTCTCTCTCTCGATCGTGTCTCTCTCCTCCTACAAACCGGGCACGTACCTCTCTCCCTAAGTCCCTATATATTGCATACCCTATAGAGCATAGAGAGGAGGCCGAACCAGTGTTTTGAAAACCGGACCGGACCGGGCGGTTCAACCGGTTTGGACCGGAACCGGAACATGCTTTGGTTCGGTCTTTGAATAAACCGGTTTGTATGTTAACCCAGGAATCAAACATTCTCATTGAAGAATTTAGTAGATATCTATATAAAAAAACATATTTTCATACGGTTCAAACGGTTGAACCACTGGTTTGAACCGATTTGGACCGAACCGGATGCCTTTTCGGTTCGTCTTCCGGTCCGGTTTTGAAAACACTGGGCCGAACCTGAGAAAACCACCCGGACCTTCACGAGGAGAGACCACCACCCCGAACTTCATCAGATCATCACCCGGGGCCGGACCATCACCTCATCACCACCCGGACCATAATCACCTTCCACCATCTCCAGACACACGAGGTTTGCTTCTTCACCAACGGGGACCTTCACCATCTTCCATCACCCCCGGACCTTCATCGTTTCATCACCACCTCAGATCCATCATCTTCCATCCGCCAAGCTCGAAACTCGAGCGACCGTTCAACGTTGCCGAAGTCACGCCATACACCGTCATCCTTGCCGTGGAAGCCCATCTCGAAGCACATCGTCATCATCGCCGGAAGCCGTCGTCCACGCTCGGCAACTTTCGTATTTTCATTAATGAAGTTTGCGTGCTGTTATGCTTTTATATTGAATTCTATAAACATGCACGGCTAAACCCCTAGCTAAGGCTATGGGGGATGCCTAGTAGTTATTATGTGTTTCTTTGATCAGTAATAATGTTTTAATTGTCTTATAATTGAATCCTATATGAATGACACTATTCTAAGATGTATGACATCTAGCTTGCAAATTCGTTTGATTCCGTATTGACTCCGGGCATACGTAATGCTTGCGAATCCCTGTGGCATGATGACACGAGCTTCACGAGTCTCTCATCACATAATCTTCAATCTATATAAGCATTTATGATGGATGCATATCTCTAGAAATCAGCACATGTGTATAAGTTGTTTTGATTACATATCGACTCCGGGCATATGTAATGCTTAATAACCTCTGTAGCATGCATGCTAGAACCTATTTTCATGCTATCCTCGTACAAATTATTGATCAAAAGAATACATAATATATTACTAGGTTGAACCCAGATGCCTTAGTCTCATCTCCATCGTAACCTTCTTTAATTAATTGCAATATTTAGTTCTAGTTAATTTAGTAACGTAGTTTCATTTTCTCGTGCTCCACTCTCAGTGGAAAACCCTGAATTACATTCACATTCACGCACTGTCATCACACTAGTTCCAATTAGTCCTTCAGTCCCTGTGGAATCGACCTCGGACTCACCGAGATTACTACTTCGCTACACTCCCTATACTTGGGGTTAAATTGCACTTTTTAGTCCCTTAATTAGGACTACTTAAAGTTGTAGCAAGTTTTTGGCACCGTTGTCGGGGATTGCAACGGATAAATAGAAACTTCGCATCCACGTTTTTCTTTTTAGTCTTTGCTTTTTCTGTGCATTTAATATACTAAGTACTTCTTTTTATTCTTTTCAGGTAAAAAAAAAAAGGATCTGAATATTGGAAGCGCAATAGACCGTTGATTGCGAAGGAGGAGTACTACGTACTTGTCTAAATCAAGAACTGCTTCTCTCGGGTATACTTGTTCTTTAAATTCTCTGTATTTGCTATCTCGCATCAACTTACGCTCTCGTGGGAAAGCTCGGCACATACGTCTCGGTGTAGGCGTATGTGTGTCTAGTCTGTAGTCTCATTCAAACGAAAGCGTTCGTATAGAAGGCTTTAGGTGGTGCATACATTGTATTGTGATTATACTAGGCCACCTGTTCATTTCTAATTGTTTATTCTGAATGCTTAAATCCTAATTCATTTGAAATCATGACTAGGACTTTACGTGATTACTTGCAAAATGGCTCAACTTATTTAGACATGTATGATTCTAGTGGGTGGAATAAATCTAATACGAATAATTATCACGTGCCTTCTGCTTATGCTCCTTATGTAAGTTTACAAATGGAGACTATTAATGATACATCTAAAGAACGCTTGCAAACTAATCAACATACTATACAATATTATCGTGAGCATTCTGCACATGATACTTATGTTCCACCATATAAGAAATCCCTTGAAGATACATTGCAATCATTTTTAAAAAATTCCATACAAATTATTCAAGATCTTCAAACACCAATTAACAGAAGTGATCAATCTTATCTTGACAATGAAGAGGAAGAGATTTTGATCTCTCCACCTCAATTTAACCCCATGAATGATGAGGATAAAGGCAATGAGAAAAGCACAAGTGACATCCCCATAGAAGACAAACTTTCTGAATTTGATTTTCTAAATCCTTTGGAAGCTTGTCCAACCAAGATTGATGACATTGATAATAACGTAATTTTTGAAGAAAATAATATCATTCCAATTAACATTGATGATATCAATGAGGATGAGATCTCTGAGAAAAACACTGCTCTTCTAATTAATATTGATAACATAAATGAGGATGTGAATTTTGCAGAAGTTAATTTTCTCCCATGTAATATTGATGATGATATTATTATTGAAAATGCTAGATTTTCTATGTCTAAACTCAATAATCGTATGATCACTCTCCTATCTGATATTGAAGAATCAAAACCTAACCTGCAAATTCAACCAACTGAGTTAGAAAACATATATTTGGGCCAAGAAAGATGTTCTATGATGATTTCTTATGAATCGAATATGGATCTTGAAACTAAATTAATGGATAAACATAAAAAAGATATAGGGTGGAATATAAATGAAATCTATATTCTCCAGTTTGAAGAGAATACAAATTCAGCTCATGAACAACGATGTAAGATTACCCCTAATAGAAATGATATGGTGAGAGAATATAATCATCCACAATATATCTCAGGATATGTCTTCTTTATGCATGACCACTCTTTATTTTTTTTGAAAATTCCAAAAGATCCTGTTTATCAGGATTAATCTCTATATCTGCTAGAGATCTTTTGTTTGTATATTAGTTTTGTTTTTCCTGTATTTTATTTTCTTTCTAGTAATATCCTTGGAAAGTAGTGGAAATATGTGCAATCATCTTTTCAGGTAAATCTCTAACCCTTCTCTATGTTTTTCCTTGCGAATGATATATCCTTCATGTTTCTATATTTGAATCTCCATGAAATATCATTATGTGCATCATTTTTTAACATTGAGGACAATGTCATATTTAGGTTGGGGGGTGAGAATCCTGACGAATTCTAATTTTGTGCATTTTTACACTTTTCCAAATATTAGTTATTGCTTTTATTTATTTTTCAAAAAAAAAATTTCTTTTCTTGCGTATGATTATAAAATTTGTTTGTTTTTAATTTCTTATCTATTATTAAAAAAAAATTTATTTACTTTGGAAGTTTTGGAGTCTAATTTTGTGTACTCTTGCTAGGACTATATGGCACTTAGTGGCATAGATTATTAAAGGCTTAAGTTCTAGTCGAAAGGTATTGACGTTGAGTTCCCTTTATTAATTCCTTCTTATGGAGTATCAGGTTAATTGTACTTTGAAAACTTCACTACACTTCTGGCTTGCACCTTTGGAGTCTAGGTTCGATAGGTTGTTGTTGACCTGATAATACTTAGAGGCCTGATGAACCACGACTGTCTTATTCACTTAGTTGCTCTATGGAGAGATAAGGTGAAAAAAAAAGAAAAAAAAAAGGCAACTAGTGGATTAGACCAGGTACAGCGAAAAGGGCTACCTATTACAAGGTCTAGGATCGAGTTATGTAAAAGTCCTACCTTACATGCAACTATATTAGTGAAGCATGGTGTATAGGGTTATGAGAATGATCCTATATACACAGAGTGAATCTAATGTAAAAGCAACATGGGGATGGCTACCTGACTTATGAGAGCGTTGGCAGCGTGTCATGGGCACAGAGTGCAGCTACCATGGTGTAAATTAGGAAGGGATACATAATTAGATCCTTAAAAAAAGGAGACCTAAAAAAAAAAAGAAAAAAAAGAAAAAAGAAAAAGAAAAGGGAGATAGTGTGAAAGCCGTCGCTGTAAAAACACGAGTAAGCATGGTGTAGGTGCAAATTTTGGCAGAAGTTTACCAAACTACCACGGGACCCACCGGCCCTGCCTGGTGGGCCCACGAGGACTACCGCGGGACCCACCGGCCCTGCCTGGTGGGCCCACGAGGACTACCGTGGGACCCACCGGCCCTGCCCGGTGGGCCCACGAGGAATACCACGGGACCCACCGGCCCTGCCTGGTGGGCCCACGAGGGCTACCAAGGGACCCACCTGCCCTGCCTGGTGGACCCCCGAAGATAACAGCGGGACCCACCAGCCTTACCTGGAGGATCCCCAGATACGACAGCAGAAACCGCCATTTACCCCGGAATTTCTCCCAGAGAATCCTATAAATAGCAGAGCCTTCGAATGTAAAAGGATCCGAAAATTCTGATTTTCCACTCTGAGATCTGATTTTCAGAATCCAGAGCTCTGGAATTTCTCAGCTTCCCATCTTCCACCTCTCTTTGATCTTCTTCTCTCCTTCGAAGAGATCAGACTGTTTTCAGTGATACTCGTCCTGTCGAGATCACTTCGATATAAGTGTTAGTGAATTCGGGTTGCTCCCTATAGCACAGAGACGTAGGCTTCGGCTGAACTCCGAGATCACATCTCTCGTGTCAAATCTCTGATTGCATCTCTCTCTTTGTGTGCATATCAAAAGCAACGACTTCAATCAATAGATCGAGCAACGATCTTCAACCTCAACTTCAATTGACTGGTGCGGTGAAGTCTTCGGGTCGGCACGAAGATTTTCCCCCACAGTTTGGCGCCGTCTGTGGGATCCGAGTAAAAAGTCGAGCTCTCTCCACTACTACTTGATCGGTTGAGCATACAACCGATCTTGAGAGCCAAACTTTCTCGCCTCCTCGGTTGATCAGACAACTGATCGAACGTCGGCACTCTCGTTGCACCCTTCGCTCTCTGAATGGCGAGGACAAAACACCAGGGTCAACCAGAAGGAAGTAACACTCAACAACAACCTCGTCCTGAGACTCGTTCAATGAGTCAAAGGCTCAACTTCGGACAACCCCTTGCTGTCCCCGAGATGGGAGTTCGTTCAGGAAGTGGCAGATCTGTCGATCGACCTATCGCCCACCCCGCGCGACAGTCGATAGGGCAAACAACACCAGCTCCTGCTGAAGACCCTCCATCAACTTACCAAATCTCTGCGGTCGACTTCCAGCTGCTCCAATTGGCGAAGCAAAACGCCACCCTCACCGCCGAAAGGGATGCACTTAAGAGGGCAGCTTCGGAAGCTGGGATCGCTCTTCCTATCCCCTCTACAAGTGAGAGGGTCGATCTTCCTCGACATTCAATTCACTCCGAGCAACGGAGATCAATGGGCACTGCTGCCCTCGAGAGGATCCGACGCGACCCAACTCCCTCTGCTGCCCCCTGGAAGCAAAGTGTTTGGGATCGCCTCGAAGACGAGTCTTCCCAATCGTCTTCTGGCCGCAACTGCGATAAGAGGACACCTTCAAAACTCAACATACCAAGGAGGCACCAAATGAAAAGCGCTCCTTCAAAGAGTTGAGTTTCCCCTTCTATTCCACTCCAACGCGGACTCGGATCGGACCTTCGCCACCGACTCCAACCCGCTGATATTCATAGGCCTAAACAAGACCTCTCGATTCTACCTCTCGATCTACATCCAGGTCGAAGACACGGTCGTAGAGATGGGTATTCCTCCGCCGGACCGCTTCATCGAAGTCTCTTTGAGACAACATTTCCAAGGGGATGGAGAACTCCAATCCTCCCCAAATTCAACTGCATCAGAGGAGATCCAGCTCTTCATATACTTGCCTTCAAGCAAGCCTTGACGCCGCACGAAGAAGAAAACAACGTGCTCTGCCGCACCTTCGCAGGAAGTCTCGATGAGCCGTCGCTCGACTGGTATCATAATCTCCGAGCTGGGTCCATCACCCAGTTCGATGTTTTGGCTAAACTCTTTGTGCAGTATTATCAGCTCAATCTGAAGCCCGAGAAGAAGCTCGATTCTCTCTATCGGCTAAGGATGGGTGCTGACGAGACTCTCCGAAGTTTTACTAGGAGGTTTCGCAACGAGCATGCTGCCCTCTCTGGAAGACATCTGGATGATGAAGCTATCATGTTGACTTTCCAGAATGCTCTCCGCTTCGATCTACACATCTACAACGACTTCATCCGCAATCCCCCTCCTTCTCTGGGTGCTATGTTCGATCGAATCCAGAGAGAGATCGAGGTCGAAGACGATCAAGTCGCTCGAAAAGGGCGAGAAACAAAGCGAAGACCTGCTGAGAGAGAAGCTCCAAAGTATGCTGCTAAGGCCCACAATGCTGAAGCAGCAGCCCCTCCAGCCAACAAACGATCAAAGAATGATGGGCGTCGATCTCCGACGAAAACCACTTTCACTGAGTGGAATTTACCAGTCGAACAAATACTCGACCGCATTCAACACGACGAGTATCTTCGGAGGCCCAATCCTCTTCAGCCAAACTCCAAATTCACAGCAGACAAAACAGTCTACTGCAAATTCCATCGAAGTCACGGCCACTCTACCGACCGATGCTATCGGTTGAAGTTCCATCTTGAAGACTTGCTGCGAGAGGGCCACCTTCAAGAATTCGTCAGCAACGGGCACGATCAACGTCGAACCTCTGCAAAGGGGAAAGAAGTGTGTTGGATACATCAAATCTCTTCCAACCCATCATCTCTCACCGTGAATGTCAATATCTTTGGCATTCATGGATCATTGCACAACCAAGCAGTGACCGGGAAAGAAGTCGATCGGCAAATTCGGCGCATCTTCCATGTTCGATCTACTGCAAATATAGAAGATACCTGGATCGAGAAGCCCATCGAAGGTCTTGCTTGGTCGTCTATCGTCTTCAACGACACTGATCTTCAAGGAGTTCATACTCCACATCGAGACCCCCTGGTTTTGAAACTCATCATTGACGGAAGCACCGTCAATCGGATCCTCGTCGACACCGGGAGTTCTATCGATATTATGTTCTCAGACTGCTTCAAACGTCTGGGACATAAATATCAAAGTCTCGACGTCGTCCCGACCGTGATCACTGGCTTCAACGGCGAACAAAGCATCACGGTGGGCGAATCGAGATTCACTCTTGACCTCAGCCGAGAGACTCGAGTCTCGGTGAGGTTTGCCATTGTCGAAGGGGTCTCCAGTTACAACGCCATCCTCGGGCGACCATTCCTCCATCAGATCAATGCCATCTCCTCCTCTTATCATCAACTACTCAAGTTTGCAACTGGAGAAGGCATCGTCTGCATTCGAGGTGATCAGCAATCTGGAAGGTCTTGTGAGGCTGCTGCGGCTAAGACAGATCGAAAGATCAATATTGCTCCTCCAAAGAGGCCGCGAGATGAAGCTGGTCCCTCTTCCAAATAGCAATCAAAGGAGATTCCGCTGACCGAACCTCCACCAATCGAATGGGAAGCATCACCTTCAATAGAAGAAATCATCCCAATCAACATAGGCAGCGGAGATCTCTCTCGACAAACTTTCATTGGTACCAGTCTTAGCGACGCAGAAGCGCAAGACATGGTCTCCTTCCTCCAGTCCAATATCGACGTCTTCGCTTGGTGTTTCGAAGACATGCCTGGCATCAATCCAGATGACGCTTGTCACCGACTTGCGATCAAAGAAGAGGTGAAGCCTGTCAAGCAAAAGCCACACACCATCCGACCAGAGCTACAAGTTGCTGTTCAAGAAGAAATCACCAAGCTACTCGCAGCAGGCTTCATCCGTGAAGTAGAGTATCCTACTTGGATCTCTAATATTGTTGCTGTTCCGAAGAAGAATGGGAAAGTCAGAGTCTGCATCGACTTCACCAACCTCAACAAGGCTTGCCCCAAAGACCCATTTCCCATGCCAAGGATCGATAGACTCGTCGATGCCACTGCTGACCACGAGCTATTGTCTTTCATGGATGGGTATTCTGGATACAATCAAATTCCACTTCATCCAAACGATCAAGAGAAGACTTGCTTCGTGACTAGCCGAGGTCTCTACTGCTACAATGTAATGCCGTTCGGCCTCAAAAATGCTGGATCTACCTATCAAAGACTAGTCACCAAGATGTTCGAAAATCAGATCGGTCGCAACGTCGAAGTATATGTCGATGATCTCCTCACCAAGAGTTCCGTTCGGAGCAAGCATCTTTCCGATCTGGCGGAAACCTTTCAAGTTCTTCGAAAATATCGTATGAAGCTCAATCCAGCTAAGTGCGCTTTCGGAGTTCAATCGGGCAAATTCCTGGGTCACCTTGTGACCAGGAGGGGTATCGAAGCTAATCCCGACCAAATCCGAGCAGTTCTGGATATGCCTTCACCTACAAACCGAAAAGAAGTTCAACGCCTCACTGGAAGGTTAGCAGCACTCAATCGATTCATCTCAAAATCTTCCGATAAGTGCAAACCCCTCTTCGATAAACTACGAAAGGCGGATACATCCGGCTGGAGTCCAATCTGTGAAGAAGCATTTCAAAGCATCAAGAAATATCTGGTGCAAGCTCCTATCCTGACGGCTCCACTTCCAAAAGAAGATTTGTGGCTTTATCTCGCCGTAACCGATCAAGCAATCAGTGCGGTATTAGTCAATAGAAGAAAAGGCGTCGAACATCCAGTCTATTACATCAGCCACACTCTTCTTCCGGCTGAAACTTGCTACTCAAGAACAGAGAAAGTCATCCTAGCCTTGCTCACTGCATCATGACGTCTTCAACCTTATTTCGTCTCCCACCAGATCACTGTCATCTCTGAACACCCACTCAAAGATATTGTTGACAAAGCTGGTAGGGCTGGTCGAATGACCAAATGGGTGATCGAAATGAGTGCTCTGGGGATTCAATTCGAATCTCGCACTTCTATCAAAGGTCAAGCAGTTGCTGACTTCCTAGCTGACTTCCCAGTTGAAGACCCCATCACTTGGGAAGAAGATGTCGACATGCGCTTAGAAGATGAGGACAATACTCCGATCAACCTTGCAACAAAAATTGATCCAAGTCTCGAAGCTATTGCTGCAACTCCTTCATGGAAGCTTTATACTGATGGAGCTTCAAGTTCGATCGGTTCGGGAACTGGGATAGTCTTAGTATCCCCCGAATTTGATCATCTACAGAAGGCCACTCTCCTAGGGTTCAACGCCACCAACAATGAAGCCGAATACGAAGCACTCATTTCCGGACTCGAAATGGCGGCATCCCTGGGGGTAGACCGAATCATCGTATACAGCGACTCCCAGTTGATCATAAGACAAATCAATGGAGAGTATACTGCTCGTGAAGAAAGAATGCAACTCTATTTGGCCTTAGTACGACGTCTTCAACAACGTTTTACAAATACTGAATTCATTCAAATTCCAAGGGCAGAGAACCGAGAAGCAGATGCCTTAGCCAATGCTGCCTCAGTTCTTGGAGACTCACTCGGGGGAAGGCAAATACAGATCGATTATCAAGAAGTGCCCAAGACCATCCCCGATCAACAGATCCTTGCTACTACAAAAGGATCTGGGGGTGGAGATCAACTGACATCGATCCTCACTACTACGAGTGAGCTTGAAGACTGGAGACGATCAATTTTCGACTTCTTCGAGCATGGCAAAATGCCGGAAGATCCAAATCGAGCCCGAAGGCTTCAAAGGAAGCTCCCATGCTATATTCTGCAAGGACAAGATTTATATTTCAAATCCCACAATGGGATATTGCTCAAGTGCCTTGGTCCCGAGCAAGCACAGGCAATCCTGATTGATATCCACTCTGGAGCTTGTGGGAATCATTCAGGAGGGAGGTCTCTTGAAGCCAAGACAAAACTACAAGGTTATTACTGGCCTACAATGGCAAAAGATGCTCGACAAGTTGTTCAAAGATGCGAGCCATGCCAATGACACGCTCAAGCTATCCATCTCCCTGCAGATGAGCTTCACCAACTATCAAGCCCCTGGCCTTTCCATCAATGGGGGTTAGATTTCTTGGGTCCTTTCCCTCCAACTCCGAGCAAGAAGAAGTATTTACTGCTGGCCACTGATTACTTTACCAAATGGGTTGAAGCTGTGCCCCTCTTCCGAGAGACTGACGACGAAGTGATCAAATTCGTTCGGCATAACATCTTCTCAAGGTTCGGTACACCTCAAGTTCTTATTGCTGACAATGGAGCTCAATTTGATTCCGACAAATTCCGAGAGTTCTGTCTGAACAACGGTATCAAGCTATTCTATTCAACTCCAAGATATCCTCAATGCAATGGTCAAGCTGAAGCCTCAAATAGAGCTATTCTTGGTATACTCAAGAAGAAACTCAACGACAAGAAAGGATTGTGGGAACAAGTCCTACCTGAAGTTCTTTGGGGGTATCACACAACTCCGAGAAGATCAACAGGGTTCTCACCCTTTCGTCTAACATATGGATCGGAAGCAGTACTCCCAACAGAAAACATATCAAGTACTCTGAAGACCAGGGCAGTTAAAGAAGGAATCAACGAAGAGCTTCGGATCAATGATCTAGACTTCTCTGAAGAACTACGAGACCAAGCTTCCCTTCGTGTGGCCAAGTACCAGCAGAAGATCAAATGAGCATACGACCAAAAGGTTTACAAGAGACAATTCCCAATCGGCAGTCTGGTTCTCAGAGCTATTTTTTACAACACTAAGGAGCATAGCAGTGGAAAACTAGCTCCCAACTGGGAAGGACCCTACATTGTCGAATCGGTAGGAGGCAAAGGCTCTTACAGACTGATCTCACCAGAAGGAGATAGATTGCCTCGAGCTTGGAATTCTAGACATCTCAAGATATTCTATCCATGATGTAAATACCATGATGAATAAATTTCTCTTTCAAATGTTCAAATATGCAAGTGTTCAGTTTTTCAATTCAAGTTCTGAAGCAGTTCCAAATTATCCATATTCAAGTTACCAGGTCTTTTAACAAGTTTGGGTGTTAGAGTTGCGACTCAACCCCTTACTAGCAAATGTTAAAACTGGCCCTATTCAAGTTACCAAGTCTTTTAACAAGTTTGGGTGTTAGAGTTGCGACTCAACCCTTTACTGGCAAATGTTAAATTGACCTTCAAATTTCAATATTCAATTTCAATCAATTTCGATATCGTCTAACATGTTTGGGTACTTGAGTTGCGACTCAACCCCTCACATACAAGTGTTACACGAATTCCAATTCAATGTTCAAGTTACAAGTTTGGGTCATCGAGTTACGACTCGGCCCCTCACATTCAAAAGATTGCATCTATTCCAATACTATCCAGTACATGATATTAAAGACATTCAACTCAAGATATCCAATTTTCAAACACCAAAAAGATTTCTATTATTATCAAAATGTGCCAAGTACAGGAGCAAGTTACTACATATCAAGAGTTTACAAGCACAACAACTAGAAAGAAGAAAAAGTCTCAAGGCTTGGCCACACTTTGCGCACGCGACTTCTCTCCCTCAGATCCAGCACGAGCTTTGCTCGCCACTGAAGCCTTAGAAGATTGGACGCTGGCAACATGGACCCTGAGTGCTTCTGCTGCCTTCTCAGCTGTTTCCCTGTAGCTCTTGCACTCGCTCCGCATATGCTCCAGCTCCTTCTTATGGGTCTCCTCTTTGGCTGCTGAAGCAGCAAGTTGAGCCTCCAACTCCGTTATCCTAGCCACACGGTCGAAGCCCAAGTTCTCAATCCTGAAGAATCGATTCTTCAATTCTTCTAGCTCGTGACCCCGGGCTTCATAACCATTTTTCCACCCCTGGCTCTTCAATTTTTCCTTGCGAAGGGCCTCGATCTTGGCCTTCAATGCCTCCTTCTTTGAGGTTAGAAGCTCCCTTAGCTTATTCCTCTCCTCGCTTACAGCCTCCAGTTCAGCAGTTAAGCGGGATACTTCAGCTGAAGCTTCTTTTGCTCCCGCCTTCATGGAGAGCTTGGTCGCGACATTCAAAACTGCTGAGTTCTGCAAAAGAACAAAAGAGTTAGAATTATTCTGAAGATACAACTCAGATGATCGATCAAGCAGATGCACCTACCACCAGTTCGAGTCTGTCAAAGGCTTCATCCAGAGTAGCCCCCGGAAGATTACAGAGTTTCCGGATTACAGCAGTGGGGTGGTTGATGTCAACATCACCCAGGCTTTTCATTTTCGGAGTCGAGCCAACAGGCGCACCTGCAATCAACACGAGAGATCAAAGTGTTAGATTATTTCCAAGCTTCAAAGGCAAGACAATCAAGGCAAGTTAGCATAATTACCTGAGGCTTCAACCCTCGGCTCCTTACCCTTCCGGTGATCGGAGCCACCCTGAGGGGTCGATTTCTCCTGAATAGGAGTCGGCGCTGATTGAGGTTGAGGAGCCCCATCACCCACTCGACTTCCCCTCTCCAAATGTATAGGGGAGGAAGCATTCCGAGGAGGTGAGACTCTTTCTTCCTCTTGTGGCCCGCTTGGCTGGATGAGTCCCGCCACCATGGCAGCCACCTCCTCAGCCAGAGAGCGAGAGGGGGGTGGGGGTTGCTCAACCTCCATACCCCCGCTCGTTGTCGTTCCTTCAAGACGGGGAACTTCAGGAAGAACTTGATCAAGGGGCGTGGGGTTGCTTCCAACCCCCCCACTCCTCGACAACTTTATTTTTAAGCGCATTGGGCGCTTCATCAACTCATCAAACCGATAGGCGGGATCCACCTTGTGGCCATCGCCTTCTGTATC
This sequence comes from Chamaelirium japonicum, assembly GCA_947650365.1. NCBI lineage: Eukaryota > Viridiplantae > Streptophyta > Magnoliopsida > Liliales > Melanthiaceae > Chamaelirium > Chamaelirium japonicum. The sequence continues at coordinate 38,917,011 of OX393558.1, read as the reverse complement.
TATGACTCCTTCCATTTGACGGGCCTTAGCCTCGTCAATAGGGATGGGAAGCGAATCTTCCCCTTCTGCACCACCAGTGGGGGTGGGAGGAATTTCTTCCTCACCACCCCCATTCCCACCATCTCCACCAGAGGGGGTGGAAGAAAGATCATTCTCGCCATCCCCATCCTCCTCATCTTCGTCATTGCCACTGTTGTCGTGGCTACCGTTCTCGGTCTCTTCGTCTTCCTCGTCGCTCTCCTTCTTTTCTTTTTCTTTTTCATCATTTTCTTTCTTTCCTTTATCCTCATCTTCCTTCTGCTTGGTGAGGATTTTTCTTTTCTTCTTCGCTGGGCCTCGCTGTATCACCAGCTTCTCCTCCACAGTAGGTAATCTACGCCTTGCAGTGTAAACTTTCTTCTCAGCCCGAATCTTCCGGATGATCTTACCCGAATGAGGATCCTCCTCATAGTCAGAATATAAAACTTCATTGTCCTCATATCTGTCTCGCGATCGGTGGAGGAGATTGGCCTTACCATATCTCACTGGGCAGTTGGAGAACTGCTTCCATGACCTGGTCCCGCAGGTCAACTCGAGGAATAGATTGTCGATAGCTCCAGCCCTCTCGGAGGTCCAGGCAAAAATGCCTCCCTCGCAGTACATCTTCACTGCATCGTGTACATCGCTTCGAGGGGTATCGGGCACGGAGACGGAAGTTTATGCACCAGAAACAGAAATGGGCCAGTCTGTGTATAATTTGTCCGAAGGGACTGTATCGGTAAGCGGGCGCAGCGGAGATACGCCGGTCAAGCTGAAGAACGGACTGTCCTTCCTCCAAGCCCATCGATAATGAAAGAAAAAATATCCAAGCTCGATTCGGGCAACTTCGCCTTCTGGAATACTGGAGTAGCATGCCCTCAAATCCTCCTGGAAATCCGACTCTACGCGGTAGAAAGCGTAGATAACTCTCCAAGCACTACCAGTAACCTGCCCAGGGCAAAGGCCGGAGGTGTTCAATAACCTTGCTGCAAAGGATGGCAGCGGAAGACACAAACCGCAGTTGAGTTGGACGACAGTCACAATGGTCCCCAGGACCTGCTCTTTACTGGCAAAGTTGATGAAGATGGTCTTCTTGTCGATACCAAATGCAGTCTGAATACTTGGGAGCGAAGGTTGCACCTTCCCTTCGGTGAAGTAAGAGAGAAGTGTTTGCCACTTCTTTCTCTTTGAGTCTGTGAACTCACCACCGGTATTGTACACGTACTCTGTTTCCTCTGTCAGAGATGTGAGCGGGCCCAAAACAAACTTTACTTTAGGGATATGCTCTGGCCTCGATGGCGCTGAAGCAAACCCAACCCCTTGGTGCCTTTTGCCCAGCTGTCCAAGTTCGGCAAGCACGGCCTGGCCTTTGCCACGACCCCTCGGAGGGGATGGAACCTCAACAATCTCCTTCCCTTTCCTCTTCAAGGAAACCCCGCCTGACTTCTTCGAACTTCCAGAAGACGCCATCTGACCGATCGAGCAAGAGCAGAAATCGGGAGCAAAAGAGTCTGGACTTCGAAAAATTTTGGAAGCGTGAGGCAAAAATGACAGCCAGTGAAACTTATATACCCAGGGTAAAACAGGTACGCAAATCGAGAAGACACGTGTCTTCACCATATCAAATCGCGTATTTTTGTAGGAACACGTGGCATCCATCCATAGCAAGTGCAAAATCAGGCGAAACGTCGGACCAGACGAAACGTCGGACCTACCGGTCCACGTGAACCAACGGTCCAAGCGAGCCACCGGTCTGAGTAAACCGGACCGCCGATTCAAAGCCACATTCAAGCCACCCAAAGATTCAAAACAGGGAGGATCAATCTCCATCGATGTTTAAAACTCTGCCAGAAGATCGAAGAACAGAACAGTTGTAAAACCTTCTCTGAAGGGCAGGTTCAAAACTTTAAACTGATCGGTCATTTTACTACTAGATCTGGCAAAAAACCAAGGTTTTTTACCGATTACTCGAACCTTGACCGGATAATTTTTTACCGATCGGTCAAACTTGACCGATCGGCTAAAATCATTCGATCGGTCAAATTTCTACTAGATCTGGCAAAAAACCAAGGTTTTTTGCCGATCACTCGAACCTTGACCGGATAATTTTTTACCGATCGGTCAAACTTGACCGATCGGCTAAAATCATTCGATCGGTCAAATTTCTACTAGATCTGGCAAAAAACCAAGGTTTTTTGCCGATCACTCGAACCTTGACCGGATAATTTTTTACCGATCGGTCAAACTTGACCGATCGGCTAAAATCATTCGATCGGTCAAATTTCTACTAGATCTGGCAAAAAACCAAGGTTTTTTGCCGATCACTCGAACCTTGACCGGATAATTTTTTACCGATCGGTCAAACTTGACCGATCGGCTAAAATCATTCGATCGGTCAAATTTCTACTAGATCTGGCAAAAAACCAAGGTTTTTTGCCGATCACTCGAACCTTGACCGGATAATTTTTTACCGATCGGTCAAACTTGACCGATCAGCTAAAATCATTCGATCGGTCAAATTTCTACTAGATCTGGCAAAAAACCATGGTTTTTTGCCGATCACTCGAACCTTGATCGGATAATTTTTTACCGATCGGTCAAACTTGACCGATCGGCTAAAATCATTCGATCGGTCAAATTTCTACTAGATCTGGCAAAAAACCAAGGTTTTTTGCCGATCACTCGAACCTTGACCGGATAATTTTTTACCGATCGGTCAAACTTGACCGATCGGCTAAAATCATTCGATCGGTCAAATTTCTACTAGATCTGGCCAAAAACCAAGGTTTTTTGCCGATCACTCGAACCTTGACCAGATAATTTTTTACCGATCGGTCAAACTTGACCGATCGGCTAAAATCATTCGATCGGTCAAATTTCTACTAGATCTGGCAAAAAACCAAGGTTTTTTGCCGATCACTCGAACCTTGACCGGATAATTTTTTACCGATCGGTCAAACTTGACCGATCGGCTAAAATCATTCGATCGATCAAATTTCTACTAGATCTGGCAAAAAACCAAGGTTTTTTGCCGATCACTCGAACCTTGACCGGATAATTTTTTACCGATCGGTCAAACTTGACCGATCGGCTAAAATCATTCGATCGGTCAAATTTCTACTAGATCTGGCAAAAAACCAAGGGTTTTTGCCGATCACTCGAACCTTGACCGGATAATTTTTTACCGATCGGTCAAACTTGACCGATCGGCTAAAATCATTCGATCGGTCAAATTTCTGCTAGATCTGGTAAAAAACCAAGGTTTTTTGCCGATTACTCGAACCTTGACCGGATAATTTTATACCGATCGGTCAAACTTGACCGATCGGCTAAAATCATTCGATCGGTCAAATTTCTACTCGATCTGGCAAAAAAGAAAGGGTTTTTGCCGATCACTCGATCCTTGATCGGTCAAAATCAACCGATCGGTCAAATTTTCTACTGGATCGGTCAAAAAACCATGTTTTTTGATCGATCACTCGATTCTTGACCGGTTAACTTTTGACCGATCGGTCAAAATTTGATCGATCGGTCAAATTTGACCAATCGGTCAAAAATTAACCGATCGGTCAAATTTTCTACTGGATCGGTCAAAAAACCATGCTTTTTGACCGATCACTCGATTCTTGACCGGTTGAATTTTGACCGATCGGTCAAAATTTAACCGATCGGTCAAATTTGACCAATCGGTCAAAAATTAACCGATCGGTCAAAATCAACCGATCGGTCAAATTTTCTACTGGATCGGTCAAAAAATCATGTTTTTTGACCGATCACCCGATCCTTGACCGGTTGAATTTTGACCGATCGGTCAAAATTTGACCGATCGGTCAAAAATTAACCGATCGGTCAAAATTGACCGGTCAGTCCTTTTTTATGCTAACACTCGACAAAGCTCCTCTACGTATGTGACAGGGGGTCATTAGCTTTGCACCACGAATCCAAGCCAGCCAAAGTGGCCTCTTAGCTAACTTGGAGGGGGTAGCTGTGGGTGCAAATTTTGGTAGAAGTTTACCAAACTACCCGGGACCCACCGGCCCTGCCTGGTGGGCCCACGAGGACTACCGCGGGACCCACCGGCCCTGCCTGGTGGGCCCACGAGGACTACCGCGGGACCCACCGGCCCTGCCCGGTGGGCCCACGAGGAATACCACGGGACCCACCGGCCCTGCCTGGTGGGCCCACGAGGGCTACCAAGGGACCCACCTGCCCTGCCTGGTGGACCCCCGAAGATAACAGCGGGACCCACCAGCCTTACCTGGAGGATCCCTAGATACGACAGCAGAAACCGCCATTTACCCCGAAATTCCTCCCAGAGAATCCTATAAATAGCAGAGCCTTCGAATGTAAAAGGATCCGAAAATTCTGATTTTCCACTCTGAGATCTGATTTTCAGAATCTAGAGCTCTGGAATTTCTCAGCTTCCCATCTTCCACCTCTCTTTGATCTTCTTCTCTCCTTCGAAGAGATCAGACTATTTTCAGTGATACTCGGCCTGTCGAGATCACTTCGATATAAGTGTTAGTGAATTCGGGTTGCTCCCTATAGCACGGAGACGTAGGCTTCGGCTGAACTCCGAGATCACATCTCTCGTGTCAAATCTCTGATTGCATCTCTCTCTTTGTGTGCATATCAAAAGCAACGACTTCAATCAATAGATCGAGCAACGATCTTCAACCTCAACTTCAATTGACTGGTGCGGTGAAGTCTTCGGGTCGGCACGAAGATTTTCCCCCACACATGGAATATCACATATAAAGCCCTGGTGGTATTAAAGTGAACATCTACACCTCTCGTAAACCTGGACAGACAGCGGGGTTTTGAATCAGTGTTTAAGGTCGTTCGACTGTTCTTGGTACTTATTAGTATTGACGCACCCTTGAAAACCAAAGCTCCAGTCGTGTTAAGTCCAGATATCACCGAGCACTCGAGTACAGTCAGTTTGATATTTCCTACCGGAGGGTTAACAACCAGACCTCAATCGATGACTCGGTAAACTAGAAGTTAGCTAATATTAATCTATGAGCTTTGTGCCGTAGAATCTCTAGTCTTAAGTACTTTAAATTATTCATCAAAACTTTCCGTTTAAATATATATATATATATATATATATATATATATATATATATATATATAAATATATATATATATATATATATATATATATTGCTTTAAGTTGTTTTATCATTTAATAAAAAATTAAAAAAAAAAAACTTTTTGGGGATAGAAATCATGCATTATTATCAAAAATCTTTGCATTGAATTCTCGCTTATTTTGCTTGAGGACTAGCAAAAAGCTGGTTGGGGGGTGTGTTAAGTCTCCAAATAATGCATTTTATTGTTTATTTCTTACTGCATTATCGTCGCTTTCCTACGTAAAACTTTGCATATACTCGTAAAGCGTATCATTTTCTTTGCACCACTGCATAATAGACTTTAATACGGACATAACGGTATATTGGTTCGCACTCATACGATACATGCATGAAAAATATGAAGCCTGATAGTCCAAGTTATTCTTTTTATCGATAATCATATTGGATCCTTACACGCGTCATTTCATGTGTGATTTTCAGGGAATTGACCCGGTATGAACCTGATAGTCCAACTTTCGTATTTTCATTAATGAAGTTTGCGTGCTGTTATGCTTTTATATTGAATTCATTAATGAAGTTTGCGTGCTGTTATACTTTCGTAGATCCCACTGTCCGAACCCCCGCCGATCGAGTGGGAGGTCTCACCTTCAATCGAAGAGATCATTCCAATCAATATCGGCAGTGAAGATCTCCCTCGAGAAACCTTTATCGGTACCGGTCTTAGCGACGCAGAAGCGCGAGACATGATATCATTCCTTCAATCCAACATAGACGTCTTCACCTGGTGTTTCGAAGATATGTCTGGGATCAACCCAGATAACGTGTGTCACCGCCTAGCAATCAAAGAGGGTGTGAAGCCCGTCAAGCAAAAACCACGCACAATCCGACCAGAATGACAAGTTGTAGTTCAAGAGGAGATCAGTAAGCTACTCGCAGCAGGCTTCATTCGTGAAGTAGAGTACCCTACTTTGATCTCCAACATAGTTGCTATCCCAAAGAAGAATGGAAAGGTTAGAGTGTGCATCGACTTCACCAACCTCAACAAAGCTTGTCCCAAAGACCCGTTCCCCATGCCAAGGATTGATAGACTCGTCGATGTCACTGCTGGCCATGAACTCCTATCTTTCATGGACGGATACTCGGGCTACAATCAAATTCCGCTAAATCCGGACGATCGAGAGAAGACTTGCTTTGTGACTGACTGAGGGCTTTACTGCTATAACGTAATGCCCTTCTGTCTCAAAAATGCTGGATCTACCTACCAAAGGCAGGTCACAAAGATGTTCGAAGATCAAATCGGGCGCAACATCAAAGTTTATATGGACGATCTCCTCACCAAAAGTTCCAATCGTGAGAGCCACCTTTCTGATCTGGAGGAAATATTTCAAATCCTCCAAAAGTACCGCATGAAGCTCAACCCGGCTAAATGTACCTTCGGTGTTCAATCGGGCAAGTTCCTGGGACACCTTGTGACCATGAGAGGAATTGAAGCCAACCCCGATCAAATTTGAGCTATCCTCGATATGCCATCGCCTACCAATCGGAAGGAAGTGCAATGCCTCACCGGAAGATTAGCTGCCCTTAATCGATTCATCTTGAAATCTTCCGACAAATGCAAACCGCTCTTTGACAAGTTGCGAAAGGCTGATACCTCTGGGTGGAGTCCAACTTGCGAACAAGTTTTTCAAGACGTTAAGAACTATCTCATATGTGCTTCCCTTTTAACAGCTCCGCTCCCAAAAGAAGATCTCTGGCTCTTTCTTGCCGTCACCGATCAAGCAATCAGTGCGGTCTTGGTCAGCAGAAGAGAAGACGTCGAGCATCCAGTCTACTAATCAGTCATACACTTCTCCTGGTCGAAACTCGCTACTCAAAGATTGAGAAGGTTATACTAGCCTTGCTCACCGCATCACATCGTCTTCAGCCCTATTTTATATCCCACCCAATCACTGTAATCTCGAAACACCCACTCAAAGACATCCTCGACAAGGCAGGTTGAGCAGGTCGAATGACCAAATGGGTGATCGAAATGAGTGCTCTAGGAATTCAATTCGAACCTCGTACTTCAATCAAAGGACAGGCAGTCGCTGACTTCCTAGCCGATTTCCCTGTGGATGACCCCATAATTTGGGAGGAAGACGTCGATATGCATCTCAAAAACGGAGATGAACCTCCCTTCAATCTAATTCCCGAGACCAACCCAAGTCTCAAGACTCCTGCTACCTTGCCAACTCGGTGGAAACTCTATACTGATGGAGCATCAAGCGCGATCGGTTCGAGAATTGGGATAGTCTTGGTATCCCCCGAACTTGATCATCTTCAAAAGGCTATTCTCCTTGGATTCAATGCTACCAACAATGAGACCGAGTACGAAGCACTTATCTCTGGGCTTGAAATGGCTAAATCCCTTGGGGTAAATCAACTCACCATCTACAACGACTCCCAGCTAATCATAAGACAGATCAACGGGGGGTACACGGTGCGAGAAGAAAGAATACAATATTACTTGACTCTAGTGCGACATTGTTAAGTCTCCAAATAATGCATTTTATTGTTTATTTCTTACTGCATTATCGTCGCTTTCCTACGTAAAACTTTGCATATACTCGTAAAGCGTATCATTTTCTTTGCATCACTGCATAATAGACTTTAATACGGACATAACGGTATATTGGTTCGCACTCATACGATACATGCATGAAAAATATGAAGCCTGATAGTCCAAGTTCTTCTTTTTATCGATAATCATATTGGATTCTTACACGCGTCATTTCATGTGTGATTTTCAGGGAATTGACCCGGTACTCGACATAGTCGGATAAAGGACATCATGATAGTATGGTGGACATTCTCACGGCGAGTCAACGGAGGTTGCACAGCTCGTTTGCGGACATTTCTGAAGGACCGATGATGGATTTGATGATGAATTCGGATGATGATAAGTGGGTGACCAAGCCTTCCACATGACCCCATTGCGCTTGAACCCATTAATAAACCAAAGTCGCTCATTCCCTACTCTTCTTACCCATCGCAACCATATATCCGTCCATCTCGGTCCGACCCGATCACATCCGTCCCTTACAATGCAATACCCATGCACGTTCAACATGTTCCATCAGCCATCCTTTGAAACCCAAGCCCGGCCAGCACTTCATTGCACCTAACAATCCATGCATAAACCGAACTCTCTCTCTTAGCCGTCTGATCGTATCGCAGCCGTCTAATTCAAAACCTCATGCATGCATCCAATCCATGTAAAACCTAATATTTCCCCCGGATTCTCTCTTTCTAAATGATCATAGCCGTCCGATTGCCCATCCTTCCATGCAATAACAATGCATGGCATCTCCCTCCATCCCGTCCATCAGACCCAGCCCTTCATCTCATTTAATCCCAGCCGTCCCGTTCATCTACCCGGCCAGCACTCTCTTCCCTACTCATTCTCTCTACCCTCTGATCCCCACCTCTTTCCCATCCGAAGGCAACATCACAGCCTTCCCTTCCATGCATGCACGCATGCATGCATGTGCACCAGTGCACCCAGCCCTCCACCTCTCATTCCCACCATCACAGCCGTCCGATCCATCACCCAAACCTGATGGCACATGCAACCCTTTAAAACCGGAACCGATCAGAGCCCGATCTTCTCTCTCTATTCTTTCCTTTCTCTCTCTAGAACTGAAACCCAGCCCTGCGAGCCGATCTTCTCTCCCTCTCTTTCCTTAAACCGCCCGAGCCGTCCGCACCCATGCAGCAGAACGCCCAGCGTCTCTCGTTTTCCCGTTTCTCTCTCTCCTACTCTCTCTCTAACCGAAACCCTCTCTCTTTTATTCCGTAACTTTCTCTACTCCGTTTCTCTCTCTACCCCGAGATCACAGCCATCCGACTTCCTCTCTCTCTCTAAACCGAATCCCAGCCGTCTCTCTCACCGAGCCATGCACGCAACAGCCCCGAGGCCCCCGACCCGATCGGCTCCGGACGTCCCTCTCTCTCTTTCCATAACCAGCCCTCAACTTCTCTCTCTAAAACCCAATTCCGAGACCCATCACAGCCGTCCGGTGCAACTGATCACCAGATTCACCACTCGAGCACCTTCCTCTCGTGCAAGCCATACAGCCGGCCCATTCATCCCAGCCGTCCGAACGCCCAGGCCCCAGCTCTCCGTTCTCTCTCATTACCGCACCTTTATCTCTCTAAAACCGAATCTCTCTCTTTCCTTTTCTCTCTCTCTCGATCGTGTCTCTCTCCTCCTACAAACCGGGCACGTACCTCTCTCCCTAAGTCCCTATATATTGCATACCCTATAGAGCATAGAGAGGAGGCCGAACCAGTGTTTTGAAAACCGGACCGGACCGGGCGGTTCAACCGGTTTGGACCGGAACCGGAACATGCTTTGGTTCGGTCTTTGAATAAACCGGTTTGTATGTTAACCCAGGAATCAAACATTCTCATTGAAGAATTTAGTAGATATCTATATAAAAAAACATATTTTCATACGGTTCAAACGGTTGAACCACTGGTTTGAACCGATTTGGACCGAACCGGATGCCTTTTCGGTTCGTCTTCCGGTCCGGTTTTGAAAACACTGGGCCGAACCTGAGAAAACCACCCGGACCTTCACGAGGAGAGACCACCACCCCGAACTTCATCAGATCATCACCCGGGGCCGGACCATCACCTCATCACCACCCGGACCATAATCACCTTCCACCATCTCCAGACACACGAGGTTTGCTTCTTCACCAACGGGGACCTTCACCATCTTCCATCACCCCCGGACCTTCATCGTTTCATCACCACCTCAGATCCATCATCTTCCATCCGCCAAGCTCGAAACTCGAGCGACCGTTCAACGTTGCCGAAGTCACGCCATACACCGTCATCCTTGCCGTGGAAGCCCATCTCGAAGCACATCGTCATCATCGCCGGAAGCCGTCGTCCACGCTCGGCAACTTTCGTATTTTCATTAATGAAGTTTGCGTGCTGTTATGCTTTTATATTGAATTCTATAAACATGCACGGCTAAACCCCTAGCTAAGGCTATGGGGGATGCCTAGTAGTTATTATGTGTTTCTTTGATCAGTAATAATGTTTTAATTGTCTTATAATTGAATCCTATATGAATGACACTATTCTAAGATGTATGCCATCTAGCTTGCAAATTCGTTTGATTCCGTATTGACTCCGGGCATACGTAATGCTTGCGAATCCCTGTGGCATGATGACACGAGCTTCACGAGTCTCTCATCACATAATCTTCAATCTATATAAGCATTTATGATGGATGCATATCTCTAGAAATCAGCACATGTGTATAAGTTGTTTTGATTACATATCGACTCCGGGCATATGTAATGCTTAATAACCTCTGTAGCATGCATGCTAGAACCTATTTTCATGCTATCCTCGTACAAATTATTGATCAAAAGAATACATAATATATTACTAGGTTGAACCCAGATGCCTTAGCCTCATCTCCATCGTAACCTTCTTTAATTAATTGCAATATTTAGTTCTAGTTAATTTAGTAACGTAGTTTTATTTTCTCGTGCTCCACTCTCAGTGGAAAACCCTGAATTACATTCACATTCACGCACTGTCATCACACTAGTTCCAATTAGTCCTTCAGTCCCTGTGGAATCGACCTCGGACTCACCGAGATTACTACTTCGCTACACTCCCTATACTTGGGGTTAAATTGCACTTTTTAGTCCCTTAATTAGGACTACTTAAAGTTGTAGCAGACATCATCAACAACGTTTTGCTAGCACCGAGTTCATCCAAGTCCCGAGAGCAGAAAATTGAGAGGCAGATGCCTTGGCTAATGCTGCCTCGGTTCTTGGAGACTCACTCGGGGAGAGGCGAATACAAATCGACTATCAAGCATCGCCTAAGATTATTCTCGAGCAACAAGTCATCGCCACTATAGAAAGATCCGGGGGTGGAGAACAGCCAGCCACCGATCATGCCGCAACACATGAACTCGAAGATTGGAGACGACCAATCTTCAACTTCTTCAAACAAGGTACAACACCAGAAGATCCAATTCAAGTCCGAAAACTTCAAAAGAAGCTTCCATGCTATAGCCTCCAAGGGGAAGATCTATATTTCAGATCGCACAACGGGATATTGCTCAAATGCATTGGTCCTTCACAAGCAAAGGCAATCTTAATCGACGTCCATTCCGGATCCTACGGGAATCATTTAGGAGGAAGATCTCTTGAAGCTAAGACGAACCTTCAAGGCTACTATTGGCCGACAATGGCAAGAGATGCTCACCAAGTGGTTCAAAGGTGCGAGCCTAGCCAGCGATATGCTCGAGCTATCCATCTCCCAATAGATGAGCTCCATCAACTAACAAGTCCATGGCCCTTCCATCAATGGGGGTTCGACTTCTTGGGTCCTTTCCCACCGATGCCAAGCAAAAAGAAGTATCTGCTGTTGGTCACAGATTACTTCACCAAGTGGGTTGAAGCAGTGCCACTCTTTCGAGAGACTAACGATGAAGTCATCAAGTTCATCAGGCATAACATCTTCTCGAGATTTGGCACGCCACAGGTCCTTATTGCTGACAACGGAGCTCAATTCGACTCCGACAAGTTCCGGGAGTTCTGCCTAAACAATGGAATTAAACTTTTCTATTCAACACTAAGGTACCCTCAGTGCAATGGTCAAACCGAAGCCTCTAACAGGGCTATCCTTGGTCTACTCAAGAAGAAACTCGATAATAAGAAAGGATTGTGGGAGCAAGTTCTACCAGAAGTATTATGGGGCTATCGAACCACTCCGAGAAGATCAACTGGGTTCTCACCATTTTGCCTAACGTACGGGTCAGAAGCAGTCCTCCCAACAGAGACCATCTCAAACACCTTGAAGACCAGAGCAATCGAAAAGGGGGTTAATAAAGAGCTTCGAGTCAATGACCATGATTTCTCTGAAGAATTATGAGATCGAGCAACCATTCGTGTTGCCAAATATCAACAGAGAATCAAACGAGCCTACGATCAGAAGGTCAACAAGAGACAGTTCCCAATTGGCAGCCTGGTCCTCAGAGCAGTCTTCTACAACACAAAAGAGCACAGCAGCGGAAAACTAGCTCCCAACTGGAAAGGACCCTACATCATCGAATCGATAGGAGGCAAAGGATCATATCGACTGATTTCACCAAAAGGAGATAGGCTATCACAAGCTTGGAATGCTAGACATCTCAAAATGTTCTATCCTTGATGTAAACTCCGTGCTGAATAAAGATCACTTTCAAATGTTCATCTTGTCAACTCGAGTTCTGAAGTAGTTCCAAGCCATTTACATTCAAGTTCTAAGTCATCTATATTCAAAGTACCAGGTCGTTTAACAAGTTTGGGTGTTTAAGTTGCGACTCAACCCCTTACAGGCAGATGTTAAACGGTTTCGGGTTGTGAAACAAAACAACCTTCAAGTCAGCAAGTCAATTTAACAAGTTTGGGAGCGCATGTTGCGACACGACCCCTTACATGCCAATGTTAAATAACCTTCAATTACAAGATCGTTTAACAAGTTTGGGTGCTTGAGTTGCGACTCAACCCTTTACAGGTAAATGTTAAACGATTTCAAGTTACGATATAACAACCTTCGATTACCAAATTACTTAACACGTTTGGGTGATCAAGTTGCGACTCAAACCCATACAAGCCAGTGTTAAGTATATTCAAGCATTCCATTCGAAACACAAACATTCAAAAAATTCAACACAAAAGACATTCAATCTCAGACACCAAAAAGAAGTCTTTATTTCTCAAAAATTTCCAAGTATGAGTTTTTATATATGTGAGGCTTACAGATACAACAACAAAAGAAAAGAGATAGAGTACATCAAGGCTTGGCCACACTTAGAGCGCACGACTTATCCCCTTTAGATCCGCCACGAGCCTTGCTCGCTGCAGACGCTTTCGAAGACTGGACGCCGCTAGCGTGAGCCCTGAGTGCTTCTACCGCCTTCTCCGCCGTCGACTGGGCCTTCCTTAGCGGCAAGAGCAGCTTCCTTAGCGGCAAGCTGGGCCTTCAACTCTTTTATTTCAATCGCACGCTCAACGGCCTGGGTCTCCACTTTGAAGAATCTATCCTTCAATTCTTGAAGCTCGTGACCCCGAGCCATGTAGCTCTCTATCCACCTCTTGCTCCCTATCCTCTCCTTGCGAAGAGCCTCCTTTCGGGCAGAAAGGGCTTCCTGCTTGGTAGACAAAGCTGCCGTTAGCCTCTCCTTCTCCTCGCTAGTTGCCTCCAGTTCGGCAATCAAGCGAGAGACTTCAGCTGAAGCCCCCCGCTCACCGGCCCTCCTGAAAAGCCTGCTAGCAAGCTTCAGGACCGCTGAGTTCTACAAACAATCAAGAGAATGTTAGAAATATTTCTGAAAGTACGACTCAAAAGCCAAGTCATGCAGATGCACTTACCACAACTTCGAGCCTGTTATAGGCTTCGTCAAGAGTAGCCTCCGGAAGGTTGCAGAGCTTCCGGATCACCACTGTAGGGTGGTTGATATCAACCTCACCCAAATCCCTAAGCATCTGAGTGGAGCCAGCAGGAACATCTGCAAGCAATGCAAAAGTTCGACAGTTAGAGTCTCGAATATCAGATACAGTGAAAAGAAGAGAAGGTTGATAGAAGCATACCTGTGGTGCCAACTCGAGACGCTTCGGCTTTACCCTTCCCTCGATCGGAACTCTTACCCCCGGGGGTCTACCTTTCCTTCACGGGGGATAGAGCAGGAGGAGGTTGGGGTGTCACAGCCTCCACGCGACTCCCACCCTCCTTTTGCAAAGAGGTAGGAATATCGTGTGGAGGAGTAATCTCCCCTTCCTCACGCTGCCCACCGGCCTGCTCGAGCCTGGCCATGAGCGCGGCTGTCTCCTCCGCCATCTGAGCAGCCGAGGGACGGAGTGTAGGTGGAGGCTGCTCAACCTCTAAACCCCCGCTCGTCGAGGCGCCCTCAATGCGAGGGATGCTCGGGGGTAATTGGTCCAAGGGAGTGGGGTTGCTCGCAACCACGTCACTCCCCGAGTATTTTATTCTGATGCGCGTAGGGTGCTTCAGCTCTTCAAAGTGATAGGTGGGCGACACCCTCTTGCCGTCGCCCACCGTATCCATGACGTCTTCCATTCGGCGGGCCTTAGCCTCGTCGATGGGGGTGGGCGGAATTTCCTCCTCGCCACCGTCTCCTCCTTCGCCTCCTCCACTCCCCTCCCCATCATCACTATCGTCATCATCACCACCATCATCCCCATCGTCATCGTCGTCTTCATCATCATCATCATCTTCTTCTTCTCCTCCTTTTCCTTCTTCTTCTTCTTCTTCTTCCTCTTCTTCTCCTCTTCTTCTTTCTTCTCTTCCTCTTTCTTCTCCTCCTCCTTGAAGACCCTCCTCTTCTTCACTTGACCCTTACGGGTCACCACCAACTTCTCCTCCGTTGGTAAGCGGCGTCTCGCCCCGAACGCCTTCTTCTTGACCCGGATGGTTCTAACTATCTTGTCCGATTGAGGATCCTCCTCATAATCAGAGTACAAGACATCATTATCCTCGTACCTGGCTTGCAGTCAGTGGAGGAGGTTGGCATTGTCGTACCGGACCGGGCAGTTCGAAAACTGCTTCCATGATCGGGTACCGCAAGTTAACTCCAAGAAGAGATTGTCGATGGACCCGACCCGCTCCGATGGCCATGCGAAGACCCCTCCTGCATAGTACATGTCAATATCTTTGTGAACCTGAGAGTGCGGAGTCTCAGGCACAGAAAGGGGAGTCCATGCCCCAGCGACGGATATCGGCCAGTCGGTGTACAGCTTATCGGAGGGTATGGTGTCGATGATCGGGCGGAGCACGAAGACGCCAGTCAGGTTGAAGAATGGGCTGTCCTTCCTCGAAACCCACTTATAGTGGTAGAAGAAGTATCCCAGCTCGATCCTGGCCACCTCACCTTCAGGGATGCTGGAGTAGCACGCCCTGAGCTCCTCCTGAAAATCTGACTCCACCCGGCAGAATGCATAGATGATCCTCCATGCATTCCCCGATATCTGCCCCGGGCAAAGCCCCGAGGTGCTCAACAGCCTTGTGGCGAACGACAGCAGAGGGAGGTGCAGCCCGTAGTTTAGCTGGCCGATGGTGACCACCGTCCCCATCACTTGCTCCTTACTGGCGATCCCGGTGAAGACAGTTCGCTTGTCGATCCCGAAAGCGGATTGAACTCCTGCCAGTGCTGGTCGGTTTTTCCCCTCTGTAAAGCAAGCAAGCAACTTCTGCCACTTAGCCCTCTTCACATCAGTGAGCTTCCCCCAGTGTTGTATTCGTAAATAGGCTCCTCAGACAGCGGCATGAGACATCCCAGAACAAAACTGGCCTTCGGAATATGCTCGGGCCTTGATGGTGCAGAAGCGAACCCCACTCCCATGTGCCTCTTTCTGAGCACACCAAGAGCGCCTTTGCCCTTGCCCCGACCAATAGGCTTGGGCGACACCGGTGCCTTCTCCTTCCCAGCCCTCTTGGACGGAACCACGTTCTTGATCTTGATGCTGCTGGAAGATGCCATTTCGACCGATCGGGAGAGCACAGAGAGCAGGAAACTCAGGAGCAAAAGGTCCTGGACTTGAAAAAATTTTGGAAGCGTGAGGCAAAAATAAAATCCAGAAAAGGCTTATAAACCCCGGAGAAACTGGCACGAAAACCGAAAAGACACGTGGCAGCACCAGGTCAAAAGTCGTGTTTTAAGAAGGGACATGTGGCGTCAATTGGAAGGAAGTGCTTTTCCAGGCGAACCGTTGGAACCAGACAAAACGCCGAACCATATGAACCGCCAGTCCAAGCGAACCGCCAGTTCAGAAGAATCATCAGTCCACGTGAACCACCGGCTCGAGCAAAACAACGAAAACTGAAGAAACTACTGCTCCTACCTCAATCGCCGTTCGAAGACTTTACCCGTTCGACAGGCAGACGATCGGATAATTTTCCAAAGGATCGGGCAGAAAACAGGATCTTTTGCCCGATCGCCCCAATCTCCACAGGCTGAATTTAATCGATCGGTCAAACATGACCGATCGGCTAGATTCAACCGATCGGCTCAATTTCTACAGGATCGGGCAGAAAACAGGCTATTTTGCTCGATCGTCTCAACCTCCACCGGTTGAATTTAACCGATCGGTCAAACATGACCGATCGGCTAGATTCAACCGATCGGCTCAATTTCTACAGGATCGGGCAAAATACTTAGGCTTTTGCCCGATCGTCTCAACCTTTACTGGTTGAATTTAACCGATCGATCAAACATGATCGATCGGCTAGATTCAATCGATCGGCTCGATTTCTACAGAATCGGGCAAAATACTTAGGCTTTTGCCCGATCTCCTCAACCACCACTGGTTGAAGTTAACCGATCGGTCAAAAATGACCGATCAGCTAAATTCAACCGATCGGCTCGATTCCTACTGGATCGGGCAAAATACTTAGGTTTTGCCCGATCACCTCAACCTCCACCGGTTAAATTTAACTGATTGGTCAAACTTGAACGATCAGATAGATTCAACTGATCGGTTGATTTTCTAATGAATCGGGCAAAATACTTAGGTTTTTGTCCAATCACCTGAACCTCCACCGGTTGAATTTAACCGATCGGTCAAACTTGACCGATCGGATAGATTCAACCGATCGGTTGGTTTTCTACTGGATCGGGCAAAATACTTAGGTTTTTGCCCGATCACCTCAACCTCCACCGGTTGAATTTAACCGATCGATCAAACTTGACCGGTCGGTTGGTTTTCTATTGGATCGGGCAAAATACTTACGTTTTTGCCCGATCACCTCATCCTCCACCGGTTGAATTTAACCGATTGGTCAAACTTGATCGATTGGATAGATTCAACCGATCGGTTGGTTTTCTACTGGATCGGGCAAAATAGTTAGGTTTTTGCCCGATCACCTCAACCTCTATCGGTTGAATTTAACCGATCGATCAAACTTGACCGATCGGATAAATTCAACCGATCGGTTGGTTTTCTACTGGATCGGGCAAAATACTTAGGTTTTTTGCCCGATCACCTCAACCTCCACCGGTTGAATTTAACCGATCGATCAAACTTAACAGATTGGATAGATTCAACCGATCGGTTGGTTTTCTATTGGATCGGGCAAAATAGTTAGGTTTTTGCCCGATCACCTCAACCTCCACCGGTTGAATTTAACCGATCGGTCAAACATGACTGATCGGATAGATTCAACCGATCGGTTCGTTTTCTACTGGATCGGTCAAAAACCTATGTTTTTTGATCGATCATCTCGACCTCCACCGGTTGAATTTAACTGATCGGTCAAACTTTGACCGATCGGTCAAAATTCAACCGATCAGTCAAATTTCTACTTGATTGGTCAAAAAACTATGTTTTTGGACCGATCACCTCGACCTCCACCAGTTAAATTTAACCGATCGGTCAACTTTGACCGATCGGTCAAATTCAACCGATCGGTCAAATTTCTACTTGATCGGTCAAAAAACTATATTTTTTGACCGATCACCTCGACCTCCATCGGTTGAATTTAACCGATCGGTCAAATTCAACCGATCGGTCAAGTTTCTACTGGATCGGTCAAAAAACTATGTTTCTTGACCGATCTCCTCGACCTCAACCGGTTGAATTTAACCGATCGGTCAACTTTGACCGATCAGTCAAATTCAACCGATCGGTTGGAATTGACCGATCAGTCCTTCGGTACCAATACTCAAGAATTATTGCGCTCATGACAGGGGGTTGCTACTTTTGCACCAAGAATCCAAGCCAGCCAGGATGACCTCTAGCTAACTTGGAGGGGATAACCATGGGTGCAAATTTTGGCAAGAAGCCTACAGATAGCAGGACCCACTAGACCTGCCTTGTGGACCCACAGAGACTACCGCGGGACCCACCAGCCCTGCCTGGTGGGCCCACAGAGACTACCATGGGACCCACCAGCCCTGCCTGGCGGGCCTATGGAGACTATCGCGGGACCCACCAGCCCTGCCTCTGGAATTCCCAGAGACGACAGCGGGACCCACCAGCTCTGCCTGGCGAATCCCCTAGATACGACAGCAGAAACCGCCATTTGCCCCAGATTTCCTCCAAGGAAATCCTATAAATAGCAGAGCCTTCAAATGTAAAGGGATCGATTTTCAAAAACCAAAAACCAGAGCTCTGGGATTCCAGCCTTTAACCCTTCAACTCTCCTCGATCTTCTTCTTGTCTCTGAAGACCTCGAAGAGATCAGTGACACTCGGCCTGTCGAGGTCACTTTGAGCAAAGTGTTACTGAATTCGGGTTGCTCCCTATAGCACGGAGACGTAGGTTTCGGCTGAACTCCGGGATCACATCTTGTGTCAATATTCTCTCTATTTGCATATCATAAGAGGCAACTCAAAGTCACCAAGGCATCAACCTTTAAACTTCCAATCAACAGATCGACCAACGATCTTCGACTCGACTTCAATTGACTGGTGAGGTGAAGTCTTCGGATCGGCACGAAGGTTTTCCCCCACAGGTGCCGGAGGGGGGAGGCAGATCCGATGCCGGAGGTGGAGGGGGATGCTGCCGGAGGGGGCTGAGGTGGATCCGGTGCCGAAGGTGGAGGGGGATACTGCCGGATGGGGGAGCCGGTGCCGGAGGGGGCTGCAATCGCGGGAGGTCAGGGACAGGGCTGCCGCTCGCGAGAGAGAGGGAGAGGGAAAGAGAGAGAGAGAGAGAGAGAGAGAGAGAGAGAGAGAGAGAGAGAGAGAGAGAGAGAGAGAGAGGGTTCGGTGTTTGGTTTGTTTGTTTTTTTTTTTAATCAAGGGTACATGATGGGGATCGGACGGCTGTGAGCTGACAGCCTAAATTCAGAAATGGGCTGTCACCTCATACCCCGTATTCTCTCTCTCTCTCTCCCTCTCTTTCTCTCCCTCTCTCTCTCTCTCTCTCTCTCTATATATATATATATATATATATATATATATATATATATATATATATATATATATATATATATATATATATATATATATATATATATATATATATATATATATATATATATATATATATATATATATATATATATATATACAGAGAGAGAGAGAGAGAGAGAGAGAAAGAGCCGATCCAGTGAGAAACTACTTATTTGCGAAACCTTGTGCGAAACCCCCCTAGAGGTTTCAGAATTTGATGAAACTTGGTAGGCATACTACCTATGCCATGTTGATCATCCTCACAAAATTTCTTCAAATTCTAAAACCTCTAGGGGCATCAAATGTTAGAAATTTTATCGATCGTTCATAAAAACCGTTAAATTGATTATCAAATTTGATGCCACTAGAAGTTTTACAATTTGATGAAAATTTGTAAGGATGATGAACATGGCATAGGCAGTATGCCTACCAAGTTTCATCAAATTCTGAAACCTCTAGGGGGGTTTCGCACAAGGTTTCGCAAATAAGGAGTTTCTCATTGGATCGGCCCTCTCACTCTCTCATATATATATATATATATATATATATATATATATATATATATATATATATATATACATATATATATATATATATATATATATATATATAGAGAGAGAGAGAGAGAGAGAGAGAGATAGAGAGAGAGAGAGGTGTGTTAGGATGCGGCGTGCGGTGCGTGCGGCGCACCGCAACAGCCGTCTGATGTACTGCTGCGTGCATCGCTCGCACCACAGCAGTGCATCAGACGGCTGCGGTGCGGCGCCGCACGCACCGTACGCCGCGCCCTAACATTCCTTTATATATATATATATATATATATATATATATATATATATATATATATATATATATATATATATATATATATATATATCTATATAATAAGCTACAGTTTTGTGGGGGGTACAAACAACGGTCATGATCTATTTTTGAGAGGAAGATAGAATGAAGGGGCAAGATAAGTTAATGTAAGGATGAGTGCGATTCATCCAGGAAGAGGTGAACGGCTAAGATTGAATCGAGTTGAAATGTGGGGATAAAATTAGGTGGGGGAAGTAATAAATTCGTGAAGGACCTGATTGTAAAAAATAAAATTTAACAATCGTTTGGAGGGCTTTCGTGTAAAAAAATATGGACATACTTGGTATTGATCTAATGATTATTCAGGCGTGGTCCCCTCTTCCCCATAAATGAGGGGAGGACCTAATCTGGCTTTCCGGTCCAGCTGTTACCAGATCAGGTTTCACACAGCCGTCGGTTTCGACCAGCTCACGATCGGATTTGCTCTCACAGCCGTCCGTTCCCGCGATTGGGCGATCGGTCCCGCGATTGGGTCCGGTGCCTGCCCACGCCATTGCCTACCCACGATCGCCCCTCTGCTGCTATATATATAGAGAGAGAGCGAGACATAGAGAGAGAGAGAGAGAGAGTGGGCGGACGGACGGCCGGGGCGGCGGATCCGGCGGGAGGAGGTGGCCGGGGCGGCGGATCTGGCTGGAGGAGGAGGCCGGGGCGGCGGATCTGACAGCGATGAGGCCGACGTCGGACGGACAGCCGGGTCCGACGTCGAAGTCGTCGAAGTATCAGCCCCCCCCCCCCCACCCACCCACGAGATCTCTCTTTCTCTCTCCGATTCTCTCTCTCTCTCTCTCTCCTTCTACGACCCTCGGACCCCTGCCCTCATCGGTTGCCTCCGTGCCGCCTTCGAGGAGTCCGATGGTCACCCCCCCTTCCGGATTCTCTCTCTCACACTGCAGATCTCTCTCCCTCTCCCAGATTTGGACCTCGCCGGAGGAGCTTTGGTGGTGTTGCCAGTGAAACTCGAGGTCGGGCCTGGCCGCGGTTGCTGGAGGAGCTCACCGTCGGGCGCCGATCCCCCTGCGAACGCCGCCCCCTTACCCCAGATCTAATTCCTCTCTCTCTCTCTCTCTCTCTCTCTCTCTCTCTCTATCTATCTATCTATCTATCTGATTTAGGGTTACTTTTTTTTCTCTCTGTTTCAGATTGAGGAGGCAGAGGTCGAAGTCATCGAAGAATCATCAAGTTGTCTTCCCATCCCTCAACCCCCACAGGTTGTACATCGTCCCCCCCCCCCCCCCCCCCCCGCTCTCTATCCCTCTCATGGTTTTCTTTTTCCTTATGGTTTTCTTTTATGTGTGATTTTTTTTCTTATTTCTTACTCTGTTTTAGGGCTGATTTTTTTTTTCTCTGTTTCAGATTGTGGAGGTCGAGGCCGAAGTCATCGAATAATTAGCTCCCACAGGTTGTCTTCCCATCCCTCACCCCCCCCCTCTCTCATGCTTTCTTTTATGTGTGATTTTTTTTCCTATTTCTTACTCTGTTTCAGGGCTGTTTTTTTTTTCTCTGTTTAAGACTGAGGAGGCCGAGGTTGAAGTCATCAAAGAATCAGCCCCCATAGGTAATTCCCCCCCTCAACCCCCATAGGTTGTCTTACAAAAACACATTTATAATGGTTTTAAAAATCAGTGCATGTAGTTGGGGTCGAGTGCTATTAGTTTTCTGTTTTTTTGTATATTTTGTTTACTGTCTTCAAAACCAAGCCTATAGATCTATGGTTATTGAGAAGTTTTGTTTAACCTTGGGGTTCACTTCAGGGTTGATTTGCAACATCTCTCTCATCTTAGAATGGTCTCTCTACTCATTAATAGAGGGGTTAATCAGTTTATGTAGTTGGGGTCAGTGCATGTAGGGGTTTTTTTTTTATTTTCCAAGTTTATTCTTTGTTTTGATTGTTTATCAGATTTTTTTCATCTTGGGGTTTTCATTTTTTTATGGCACGAGAGTGTTTGGGGTTTTTTTTGTTCGATTTTTTTTTGGTTAAGCCTCAGACAAAGCATTTTCAATTTTTTTTTACCGAGTGTTGGTTTTTGTTGTGTTCGATTATTTGTGTTTGTTAAGCCTTGCACAAGTATTTTCATTGTTCATCTGATTTTTTTTTCAACCTTGGTTTTGTTTTTTGTTTTTTTTCCCCCAATATTTCCTCTTCAAATGTCAAGAACAACTCAATTTTTTTTTTCTATGGTGGAGCTAAACGGTTCCCCTCCCCCCTTCTCCAACGGAAGGACAACAAGAGGAAGGGGTTGAACGGCTCCTCTCTCTCTCTCTCTCTCTTTCTCTCCCTCTCTCTCCCTCTCTCTCCTAAACATGTTTTTTTTTCTTTTTTTCTACTGTAAGTGCCCATGTAGTTTATTTTGTTCCAAATTGCTCCCTAAAGTTTGAAATGTTAGCACAATACCCCCCTTTGGTCAACTACTTGATTTCCTCATTTGGTCAACTACTTGATTTCCCAAAGTTTTGAAATTACACTTTGTCCCCTGAAGTTTTCCTCAAAAAACTTAACCCCCATGTAGTTTTGCTCAAATTACACTTAACCCCATGAAATTTTGACACCCTCGCGAATGTGGGTACCGTCGAATGAATTTTGATGCCTTCACCGAATGTGGACGTCATTGAACTTATTTTGACGCGCCCGCCGAATTGGGCACCGTCGAACAAATTTTGATGCCGCCAAAGACGGTGGGGGAGTAGTGTCGTCGAAGGTAGTTGTTGGACTGCACCTGATCACATAAGCCCTTTTCGTGCGGGTTGATTGTGATTCACTGGTCAGGGTTGGGTGCATTGGACAGTTGTGATCGGGTGCCATGTCAAGATTACAGGAATAAAGATGCAAATAGGTTGAGAGAGAGAGAGATCAATCCTAATTGGATCTAGATGGTGTCATTATATATATTTCATGTGCTTTGCCCCGCTGTTTGTGCCTCGAGATAGTGTTATGCCTTAATCCTTGAACTTTGCTCTCCGTGTAGGGGAGTGTTGCAGCCGAAGGCAGCCATCCGTGAGTTGACAAACACAGGCATGTCGTCGCTGAATGTGGACAGCCCCATTGAATTTGGGCATTTCTTCTGAATGTCAACATCGTCCATAAATTAGAATGTTTTGTCAAGTATAGGCTCTCTGGTCGAATTTGGGTGCCACAACCAATTGCGGGTGCCGTTGAACCAATTTTACCATCCTGTTCGAGTGCTGATAGACACGAGCATTATCATCGCTCACAAAAATATTGACACATTCCTCAAAATACTATCACCGTTTATGAAATATTGTTATCACCCTCAAAATATTATTCTCCCCCTCGAAATATTATCACTACTCTCGAAATGTTGTGGCCTCCTTTGAAATATTGTCATCTTCCTCGACATATTATTCCCGCCCTCAAAATCTTTTGCGTGCCGACAGGCACGGGCATTACTAGTCTATATAATAAGGGACAACGGTTGTGGGGGGGACAAATGAACTGAGACAAAGGAGGGGCTGAGATTTATCCTAGAGAATATAATGATGGCCCGGATTGATTTGAAGGGAAGGATAAACTTGAATGGCTAGGATCGTTCTCTTTTTTCTTCCCCATATAAATTTGAATTCAAACTTTTGACCGCACTTTTTTATCTCATTAAATGTCCCATACGTCCACTTTCTCTCTCTGCAACCCTTGTACCCATATCCACTTTCTCTCTCTGCAACCCCTGTACCCATATCCCATTAAATATGAGAGTCCCATCCCTATCTCCACCCGTCCGGTTTATCACAGCCATCCATGGCATTCCACTCAATGACAGCTGTACTCTTACCTTGAGCCCAGAACCAGTCTGGCTCACACAGAGAGAGAAAAAGAATGCAACGCCTCCTCTGCTACCACCTTAAAAAGAGGAGAGAGAGAGAGTCAGAGTGAGAGAGAGGGTAGCAGAGGACTCATTTTAAAAAAACCTACTTCCTCTCACTAACCCGCCCCCTCCTCCTGCAACCTATTTGCTATGGTCGCTGACATTTGCTCCGGCCGCCCTTGGAGATGAGACCGCTGCTCATCGTCTTCCTCTCCGTCGTTGAGGTGCAGCCATCTTCCTCCTCTCCATCGTCGAGGTAGGCCGGTTGCCGTCGGGTGCAACCCGTCTTCCTCCTCTCTATCACCATCATCAAGTTATGGCGGCTTCGCAGAGAGAGAGAGAGAGAGAGAGAGAGAGATATCAGCTGCCGTCGGGGTGAGGGGGTGGTCACAGTCCGCCTCCCCGTGCTGATGCCATTGGCGCACCCCCCCTCCGGCAAACCCCCCGACCGGTGGAAGAGGGCAGCCCCCTCTCTTCAAGGTTCCAGCCCCGATCTGGAGCCGCCATATCCCTTACCTCTAATCCCTCTTCTCATCCCTGCAGTCGGCCCCGACGGATCTGGCGCCGCCGTAACCCAGTCGTCGGAGTGCGATTCACTGATCGGGGGACTGCCGAAGGGGGAGTGCGATCCACCGGGCGGGGATCTGCCGGAGGGGGAGTGTGATTCACCGATCAGGGGGGGGGAGCCGAAGGGGGAGTGCGAGACACCGGTCGGGGGCTGCCGGAGGGGGAGTGTGATCCACCGGTCGTGGAGGCTGCCGGAGAGGGAGTGTGATTCGCCGATCAGGGGCCGGTGGGTAGAGAGAGCTTTCCCTCTCTCTCTCTCTCTCCCTCTCTCTCTACCCCACAGGTGCATCTCTCTCTCTCTCTCTCTCTGGTTAATTATACTTCGCCCCCATGAGGTTTAGCTCAAAAACACTTAACCCCCTAATAGTTTCAAAACTACATTGTGCCCCCTTCAATTCAGCTCTCTTATAAAAATTACCAAATGAGGAGACAACATACTTGACAAAAGGGGTATTGTGATAACATTTCAAACTTTAGGGAGCGATTAAGAACAAAAAAAACTATAATACCCATTTTGTCAACTACTTAATCTTCTCATTTGGTAATTTTTATCTGACCAGAATTGAATTGAAGGGGACAAAATGTAGTTTCGAAACTATAGGGGATTAAGTGTTTTTGAGCTAAACTTAAAGAGAGCAAATTGTAATTTACCTTTTTTTTTTGGGTAAAGGAATGGAATTTGAATAAACTGATGGGCGTCCATCATCGTTAGCGTAGATCATGGGGAATTCCATCATCTGTTGTGTTTTTACTTTGATAGTCTATAAAGAGTGGCTGAGATTTATAGATGTGAATGTGATTGCTTGCCAGGATTTATTCTCTAAGTTATGATGAGTGCGATTCACCTCGGGAGGGAGAGAAAGACACAAGTAGTTTGGCGTTTTTTTTGTAAAAATATGTCAAGATTTTTATAAAAAAATAAGAGAGAATAAAAAATAAAATAAGAAAAGATATGATTGCCCCCATGTTTTCTCTCTCTCTCTCTCTCTCTCTCTCTCTCTCTCTCTCTCTCTCTCTCTCGCTCTCTCTTTCTCTCTCTCTCTACCGGAGAGTGCTGCCACTATCACCTCACGTCTCCGGAGAGCCGAGCCACCACTGAGCTCCATGTCCCCAACGTGCTTTGACACTCCACCGGCGTCCATTGAGCCTCGCCAACTGTCAATGATCCCCTTGCAGGCACCTTCCTCCCATCCTTCTCCTCTCTAACTCCTCATTCATCCTCACCAACCCCTGCACCCAGCCATATCCCTCTCCATCCCCTCCTCCTAATCTTCTTCCCCACCTCCGATTGTAACCGACCACAACCTGCAAACCAACACATGTTGGAGCCAAGTATTGTTTAGAGTAAAAACGGTACGGATGACATGCATGGGTCGTAGTTTGGTGTAATTTAGATTAGACGGTTCCATACTCTTCAGTGAATGGTCCAAATGCATCATCGAGCGTCTAGAACAACAATTTGCTGGAGCCATCAAAAAAATACTCTTCAAAAAGAAATAACTTCACTGCAACGGGTGTTGGGGGCTTAGACTTCAAGCGACTGATGTGGCAATCAATGATTGGACCATATTCCATTATCATACAAATCCCTGTCTAAATGAGGGAAAATTTTCAGCACATCCTATGTACCATACAACCATGGCCCCAGAACCTATCAGTACGCTTTGAGGGCTGGGGGCCATTGCCCCTATGTGCTGGGACCCAATACCCCGTCCCTTGAATCCAAGTGGGCCCGTGGATAGAGAGTACGGAGGATGCTGAAAATTTTTCCCTACATCACTAATACTATCTACTCAACCCCATGACCAACCTGCAAGGTGGTGTCTTAAGTTGTACGATTTTTTTGTCAACATACAAAGTACAATTTCGTTCATCGTTTCCTTTACCCTTTTGATACTATTTAAGTTTTCAAAACAAACCTAAACCCTTCAACTTTCCATACTTTGCAAACCATTAATGATTTTACCAATCTTAGGGTGGTGTTAGGCATCATTCCGGAACCACCATTTCAGTTCTATATTTTAAAACTAATGGATAGTTTTTGTTCCACTGAAATGAAGGATTGGGAGCGATAATTTATAATTTCTGAAGAAAAAGATTTCTCACATGTATTTCTTTTTTTTGTTTTTTTTGTTTTTTAAAAAAAGCAGGGTTGTGAAAGAGAGAAGGGACCACCAACACTGAGATGGACATCACTGTTTGCTCTCCTGTTAAGATCACCCCCACCTCATCTCCTCAAGTTATATACTCTCTCGCTCGCTCTCTATTGCTATTAATCTACAATAATTTTTTAAAATCTCCCCCACCTAATCTCTTAAAATCACCCTCACTTCTTAAATTGTTGAAAAATGTCTTACCCGTCTATTGTATAGGCGATCCATTAGTTTTTTGTTTTTTTTTAACCCCGCCTGTTGTACAAGCGGGTAAAGGTAAAGGATAAATTACACTTTGCCCCCTTGAAGTTTAGCTAAAAAACACTTAACCCCCCTGTAGTCTATTTTGTTCCAAATTGCACCCTAAAGTTTGAAATGTTAGCACAATACCCCCTTTTGTCAACTACTTAATTTCCTCATTTGGTAATTTTTATATGATAAAAACTGAATTGAAGGGGGTAAAAAGTAGTTTATAAATTACAGGGGGTTTATGTGTTTTTGAGCTAAAATTCAAGGGAGCAGTTTTTTTAAAGGGTACTTAACCACAATGGGGTAAATTTTTTGAAGGGGGCAAAAAGTAGTTTATAAACTACAGTGGGGTAAATTTTATTTTTAAAAAAAATAAGCTACTCGCATGTACAATAGGCGGGGTTAAAAAAAAAACTAAAGGATCTCCTATACAATAGGCGGGTAAGGCCTTTTTCAACAATTTAAGAAGTTTTGAACCCTGTTTTGCTACTTTCAAACTATTGGATCTCCCTAACAATATTCACCGCTCTCAAAGTGTTCTATTGCCACCCTCAAAATATTATCACACTATCAAAATATTATCATTGCTCAAGAATTATTATTGTCACCATTAAAATATTGCCACCTCCAATGAATGTATTACCACCGCCCTCAAAATATTTTTACCATCTCGAAATCTTTTGCGTGCCCTCGGGTACGGGATTTTTGATATATATATATATATATATATATATATATATATATATATATATATATATATATATATATATATATATATATATATATATATATATATATATATATATATATATATATATATATATATATATATATATATATATATATATATATATATATATATATATATATATATATATATATATATATATATATATATATATATATAAAATAAGGGACAATGGTTGTGGGGGGGACAAATGAACTGAGACAAAGCAGTGACTGAGATTTGTTGAGAGGAGGGGGATAAACAGGGAGACTCAATCACAGTCGTCCGTTTCCTAGCCGCAACCAAGAATCACACTCAGCCTCATAAATCCCCCTCTTAAATCACCCTAACCCATCCCGAGCTATTCCAAACCCGCCCTTATCCAAATCCCATGCGATCTGATCCATCTGATCCGTCAAGCCCCCTCGCAGCCATCAGTTACCGCAGCCCTGCCCCCGCAGCCCTTAATTAGCCCTCTTAAATCCCCCGCAGCCCTTAATTAGCCCTCTTTTTCTTTTCCTTCTCTTTTTTTACCCTTTTTCTCTCTCTCTCTCTCTTTCTGAACACAACAGATCCTGATTTTTTTTTCCCTGCCTCTTCGGTTACAGGAGATCGAGGTCCCATCTACAAGAGAGATAGTGAGGAGGCTACAAGAGAATCGAGAGGATCAAAAGATGGAGGTGATGAATATCTCATCGATTTTTTCTTCTTTTTTTTCCCTTCACTTTCTGAACAGAACAGTCATCTTTTTTTAATATGATGAGATTCATAAGCGCTGATTGTAATCTTTTTCTTAACAGAACAATTATTTTTTTTTTTCATTCTGTTTCTGAATAGAACAGATCTTTTTTTGAGATTCATAAGTGCCGATTGTAATCTTTTTTGGAACAGAACAGTCATCTTTTTTTCCTTCTCTTTCTGAACAACAGATCCTGATCCTTTTTTTTTTCTGCCTCTTCGGTTATAAGAGATCGAGGTCCCATCTACAAGAGAGATAGAGAGGAGACTACAAGTGAGAGAGGATGAAGAGATGGAGGCAAGTAAATGGTTTTTTTTTACTTTGTTATATCAGTTGAAATTTAGGATTGTTACCATAATACAAATTGTTTTCAATCACTTATTGGATCAGAGCTATTATCACTGATATGTTTGCGGAGATCGTAGGAGACTTCATCTCTAGGACGATGTCTCTCGGAGCAATGATGGCAACAGCTACAGTGCCAAGGATGACACATACCGAGTAAACATTTTTCTATCTATATGCACATACAAAATTTTCATGAATTTTCTATGGATGTATTTCCCTTAATCCTACTTCATTTTTTACACACTCCTATTTGAATAATTTGTTCTCCAAATGCTACACAAGCAATTGTTGTTTTATGTCAAGAGCATTTGACATGTTCATTGTAAAGGCCAATATAGGTTCTGATTATATAAACTTTGAATCAACTTATATAAATTTTTCTTCAAATGGAGGCACATGCTGCAGTTTACTTTTGATACTACAGAAAATGGCATTGCCAATGAGCAAATCATGTCTAATTTTTTGGAATCCAAGTTTGATTGTCCACCAGTGCCGCGTAAATTTTCTCTGTTAATAATGGTGTGAAAAGCAATACTACATGTTTGTTTATCGTGCTTATTCATAGTGGCATATGTTCATCCTGACATCTATTCAACGAGTGCTGAGTAAATTATCTTTGTTGTGCTTATCGGATCTGTCTTCAACGAAGCTTAAATGTTGCGTTTGAACCTGAGCTTGAGTTTGTGCTAAATCTTTGGATCATTTTTGAAAATGAAGTGCTCGAACAAGCAAAATTTAAGATATCTAAAACTATTATATGCTAAAATTGATTTTGAATATTCTGTGGTTCCAGTGACCTATAGTGAGTAACGTTATTCGGTCGATGAGCACTATATGTGGCCACTAATGGCATCACGCCTCTTCGCCTCACTATCTTCATCTCTTCTCATATCAGCCTTATCACCTAAATAAATTCAAAAAATAAAAACCATCTGAATTTAAAAGCGACCGTCACGACCAAATATGGGCGACCCTGGCTAATGTGAATGATGTTAAACGAATTGGCCTCCCATCGAATCTGGCCGTCTTCGTTGAAAGTGTTTGGCCGTCGAAGGTGGCCGTCCAAGTGGTGATAGGAACTATCTTTGAATGTGAGCATTGCCGAAGAATTAGGTTATTTTAGCCTAATGTGGGTGTCCCCGTCGATTGTGGGCGCATTTGAACAAATTTTGCCACTCCGTCCAAGTGTCAACAGACATGAGCACTATCACCGCTCACGAATATTATTATCTCTTTCGAAATATTGTTGCAACTTTCGAAATGTATGTTTTATTGTCACATTTGAAATAAGTCACATTTTTTGAAATAATTTTCGCCCTTGAAATAATTGTTGCCGCCCTCAAAATATTGCCGTCACCCTCTAAAATTTATCACCGCCCTCGAAATATTTTCATCGTCCTCGAAATCTTTTTCGTGACCTTGGGCACGGGGTTTTTACTAGTATATATATATAGTAGTGATACATTGCGACCGGGGTTAACGTGCGGCTTTCGTGCGGCGGAGCGGGGGGTGTACGGACCGTCCGATCGACGGATCCAACGATTGGGATTCAACCGACCACCGAAAATCGTTGTTACTGTGGCAACCACACTAACAGCGATTTTCGATGGTCCGAGTGAACCCTGGCCGTCCGATCGGCGTGAATCAAACAACCCAAATTCTTTTCGCCCAGTTAAAAGGTGTAGCCGTTCGATCGAATGATCGAACGGATGAGATCCCGTGGAAAACAATCAAATAGGATAAAAAGTAATGATAGTAATCATTACTTTGTCCTATTCGATTGTTTCCCAGGGGATCTCATCCATTCGATCATTCGATCGAGCGGCTACACCTTTTAACCGGGCGAAAAGGATTTGGGCCGTTCGATTCACGGTGATCGGACGGCCAGGGTTCATCAGGACCAAAAAACCAGGGCGGAAAGGATTTGGGCCATTCGATTCACGCCGATCGGACGACCGGGGTTTACCCGGACCATCGAAAATCGCTGTTGCTGTGGCCGCCACAGTAACAACGATTTTCCGTGATCAATTGAATCCCGGTCGTTGGATCCGTCGATCTTACTAATGAAAGTTACAAATATCTTTTTACCTAATCTAGAGGTTTCAGAATTTGATAAAATTTGGTGGGGATGCTCTCTATGGCAAGTTGATCATCCTCACCAAAAACCATCAAATTCTATAACCTCTAGGGGCATCAAATATGTTATTCAAATTAACGGTTAAAATGAACGGTCGATAAATCTTCTAACATTTGATGCCCCTAGAGGTTATAGAATTTGATGATTTTTGGTGAGGATGATCAACTTGTCATAGAGAGCATCCCCACTAAGTTTCATCAAATTCTGAAATCTCCCTCCCCATAAAAGGCGATTTGTAACTTTCATTAGTAAGATTCCATTAGTAAGAGTATCCCTGCCCTATATATATATATATATATATATATATATATATATATATATATATATATATATATATATATATATATATATATATATATATACATAGGATAAGGGGTATAGGCTGTCAGCTCACAAAACTTCTAGGAGTTTTAGAATGTGCTGATTTTTTGTGGGTGTTCTATCTAAGATAAGGTGCTTATGCTCACAAAAAATTAGCACATTCTAAAACTTCTAAGGCCTTCAAATGGGTGGTTGCCCATTTCGCCGAAATAGGCTGGCAGCTCATTTCCCGTTTCCTCTCTCTCTCTCTCTCTCTCTCTCTCTCTCTCTCTCTCTCTCTCTCCTCTCTCTCTCTCTCTCTGTATATATATATATATATATATATATATATATATATATATATATATAT